>BRZM01000317.1:6206-64099 GCA_033238685.1 Lates japonicus
TTTCAGTTATGTGGCCAAGGATAGGCATAAGCAGCAAACAAGTAAACAACATTGTAAAGAATATAGAAATGATGTTGAATTTTTCTACAAACATAATAAGCTCATGAAATATGATGCGCTATGGATTGAGGATTTAACTGATCATTATAGATGAAAGAAGAATGGAAGCAGTGGCTTGTGCACTATTTATATATCATCAAGGTGGTATCCATCATGGCAGTCTTTCTACGCCGCTCCAATTACCTCATTTTTTTCGGATATCCTAGGCTTGGTCAGTGAGCGGTGATCATTCCACTTGCTTGGTTCATATTCATTGTGTACACGCTTACCAACCATGTGATTCTGTTCGTACGCATACATGCATTACATGTGTGCATGCAAGACTGTCAAAGCATCATCTAAAGAAGGGAATATTTCCTGTGAAGCAGCTCGGACAGAGAGAAGAGTTTCAAATCAGAAGCCCAGAGCTGCTGTAATTCCTTGATATTCTGATAGCTGTGGCATAACATGTGAGAGAGTGATATAGCGCTAATGAGAAGATGGAGAGAGAGTCAGAAAGGGTGTGAGAAAGCCGCGAGAGAAAGACATAGAGAAAGACTGATTTAAATAGCCACACAAAACCACAGCAACATGTGTCATGTACATGTGACCCATTTACAGGCTCAACGCTGTCTGTGTGTGCACATGTGCATGCTCACCTCTCCTGTGAGGGACCATCCTTGTAAAAACATGTGTTGGTTTTCTTCACAGGATATGGGTTTCGGTGAAAAAGACAGAGAGGAAGGGCCTAAAAGGAGTTTCTCTCTTTTCTCCTGCCTACTCCTGTCTTTCCACGACAAACGTTATCTCAAATGTTGAGAGTGTTCAAAGAAATATAGAGCTCACTTAACTGGTAACATAACACAGTGACGCAAATCTGTCTGAGTGCAGCTTGATGTAGTGGAAACAAATATGTATCCAGACATCGTTTATCAAATAACTCTCATCTGGTATAAATAACCACCACTTGTAAATTCCAGTTTAAACAAAGACAAGGTGTTTCAAGAACTGTTAACAAAGCAGCTCGTGACTTAAACAACTCATTAACTCATCAAAAATGTATTTTTAATCTAAAATCATTCCTTGATGTCATAGACCTTATGTAATTTGTGTGTTTAACTGTGAATGAAAGCCTATTTTGTATGAATTGTATGAACTGCTTGAAGACTCAGTTAAGAACACACACCTGTTTTTAGTGAATCACATCAAAGAAACAATAGAAAAGTCGCACACTCATAACCTCAGACGAATACGCACTTGAAGTTTCTAAAGATTGATATTTCGCAAACAGTTCTCTTTAAAATACAACTTTTATATTACAACATAAGACAATTGTTCGAATCAGAGTCGGCCTGTGACAAAAGTCATTTCTCATATATTTAAACTGCACAAACTAGAGAACCCTAGAGAAAAGAGAGATAGAAAACAAAGCCATGCTTACACAGCCTAGTGAGTCAAGTGAGATTTAACAGGATTATTGATGCGCTTGTGTGTGTCTATCCAAGACCGGAGGACTTGGTCCTGCATTAGAAATAAAAAATTTACCTCATTTTTCTACCTCAGTGATGAAACACTGAGTTGACTTGGTATAGACGGTGTCAGAGTGAGTTTAGAGACCACAGGTTGCAGCAGTGTAGAGGCCACAACGCCCACATGCTGCCTGGGCCTGTTTGACTCCTGCACAATGAGGGACGCCTTTGCCACGGCTCCTTCCATATTTAATTGTTGTGTTGAATTATTCTGGCTCAGTGCCGTGTTGTGCCACCGTGAATTGGGTTGTGGGGGGCGGTATTCATGTGTGTGTGTGTGTGTGTGTGTGTGTGTAGACAGACAAGTGGAGAGTGATGTGGCAGTAGTGCCTGGGCCTGCTGCCTAACACTGGAGGCCGGTGGGGAAAGCAGGAGTTTTGTTGTAGCAACAGAATAAATTAATGAACAGGATCCAAATGCGACGCTTTAACACAAGGTGCCAAGATATTCACACACACACACACACACACACACACAAGCACAAGCCATGCCAGCTGGTATGGTTTCATATATTCAACACAGATAACCTGGTGATGCGGGTCAGAACTATACTTCTCATAACTCCAGCTATCCAGCTAGCAAGCAGTGGTCACATACTGAACATAATGTTTTCAATTCTCCTGGATGAACTAAAACATGATGTTTAACTTGATGTAACAACCAGATCCAGTTTTTCTCATCAAATCATTTGTTCCACCCAGCTCAGCTCTGTTATAGTGGACTTTACTCAGTTACTTCCCACACATGATTTTACATGTTACACCACCAGTATTTGAATAAGGTTGAAAGAATCACCAGGAACATAACCCATGCCTCACCAGGACAGGTACGCAAGCAAGAGTTGAGAGAAAGCGAGAGGCAAGAGTCAGATCCTATCCTGATCCTCTGCTGCCAGTGATATTCAGAAAATAGTCTGCAGTGCCCCCACAGGAGACGACGTAAAAGAAAACACCCGCGTAAAATTCAAATGACAACATTCAGGATGGGTTTTCAGGATTATACAAAAAACCTAAATGCAAACAGAATTCCTAATTATGCAACTCCTATTTCGAATTAACATCAAACCAATTGCAATTGGTTTAGCAATAAACAGTGCTATAAAAAATTGTTAGAAGAACAATTTACACACACGTCTTGATGTTTCAGAGAATGAATTGAAACAGAAATGATTATTGAAGCTATATGGCGTATTCATACTGTATGCTTTCTTACAACATCAGCTGACTGTTCTAGCTCTGACACAGTAAACCAGATTTGCACAGAATGAAAGTGGAAAGGGAAAAGAATACAGTTCCTATGGGCACAGTATTAGATCATCCCAGAAACAACAGTTTCTGAGCGTCCTTGTATATTACATGCCTTCTGGTATTACTCTCTGACACTATTGAGAATCTTACTCACTACTTTTTAAAAATACCACTCTTCACTCCAATTATAACCTGGAGTACAGGCTGGCCACTGCCTTTTGAGCACTTTACTGAAGAGTTCAGTCCCTTTCAATCTAGTCAAACTTAAGGATGCTACAGTTATTGCACAGTTATGTATAGAGTAAGTCTGCCTTCTACAGAGCAAAGTAGAGAGGGCTGTGTAACTGTGAAGGCCAACATGAAGCCACACAACAGAGCATGTTAAATTTTTAGGTGCCAGTTAAGGCTGAACAATGAATAAGAACATTATTGGGATTACTGAGTGAGGCATTGCCAAAACTTTGACTGTCTGAATTGTCGTCAATTATGTCATTTTCATTCCAGTTATTCTGCTGTTCTGTCTTTGAAGCACAAACATCCAGTAATTTGTCTCGAACAAAAGGTTTTAGAAATGCTTGGGAGAACATAAAGCTAATAGAAAACTTGCTCCCGTCAATAGTGCATTATATGTTTGAGAAACATTTTTTCCACTGATGACACAAGACTTTCAGTATAAAATAGAAATATGGTTAAATTTCAAACAAAAGACACATTGATTTTTATATCTTTTATTGTACAATAGTACAATCACATTTTGTACAAATGCTGTTAACAAAAAAAATTCAATCCAGGCTACAAGGAGAAATGTTTGCTGGGGGCCTGAAAACAACAGTGTCTTTGAGCATAGCACTGAACCTTCATGCAGCAGTGGAGGGACCACATGCTGCTGCTGCTGCTGCTGCTGCTGCTGCTCAGAGGGAGGGCCACACACACACACACACACACAGACATCAGATCTGAGGTGGGCTAGCATGGCTTCCTCCCGCTCACCCGATCAGATGTTCAAAACACGGGCGGACAAAAAAACAACATCAGATTCAGATGAAGATCGTGTATTGAAACGGTGGCATAAAAAATCCAGTTTGTGTATCTGCGTGCGTGTTGTAGTGATAGTGGATAGGGGATGTAAGGTTGTTGTTCATTGCTTGTTTGGTCCAGGTCCAATGTGTTAAGAAGCCGAGGCGCGGGGTCAGAGGTCATCAGGTGGGGTTTAAGAGCGGGTGTACTTTCCCCAGATGTGCAGCATGAAGACTGATGCAATGAAAAGCAGACTCATCACCAGCACTGGAACTGGGCCGCTGTCACAACAAAAAGACACTGATTAACACAGGTCTTACACACACAATCCCATCATTTGCTGTAACCCCAACCAGAGTGAGAGTCTTAGTGGAGTGGCTGATTTTATTGATGAGCTTCGGAAACAAGGAGGGGCTCTCATCTCTGAAGGAGGGACTGGGTGGGGGGGAAGGGGGCGCATCGCCAAGTAGCAGCATTGCCATGCCAACCATCTCCTCCGCGGCTCCCCCTCCCTCCCCTTGTCAGAAGGCTGTAATTGAGTTGACCTTTCAGAGTGGATCCTTTAATGAAGCTTTGAGGCCGGCGTCTAACGCAGGAACAAACATGCACTCGATATACAGCACTGTACGGCGAGTCTGCCCTCATTCGACTGCTGGAGAGACACACTCAATAACCACCACGGCACCATCGATCAACCATGGCCGGCGATGGCCAGAAGACAGGATGTCTTCTCTAATATTCGGGGCGAGGATGCAGCAGAGTACAAGTTTATGAGGCTGAGAGTTTTCTTAATGTGCGCCTTCCTAACACACATAATTGTGTGAGTATGCAGACATACACACATAAATCAAGCTGATGCACGGCTCAGAGATGATTTGTTTTACCACTGCGGCACGTCTGCCCAGTTTCCTGCCATTAAACATTCCTCCCATTCTACCTGGTGAACATAAATTACATTAATGGTAGCGCAAGTGTCGGAAATCCTGGGAATTAGTATGTATTTTTGAGTGGATGCAAGTCAAAATGCCAAGGGCTAAATTTGTAAGTGTGTATGTTATGGAGTGTGTGTATGGGTATAAGTGCTTAACACTGGCTGCTTTTATAAAATGCACTTACACTTTGAGGCCTGGTGAGTCTTCTGTGTAGAAGCGCCACATGCCACCAGTGCCTGCCGATCCCGTGGTCCTGCCGCCGCTGCGTGTACCACTGCTGGTAGCTTTCCTGTGGACCACATGTGTAACACAACATGTCAAGAATATGCTGATGCAGTAAAGTAACCATAGTAACACTGGTACTGAGTTTGTGTGAGGAAATTTATCTCATTTTTAAGGGCTTAACAAGACAACTGCCCAAATGCCTCCTTATAATATAATGAATTAGAACACATAACATGTTAGAAAATACTTTTTATGAAATGAACAAGATGATCAGATTTATTTATTTATTCTCAAGTCAGAACTTCATGATCACATCCATGGCCACATTTACCAAAATCAAGCCTAAAACAACTTGAATGAATCTTGAGGCCATTAAATTTAAATTTGAGAAAGCCATTTAGAAAAAAATCTGTGCCATTATACACTGTGTTCAGAATACAGTAGCTGGTGTTGAAAGAGCGGAGTGATTCATGGCTGCTTCACTCGTGTGATGAGATTAAACGGAGGTTAATGAGGTAATGAGGACGGTGATAGTAACGGGTAATAATGAGAGAGGTAACCGCGAGCCTCTGATTACACACTGATTAAGCTCACAGCACAACATCTATCTGCTGCTCCAATCTACAGAGGGCACACAAATACACAAGGAAGGGCCATCTGAAATTCATCAATCACTCTCTACAGTATGATGACATGAGCAAGAGGGGTCAACACTGTGTGTTCAGGCTGAGACAACTGCACAACTTATCTTTCGTGTTTTATGTAAAGTGGGCATCAATAGCTTCAACTTAACAATAGTAGTCAGTAGTGTGTGACATATGTGCCACAGCTTAAAAAGATAAATGAGAGTGAAGTATTATATCAGTTAAGAGTTGGGCTGCTACAAGTCTCTGAACTCTACTGAAGTGATCAACACCAGTCTTCCAAGAGTTATTCCCTCGTTTGGTGTTTTGATGACCGTAGTAAAGAGCACTGTCTACCTGTGTGAAAGCATATTTGGGTTTTTCCTTTTATTTCTCATCTGTCTGTGTGTAATATTCATTTCTCCACTGTATCAGTCTGCTTGGGTGAACACAGCTTGTGTATGTAGAAGTTTGGCTGTCAGATTATGAGTGTGTATACCTCTGTCTGACTGTGGAGCCGGCTGCCCGGGGAGCCACAGTCTTACTGGGGGAACGGCTAGAAGCCCCAACATTAGTTGCACTTGCTGCTGGTCCAGGCTGAAAGAGAGACACCAGATGTAAAACACATGAATGGGATCTACATCATACCAGACATATGTATGCGTATACAGACAAAGACAAGGGATTCTTGGATATGAACTGGATATGAACTGTACAGTATGTTTAACGTTAGAGACTGAAGGCAAAGGCCTTGACTGTGTGTCCACACTGTTCATTGCTTTCAACATCTAGTGTTAACATGCAGAGTCTCCACTAAATGTTTTCACATTCATACAAAAGTCATTCATTTAATGCTGGATCAGCTTAATATGTGTCTTAGGACTGGCTGGGCTGGTTAAAAAATAGCCACGTCTACAAATGATGAGCTAACGTTTTGCTATCTGTTAGCTCGCTTGCTAACGTTAGCTCAGGTATGAATGAGTGCAACAGAGCTGCTTAGCCTTAACAGTAGTAAGTAGTATTTTGAGACGGAGCTGAGAATCTTACCATTGTGTTTTATTTATGTAGTCCTGATGCGAGCTGAAACCCCGAGTCCCTCTTCCAGCCGATGTCCACGTCGGTGTGTGAGCGAGTCAAAACTTAAGAAGAGATCTCACAGAGCTGACGCTTCTCTGAAAAGGACACGACTGCAAAACACAAGACCAGTGCAGGCGACCGAGTAGAAGCCTGACCGGCTGATCGTACACAACACAAGCAGAATGATACAAACACCATTTTAAGAGCTTATTTTCGGGATGATTTGATTAACTGTATTTTCAGGAAAACACTTATTTCGTAAATTATTGAATTTGGATATGTACGTTCACTTTAAATCAAAGGCAAATTCATGACCTGCTTTGACTCTGAAGGCGACGTGTCCCCCCTTATGTCGGGGAAACTGGCGCCATTGTGGTTCAAATACTAACCCCGATTAAGTTAATCTCAACGGTTTAATTGAGCCAACATGGCGCTCGAACTGTAGAGTTTCATGTCGGTTTTTCTTGCTGCTGCGGGCGGCTAGACGAGCATTACCACAGGTTTCCAAGCTTGGACAAGGTAGTGAAGGGATCCAAAGGTACACATATGTTATATTTAAATTGTAATGTGGTGGTGGTGTCATTTAGTTTCAAAGACAGCTGTCCACCAAGTTGGCTATCTAATACGGGTTGTGATTTCATAAGCTACAGGCGAGTTAGCATCCATAATCTTATCCCTGTAGCTAAAGACACTTATGTTACCTTTTCTAAAGCAAATAGCTATCTAAATTAGAGGTCTCATTTGTGTTCTTAACTTAAATTCAGTACCAGCCAGATGTTTTCCTCAAAGTACATGGCACATTACTTGGGGACACTGTGACAGCCGGAGTTTGCAGACAGTAGATGTATGCACTTTCTCTGTCAAGCAGTCATGACATGAAGTGAAGGGTAAAAGTTCCATAACGTTATGTTGCAAAACCACAGAGACAGATTAAGTTTTCTGTCAGTACAGCTCTTGAAAGTTTCTTTCTTGAAATGAGAGAGTAGATTCATAAATTTCTTCTGTTGGCACTACTGTTGAATTGGGCATTACTTGTACTGTCTACTGGCTGTCTGTGCCCATAGTCGTCAGTTTATTTGTCATTCCACACGATAGAATGATGTTTCATGTATTTCAAATTTTGTCTGTAAACAATTGTTGTCTTTTTTGGAAAAATATACACTAGATTAACTTTATCCTTTCTTGTGTGCAGGATGGCGCGGGTGGTGTTCCTCCATCCGGACCTGGGTATTGGTGGAGCAGAGCGACTGGTGGTTGATGCTGCTGTTGCTCTGAAGTCTCGGGGATGTAGCGTTCAGATCTGGACAGCCCATTATGAACCAACACACTGCTTCTCTGAGACCCTGGACCCAGATCTGCCCGTGGTACTTTAACACACACCTTATTACATAATATTGTTGCTCGAAGATACAAAAAGTAGTATATTTAAAATGCAGAATCTATGAAAGCTGTGATTTCATTCTGTCTGTTACTCTTCAAGGTATGTGTGGGGGACTGGCTTCCCACTAGTGTGTTTGGCTACTTGCATGCCTTGTGTGCCTACCTGAGGATGATCTATGTGGCTCTCTACCTGGTCTTCCTTAGCGGGGTGGAGTATGATGTCATCTTCTGTGATCAGGTGAGTTGTGTCAGACAGTGACTATTTGTCTGTTTGGTTATTTGAGTTCTTTTGAGCCCTTGTAACTGACTCTGCTGCTCAGAGAATAGCCTCTATTGTTAACAGTGGTCTGTCTTTTTGTGTCTCCTGTTTTGTGTCACACCTTTTTACTATACGTTGTCATAAAGTGGACACTCCCTTGCTTATTTTTTACTGTTTTGTCTTTCACACGAATACACACAGGTACCACCCTTCTCTCTTGTACATAATTACAGAGAAAACTCGTTATATACGTTTCAGCTTTTTATAAATGTGATTCTAGTCAATAACATTACAGACAAAACATGTCATGCAAAGGTCACAAAGAGCTTTTACGATATTTGTCTCCAACATTGTTGAGCAATTTAATGTTTTTTATTTTATTTACTGTCATCATGTACTGTACATGTGAATGTATAGCTCTCATTTTAGATTTTTATATGTTTGTTTTAATCTGTCTGCATATGTGTGAAATGAATCATGACATTAGTCTGGCGTTTTCAAAATTCGAAGCTGCCATATTTGTTGCTGATTATCCATGAGGAGAGGATCATTTTTGGGAGGACACATAAATATTTTTGTTGAAACAACTGTCATTCCACCCCAGGTGTCGGTCTGTATCCCAGTGCTGCGGCTGTCCCGTCACAGGAAGAAGGTTCTGTTTTACTGTCACTTCCCAGATCAGCTGCTGACCCAGAGGAAGTCGGCTCTGAAGAAGCTTTACCGCGCTCCCATCGACTGGCTGGAGGAACTCACCACAGGCATGGCTGACATGGTACGTAACCAACAGGTTGTTATGGTCTGATTACAGGACATGACTGTGTTGTTTTATATCATTCAGATGAAAAAAAACATAATCTTTTGAAAAGGTTGTAAAGAATTCTAAGCAAAAACTGAAACAAAAATAGGTAAATACAGTATAAAAAGTTCAAAATACAAGAATAAAAATGTTTTAAAATATCCTTGAGATGTGATCTCTTGAGTTCCTCAGGTGGCACATTTTAAGAGTGCAGACAGTAAATGCTGCCTGGTCTTTGGCACAGATTTTAGAAGTGCCAGAGGGTCCTGCCTGAGAGGCTGAGTCTGCAGGAGAGTCGGGGGCTAAACGTGCATGTCCTGTAGTAAAATATTGAAATTAATTTTTAAGCGAACAGGATAATATTATTCATCTGTTCCGCTTTATGCTAAAGTCTTGCTGATGCTTTTTGTGTAGCTTGTTGGCTATAAAGTGATTTCTGATTATAATTGTAGTAACAAGTGACACCAGACACATTTTTGTGAATGTTGGTTGAGAAAATGATGCATTTGCAAATGTAGCTTATGACATACTGTGCTCTTAAGGTGCAGGAAATATCAGCTCAGAAATATACATATATAACTGGATAGAGGTGCAGATAGCCTTGAGGAAAAAATGAGTGAGAAACAATATTATAACTCTGTGGTTAAGGTTTTGTCTGTAATTTTCTTTATGTCCAATACAACACTATGTTGCTGCTGTTCATAAAAACCTGCAATTAATAACCAAGATATATAGTAGATTGAGGTGTCAGGTAAAACTTCTTTGTCTAGATACAAAATTATTAGATTGCAGTTACACACTGACCAATTAAAGCTCTGTTACAAACAGAGGTGATTTTCTCAGAATTCTTTTTTATCTCACCCAGATGTTGTTTGACAGTTTAATATGTTTCTTCCTGATGGACTTGAGTTTGACTCTTGAAGTGTATGTTATTTTGACTTAAACAGCTTGAATAAACCAAAGTGATTATTTCAAATGTGATAAAGCCCGATCTCCACAGGCAGGCTGTTGTAAAAGCTCAGGGCCCTGATAGAAATGAAAATGACATTTCAATTTTAGTCTAGACTTTAGTATAATCGAAATCCTCAGGCTGCTATCCAACTCATAGGGACCTGTGATATATGTGAAATCCTTATGAACTTATCTCTCTGTACTTCCTCTTAGATTCTGGTAAACAGTCAGTTCACTGCAGGCATCTTCAGGGAGACCTTTCAAAGTCTAAGCACAGTCCAGACAGACGTCCTCTATCCCTCTCTCAACACATGTACCTTTGACCAGCCGTCTACTGAATCACAAGGTCTGGAGGGGCTGCTCCCCGAGGGGACCTCCTGCCTGTTTCTCTCTCTGAACCGATATGAGAGAAAGAAGAATCTGGGCTTGGCTCTGGAGGCTCTGGCAGCCCTGAGGAGCGGCCTTCCTCCAGGCCAGAGAGCAGGTATTCACCTGGTGGTGGCAGGGGGCTACGATGACCGAGTTACTGAGAATGTTCAGCATTACACTGAACTGAAAGAGCTGGCAGCGCAGCTCCACTTGGAGGACTGTGTCACTTTCCTGCGCTCCCCCTCCGATGCACTGAAGGTGGCGCTGCTGCGGGGCAGCGCCGCCGTGCTCTACACCCCGAGCAGAGAGCATTTTGGGATAGTTCCCGTGGAGGCCATGTACTGCTGCTGCCCTGTTATCGCTGTGAACTCTGGGGGACCCCTGGAGAGCGTGGCAGACGGGGAAACGGGTTTCCTGTGTGAGCCCACGGCCGAGGCCTTCTCTAAGGCCATGGAGAGGCTCGTCAGGGAGCCACAGCTCCGCAAGGACATGGGACAAGCTGGGAGGAGGAGGGTACAAGATAAGTTCTCTCTTCAGGCATTTTCAGACCAGCTGTATGGGTACATCGTCAGGCTGAGCCAGTGATGTGAAGGCTGGAGGAGAGGCAAGAGAAAACCAGTGGAACTGTGGAAAACTGATCCTCTACTGAACTGTGAAACTGACTGTGTGCGACTGGGGTCTGCAGAGAGTTGAAGTGGTTGTCTTCTAACGCAGAATGTATGTGTATATGAGCAGGGAGGTGTGTGTGTGTGTGTGTGTGTGTGTGTGGGATTGGGGTGGGCATATTATGAGGACTTGGAGGACAATTAATCAGCATTCCCTTGGAGGGGTTGCTGAGAGGAAAAAAGGATGGAATCTCTATACTAATTAAGAAAAGAGTAACGAGTTTACCTACCCCATCTCTGGAAAAATACCACCCCTGCAAGTGTGTAGGCGTGTGTGTGTCATTGTGCATGTGTAGCAGTGCAGCAACCAAGAGCCTAGCAAATGAGTGTACCAAAAGGATTGATTGTTAGAGTGAGATGTTTTGCACTGTGTTTGTTTGTTGTTTTTTTTCTCCCCCCCTTGCTTTTCTACAGTAGGCTTTGTCTTTGTGTGTTTGGGGGGGATGAAAGAAAAAGAATGCAGTTACAACCACGCACCATCAGGCAGCACACAGCTCCAGATCGATAAACAGGATGCTTTCCACTACTTCCTGTCCACCCAGAGCTTTGTTCCCCCTCCTTCACATTCACAAGATGCTGGCCTGTCCATGACTCTTGCTGCTGCGTGGAGGTTATTAGAAAATGACAGAGAGTGTTTGGCTTTATTAGAGGTCTGGCTGATGGGCAGTGTGCCTGTGTCTGGGTCATTATCAACAAGGAGAATAGCAGAAGGTCATTGTGTCTGCGCGCTGGCCTCCTCAGCCCTCCTACTGTATAGAAATGCTCTTATTGACATTCCTGAAGTCTTAATAAACAAGAGGACAAATAGTTTCCTGACTCTTATGGGCTTTGCTTTGTTGGTAAGTTTTTTTTGGCCTTTAATAGAGTTTGCTAAGGATTTTGTGGGTGAGCGTAGAGACACGGAAACATTGTTAATGCTGTGAAGAGATTTGATTGTGCTTTGAGTTGTTAAATGAAAGATTCTCATAGTAGCAGCGAGGGATTTTTTTTAATTTTCCTCATTAACAAAGTTAGTGTGGCAGATGTACATAAGAGGCACCACAGAGCATCTCAAGTTTCTGTCTCCATCCGCTGCTGCATTATCATTTGCAGAGTCTGAGTTGTATCCTTATGTGCTTCATTCTTTTTCTTAAAGGGAATCTAAAAAACAGTAAATAATCGGAGCATTAAATAAGGGCTGCAGCCTATTATTTTCATAATTGATTAATCTGCTGATAATTGTCTTGGTTAATAATTTGTGCTACAAGATATCAGAAAACAGTATCCTACAGTGCAATGTACTTATCATTGCAGCCCTACAATAAATTACATGTTGACTGAATAGACCTAGTAATTACCACATCACTCAATCATTGTCTCTTCAGTGTGGCTGAACTCACCTGGTTGCACACAGCGTGGCCATATCGAACAAATGTGGCGAAATGCTCGCTGTTGAAGTTCATCAGGTCGTATTTGAACTCCTGGTGCAGGAAAGTCTCACAGCGATGCCTCATCGCCTCCTGCGTCGACAGGACAAGGTTGTGTTTGTTGTTGTTGACCCTGATCCGAGTTCCTGGAGGCACTTTGATGTCCGTAATGCGCTGCGTGCAGATTCTGGTCTTCTTCAGGACACGATCACCACTCGACTTTGGAGCCATTTGTTGAAGGAAGCTGCGGCAGGCTTTCTGTGTCATGTTTTCATCTAGAGGGGAAAAATGAAAACAACTAACTCTCAGTACAATAAATCTGCTGTATTATAGTTGTCAGAGTTGGTAAAATTCAAGTGAAGTGAATAGCAGAGAAAAACTGTACATAAAAGAAAATAATTGGTTAAAATAAAGTCACACCGCAGTTTCTTACCTCCCACCCCAAAATGGATAACATGGCCTTCTCCAACATAAACACCCCACAGAGACAACCCCAACCACGGGTTCACAAACTCAATCAAGTCTCCTATCTCTGCTGTGGACACACTCTGATCAGTCTGAAGAGATAAAGATTATAGTTAGAATAGTTTACTGTATCCACATGCCCTCTTTTCTCTTTCCACTTAATTTACTCACTGAGTTCAAATCAGAGAAAATTGATATTTATGACCTGTTGCAATGAGGGACATTACAAGAGAAGAGAATGAGTGAGACAGTATTCTGCAAACAATACCAAGCTTCAGCTTTAATGAAGATCTTTTCAGAGAACAGAGAGCGCAATTACATGTACATCATCTCTAAAATTACTCTGGAAAATGTACTTGTTTATGTCACCTGGAAAAGGTGGTCAGCTCATACCATGTCTGGACTGTAAGTACTACTGCATTAAGACAAAACTTTCTGAATATATCAATTAATGCTCACCTGTCGCCATGTCATTTGGGAAAACATGCTGTTCCAGTTTCCCAGAAGATCCATTGTTGCTGTGCACTGCAGTCAACAGACGGACTAAAGTGCGTTTTCCAATTATTAGGACGCTGTAACCAGGTTGTATAACAGTTAAAACGCCTTCATTAGTCACAGATGGCCTTGACTGTAACTGTTTCAAGATGATAGGCAGCTTAATATGTTACCTATTAATCTAATATGTGCTCTATTATTCTATCAGTCTCAGGCAGACACTGTGAGCCTCCATAACGAGGAATACATTTCTCTGTCATTTGTCTCAGTTTGTTTAAAATGTGTGGCTCACCTGCACACTTCCAATTCCCACATGTAATATTGATTCAGACATTTCTTCAGAGTCAATTTCAAAAGCTGAAACGCAAAGAAACCAACAGTAATACTGCTTGTTTTTCAGAACTGCAAATTATTTGTCCCTATAGGTCCAATTAGTGTCGGTGGCCTTGGTTTAATTTGAAATATATATTGAGGTCTAGCATTTGGAATATCACAGAGATATCAATTTAGGTATGTGATCCTGATTTTTTTTTTTTTACGTGTGCAGATAGAATAAAAAACATTTTAGTTTAATATTCAGGATCTGTAGGCTAGAAAATCCCAGTTCTACATACTTTAACTTTGACATTTGTTTTGTTATTGGTTGTTTGATCTGTTGCTGTTCAGCCATTCAATAACAGACATAATTTACTGATGATCTATCACATAAATAAATAACAGAATTAAGACACATAAGAATTTATGAATCTGCTCTGTAACTCCCCCCCAAAATAAAGGAACCAACCTCTGGACAAAATTTAAGACATAAAAAATGTGGTAAAAACAAAAAAAAAAAAACATTGTGAAAATGTTAGTGTAGCATTAGTGACATAGCACTGTGGTCACAGTTTGTAAAATGGAGGAAATGTGCCTAATGTGATGTTTTCTCCATGACCTAAGAAAATCCACATAATCTTTGTTTTAAATAAACAAGGCCAATATGTGTGGTTTTCATATTTAACTTCTGTTTTACAAGTAGTTCTGGATTACATGGCTCTTTATGGACGACGAATATAACTGAGGTTTTGGCTTTTGAAACTTGTTTATGAAACACAGTTGGATAAATTAAAAAAAAAAAAGTGAGAGTGAAAATCGGGAAGATTAAAGAATGGGAACTTAAATGTAGGATAAAAGCAAATGTGTGTGTGTTCCTGCAGTGTTTCCACATACAGGGGTATTAAGAGTAGATGATGAGGGGGGCGTTCCTGTGATTTAGGGGCCCTACTAGGCCAGATGATAAAAAGGCCCTGTGGAGCCTGTAAGGGAGGGAAACACGCACAAACAAAAACACACACGCCGCAGTAAACACTCATCAGGCTCCTCTGTGTTTGTTTGGTGTAAACATGTCCCACTTTACTACCTACACAGAAGGATGATGTCTAAAGTCTCCTCTCTCTCTCTTCTTGTCTTCACCTCAAAGTTGTGAAAGAAGAATCGATGTCCCTTCCATTCCCTTACCCCCTCCCTCCCCGCCTCTCCCCTCCCTTCCCTCTCAGTGCCCTGTGGTGGGGTGGTTATTGAGATCACGGTGTGTCTGAGTGGCAGTGATAACCGGTACCCAGGTGCCACTGGCACATGGTGTTTAATTAATTAATGAGACCGCGGGGTTGGTTTTCTAATTCCACCTAGCCAGCACCGGGCTGTGGGGGAGATAGCCGCGAAATGTTTAGGTGTGTGTTTTCAGGCGAGGAGAGGAGAGATGTATGTGGGAGTGTGTGTGTGTTATGGGTGTATATCTATTTTGTTGGCAGTTTGGGAGCTGGTTTCCTTGTTAGTGGAATATTAAATATGTATGGAATATTTTTACTCTGACTTTTAATCATGCCTTGTGATTGGGTGTTAATCATGGGCTAAATGGAGCTGATGATTAGAGAAACACAGTTAGTGTTAATACATCAATCTGAACTCTTCCACCTGTACCAGTAACCAGGTCATGGACTCATTGCCCTGAAAACAGAGAAATATACAAGAAATGTAAACACAATGCAAGAACTGAATGGTGTTTAGTGCAGTGTATAGTGTGGTTTAAATGCAATTAAATGGGTGCCTAAGAGATAAGATTGTTAGAAGTCATATCATAAAATATTTGTGTTTTTTCTTCAGTTGTTAGTGAGACTCTTATAAAATTTCAGCAAATCTAATACAAACGAAATGAGGGAAAAAAACTGTTTCTTTAAAACATTTTTCAATTACATTTAGTGCCAGAAGCTGGAGATCAACAACAAGACTTAAGCATTATAATGAATAATATAATCTAATATACCAAAAGGTTTCTGATAATTTGTCCAAAAAAAGTCCAAATTGCACGTTTTTATTCCCCAATCAAAAAAAGTCAATCACAATGAACAGAAGATAGGCTTATAAAAATCTTTTTTATTTATTTACAGAACATACAATTTACTCCATGGCTTAAAAGATTTATAAGAGAAACACAAATGAAGATAAAAACATTACAACTCTTTCTTCGAATTTTTTACATAATACATTAATTCAAGATTTACTGTACAATTAAATTCTTGTTGTCCTCTCTGATTTATCATCTATAGAGCAGTAAAGGAAGTTAGAACTTGGTTTAACAAGCAATTCAGTAAAGAAAATCACTGAACTAAAAATTTTTTTTTATAAATGTTACTACAACAGATCTATAAGATGACTCTGTTGTGCAACAGTCATGCAAATTTGTACCTCCAGATGAACAACAACATAACGTAGTATGAGTTTGTACAGTGCAACTGTACGATGTGTTAACTTATAACTTATATATTATGTGCATAATTCTGTGCACTGTATATGTGATTATAGTTATAATATATAATATCTGTGCAGTTCCAGTCTTTGGATATATGGCAGCAGTAAAAACGGGCTTGGTGTGTGTCAAATCAGTGGTAAAAAAGCAACATTAAAAAGGTTAAATCTTAGTTTTCTTACATTCTTAAAACCTACTTTTTCAAAACATACTAACCAAACCTTGCCTGTTTCTTAACACATGATTTATTTCTTATAGATGTCTTGAAAGGTGGTTTAATCTATAATCAATGAAAAGTGTGTCTTAAATTTAAAAAAAAAACCCAAGCTTTAAGATTACATTCCTCAACTTTCTATGATGTACTGAAAGTGTACACATATATATATAGCTTTTCCTCTCTGTGCTCTCCCTCACAGTAAAACTCCTCCTGTCATCTGCACAGAATGTGAAAATATTTAGAGCGAGAGGAGAAAGAGCCTTCCTGGTTATGAATGATAGAATATGTTTAAACAATAGGAAATCTGCATTTGTATTCACAGCTCATCTTTAAGGCCTGTTTTACATGGTACATGTTAGCAAATTATGTATTTCACACTTTACTGCTTCCATAAACTATTCAAATATATTAGCTTACACCTCGTAAATGTTAACACTGCACAACTCCTATACTCACATTTGCAAACAGTCTTTGGAGCTGGTATCACAGAGGAAGGAATGATTTACTAAAGCTACATAAAACTCATCTCTCTGTGGGAGATCACAATAAAACGTCTGTAATCTCTGATAGTGGAAAATTATAGATAGCCTCTATAAAAATAGCTTTATGGTGCAGGAAAGAGCAGCGTTACGACTTGTTCTACCCTGTGTTTTCTGGTTTAAACCATCTTATAGCTTAAAGATAAATGAGTCCATAGATTTCATACATCAGACATCATTTAATTCACACTAGGTTTATCAATAAAATAAAAAGGAGGTTTTAGGAGTCTTGTTTCAGATGTAAAGTTATGAGGAGATGTCTGACAGCGGTGATGGGATGCAGTCAGATAAGAAACAGCAAAAGATAACAGTACGAAAAAACATAGGTTACACAGAGCTCTGATTTCAGAATATGTAACTTATTGATAAGATTAAATCGCCAACAAGTTTCCACAAATTAATGGTGTGCCACTGATGTTTATTATTTTGACTGAGGCTGCACACATACAGTACATTATTAGGTCAACAGAAACATCTGGGTGTATTAGCTGAAAAGTTTCAATACATCAGTTATTATTGCACAGTTTGAAACCAGAAAGCACAACCCAGGAATGTTTGTACACTCTCACAGCTCGAAACATCCTTTTAGCATTATAAATCCACACCACAGTTGCTGCCCCAAACTCTCCCTGCTGTTTAGTAATGAAGATAATGTCTGTGGTGGTGTGCGTGTTTAAACTAAACCACTTACATACCAAGAAAACTGCTGTTTCATGTAACTCATTCAAAACTGTAAAGGGTAGATGGGATTTAGAGGAGACACAAATGCCAGTAGCGGTGACTTCACAGTGTCTTGTCAGGGTTGCCAGGCAACCAGAAGAGATGCTGCTTGATAGACAGATAAGCTGAAATAGTTACAACTCCCACTAAAACCACAAACTGTCAGTTTTATTGTTCTATTTGTGTATGGATCAAACAAATGCAATGCATTAATGTGCACTGTAAGTGTTAAAGTTAACTTTGGATGGAGCCAGACTTCCAGTTTCCACACGTGTCCAGTCTTTATGTTAAGCTAAGATAATCTGCCACGCATACAGATGTTTAAATCCCTGTCAGTGTCTCAGCTTTGTTCAGTTATTCCAGTAGGTCTGATGTTGTGCCCCTTGACATTAATGACAGACCTAGCAGAGCTGTGAAAGAACGGGGATGTCATGATCCTACATGGCCATGTTCACTTTTTATCACTTTTTACCACTCAGCCCTTAACTACAAGACACGAGACACCATCAATGTCAGCCTCTCAGTTGTAATTCGGAGTCAGACATAGTGGAAATTCATGACAGTGACAATATCTCCCACTCAATGAAAAGAGATATTAAATTGGCAAACTGGCAACAAAATGGCTGCAAAGCCACCATCACTGGCACATGTTAACGAACCAATCCAAATATGCAGCACTGCAACAGAGACACCACTAGAAACAGGGGTAATAATATTGAAAATATGTGTGAGCATGCCCAATAATGCCAAATAACAATAACTGGAGGTTTTCCTGTATCTATTCTGCATAATGGGGATGCCATCTTCTTACAAACCTAGCTAGTTAGCTCACTACAGTAATAAAAGTTGTTACAGAAAGATTGTGACAAGAGGAGATGAGATCAGTGCCACTGTACACGTTGTTGTAACTCCACATACAGAGATAACAATTCTTAAATTGACATATTTCTGTGACATATTTTTTCAGTGAAAAATTTTTACGTTTACTGCTACCTACAACTGTTATTGCAGCTTCTGTGATTGGTGGGACAGATAGGTCACTCACTACTGACTGGTCAGAGCAAACAAAACCAAATATGTCGGGTTGAATAAAGGAAATTAAATGACAATTCAGGCTAATTATCAGGAAAGTGGTATTGATGTTCTCATCTAACAATTCAGGCTGATTATCAGGAAAGTGGAATTGATGTTCTCATCTAACTCTCAAAAAGAAAGCAAATAAACTTATTTCGTTTTGTGTTAGACTATACCTTTAACAACAGGTCAACATGCTGAATATCCTGTAATATAATCAATAATGGTAGTGATGAACTATCAATCAGGTCTAGCATAGAGGTGAATTTAAAGAAATAACATCATGAAATTTCTACTATAATTCATCTGCTTTTCATTTATGTCCCAGATAAGCCTACGTCTGAACAAACACAAACACACACAGACATCCTGGCTCCCTGGTTGCTCTTCCTGGAGCAGCAGGGTGATGCAGGAGGAGGAGGTAGGAGGAAGGAGGAGGGAGGGAGTAGAAGGAAGAGAAAGGAAGAGGCAACAGGAGAACAGACCTCCCATTGAACTTGGCTTGCTTCCAGCACTCATTCACCCAGTAATCAGCTGTGAGTCAGTCAGTCATACTGGCTTTAAACAAACACATTAACATTTGAGCGAACATTACAGGGGCTCTCAGTTGCGCATGCACGAACACATGCTGTCATCGCATCTTAATGTACCCGTACACACACACACAGAAACACACAGAAAGCACAGTTAAGCTCCCTGGGTGTTTCTGCTGTGCTCTTGCCTGCTGCAATTTTCAGAGTTTTATTCCTTTCGCCCACAGATGAGAGGAGTGTTGTTTCTTTACAGACATTGGCCTGTGGGGTGTGTTTGGTGGTGGGGACTGGCCTAGGGCGCCCTTAGAAAGGGGTCTTTAATGATGGAGGGGAAGAGGGTTGAGATGCACAGCAGTGTATTTGTGGGGTGTGTGTGTGCATGTGTATGTATGTGCAGGCAGATGTACAGAGGGAGGCTGGCTCGGCACACCCTGATCAAGCGGCACCATTGCCCACCTATGGCCCAGAAGGAACTCGCACTCGCCCGCGGGTACGACGCCACAGCGCTGCACAGATGAAGCTGAGCCAGACCCCCACACAGCTGGAGAGGATAACCTCCGGTGATTACACTCACAGGGGTGAATGTCAATCACGATGTCTGACTGAATGTGTATGTGTGTGTGTGTGTGTGTGTGTGTGTGTGTGTGTGTGTGAGAGACAATGCCCGTTGATTGTTGATGCAAGTATGCTTTATATACAACTATGCATTCGCAATGACAGCTTTTGCATGTGTTTGTGTGTCCGGTGCCCAGTGATGGCTGGTAGGAATTGAGCTGTCAGTGGTAGCGGCAGATGAATTTAATGGGCGAAACAAGCAAACAGGGCTGACGTGATCCGCCGTATATGTGGCCATTATCAATACACACTCAGAACATGCATAGGTGTGTGTGGTGATAATATGTATTATTATTATTGGATTTTCATGCAAAGATTTGGGATGGGAGGAGGTGATCGGGTTGGGGGATTAAATCATTCTCCTTTCCTCGGGGATACACACACCAAAGTCCACACACACTGCGTTTTAGACCAGCAGTGTGGCGTGTTGGCTGACTGATGTGGATGGCAGGTGAATTGATGTCCCATGTGTTATCTGATGTTGGGTTGTGGGCTACTAAGAGGGAGGGAGGAGGAGGCTCGTGATGATGAAAGCGCGTTGGTGTCGCGGCAAATGTGTTGTTGGTGTTTGTGCGGCGTGTGTGTGGCTCAGTTGGCTGCATGCTTATAATTCATCTGCTTTTCATTTATGTCCCAGATAAGTTTCTACGCCTGAACAAACATAAACACACACAGACATCCTGGCTCCCTGGTTGCCTTCCTGAGCAGGCAGGGTGATGCAGGAGGAGGAGGTAGAGGAAGGAGGAGGAGGGAGTAGAAGGGAAGAGAGGAAGAGGCCAGGAGAACAGACCTCCCATTGAACTTGGCTTGGCTCTAGTACCCATCTACCCAGTAATCAGCTGTGAGTCAGCTGTCATACTGGCTTTAAACAAACACATTAACATTTGAGCGAATATTACAGGGGTTTCCTGCTGCGCATGCACCAACACATGCTGTCATCGCGATTCATGTACCTGCAGACACACACACAGAAACACACAGAAAGCACAGCAAGCCCCTGGGTGTTTCTGCCAGGCTCTTGCCTGCTGCAATTTTCTGTGAGTTGTATTCTTTCACAGATGAGGAGGTTTCTTTACAGACATCATCGTGTGTGTTTGGTGGTGGGACTGGCCTAGGGCTCTTAGAAAGGGTCTTAATGATGGAGGGGAAGAGGCTACATGCAGCAGGCCAGGTGTGTGCATGTGCATGTATGTGCAGGCAGATGGCCAGAGGGAGGCTGGTCAAGAATAATTCTGATCAAGCGCACCATTGCCACCTATGGCCTAGCGAACTCGTGACCGCCTCTGCTGGGTAATGACGCCCGCCACAGCGCCTGCACAGATGAAGTTGAGCTTGCAGACCCCACACAGCTGGAGAGGATAACTCTCCGTGATTACACTCACAGGGGTGAAAGGCCAATCACGTCTGACTGAATGTATGTGTGTGTGTGTGTGTGTGTGTGTGTGTGTGTGAGAAATGCCGTTGATTGGTTGATGGCATGCTTTATATACAACTATGCATTCGTGTGCATGGCCAGTGCCCGTGCCCAGTGGGATGGCCTGGTGACGAGCCGTCAGTCGGGTAAAGTAGATGGAAGATTAATGAGCGAGTAAACAATAAGAGGTTGATAATGATCATAAATATGCGCACGGTTGGTTATCAATACACACTCACTGATATGGCAGAGTGTGTGTGTGTATGTGTGTGTACAGTCTTCATGCAAAGATTTGGGATAGGAGGTGATCCAGGTTACAGAGTTAAAATCATTCTCCTTTCCCTCGGGATGCACACCAAAAAAGTCACACACACACACGTTTTTAGACCAGCAGTGTGTTGGCTGACTGATGGATGGCAGGGACGGGTGTCCCATGTGTTATGTTTGGGTTGAGGGCTACAAGAGGGAGGGGAGGAGGAGGGCTCATTGAGTAGATGACATGATTGGTGTCGCATTAAAATGTGTTTATTTAGTGTTTGTGCGCGTGTGTGTAGGCGTGTGAGAAGGGCAGTGGATAGCAATGATGTCTGTGCCAAGCCTCTGATTAAGACTACAGGTTCGGCTAATGGCACAATGAGGGGCTGATTAAGAGAGGAAGAGATGGTGGTGTTGGGGGGCAAAAGGGATAGATAGACAGATCTATCTACCAAAACTGATGATGGGGCCTGTTGTCCCATCCTATCTCAGGTTCTCTCAACTTTCCTGTGTCTGCAGCATACACTCATTTTTTAAATGAAAAGCTTCTTTCTTTATCTCTCCCTGCCTCCCCTCCCTTCCTTCCTCTTTTTCTCCCTCGCCGCCCATCTGGGTCACACGGCAACACAAGAGCAGCACAAGGGCCCCCGAACTGAAACCTGGTCGTCCACTTCATCACCTGAAAACACTCTTCTTAACCTCCTTCTGCCTACTTTTCACCTGCGGCCATCTCCTCTCCTGCACTCTCCCGCCCGCTCCTCTCTGCTCTACCAGGGTCTGCAAAGTCCGCTGGGAAATGTTGGAAGGGGGCTCACGGGGCTCCTCGACCTTCCTTGTCCTTTAAACACACGTACACACGTGCACTCACTATGTCACAGACACACGCCATCCATCCGAACCTGATGGAGAGTGTAATTTGTGTGCGGCAGGGTGGCGATGGATGGAGTGTGTAAAGTAGACATAGGGAAGTGGTTATGATTGGGGCTAATGAGCTCACAGGGGATGCTGGGTTAGAGGAGGCTGGACAATGGCAGGCCTGGCTCAGATACACCTCTCTGGAGGGTCCCTGCTGAGCTGAGGCCCCTTGTGTCCCTGTGGGAATTTGTTTGTGTATGAGTGTGTGTGTGCCTGGGTAGTTCCTGTTTGAAAAGTCCCTGTGGTCATTATACACTCATTCTGCTGAGCTGGTTGTTGCTGCGCTCCATGGACAGGGGTAGTTAAGCATTTAGACGTCGAATCACATTGGTCATTAAGTCAAGGTCACTGCTAACTGGTACAACTCAGAGGGACTCGCTGGTTGTTGGGTGTTATTGAGCGTAATCCACTGTGCTTGGAAGCAGAGCAGAGCAACTCATAAAACTCTGTGTGATGATCATGCACACTTATCAGTGGGAAGTGGGTGTAAAAGTAACAGGTGTGTGTGACAGTGTGTCATTCTGTGTGTGTGTCTTCATTACCATGCATCATGTGTCAGTGTTGTCCAGGAGGCTGAGCCTCCACAAGGTGCTTCAGGGGAGAGTTATAGATTACTGGCTGGAGCAGGCAGGGGCCAGGGGAGCTGCTGGAGCCCAGACCCAAGAACTGTAGGCTGGGCACGGCTCTCAGCTCATCAGCCTGTCTCTCGAGGCTGCGGAGCTTAACCTGGAGCAAGGCTCTGATTAACCAGACTAATGACGGTGCAGCCCCCAGCTCCCACTGCCCAACACCATAATCACTGCTTAAGGCCCTGGCCAGTCGGCAGTGTCTATGGAGAGAGGGAGAGAGAGAGAGAGAGGGAGAGAGAGAGCAGTCACAGCTTACAATGGATAAGTCTACTGACAACAAGCATTTTAAGTCAGCTGTCATTACAAGCTTTGAGAGGCAATTTACACAGGGGACCCATGTATGAGAGGCTGGAATGAGATCAAACATTCAGAGCATAAATATACTTTTTCGTTTGTCAGCTGTGGCTGCAGCCAAGTGTGTGCGCTTGGTGTGTGGGTCACCATGCTGGAGGTGTTTAATGAGTGCTGACTGATGCCTCTCTGAACTGCCTTATCTCTAAAGCAAACATTTCATTGGCACAATGGAACTGCCGGTTTCAGCCTTTGGTACAATACAGAGACCACAAATAGACAAACAGCAAAAACAACCATGTGCAACAAGACAGATATATGCTTTTGTCTATATCCCACTGGATGAGAGAATTACAAGAGAAGTGCAATGAGCATGCCTGGTGTCTTTGTAAATGTGGGAAGTTGGGGAGGTGGTGGAGGTGCATTTGTCGGCAGACAGAGGAACATGCTATTGTGTGCTTATTGTCCTCAGAGTAAAGTGATTTCTGATAACTCCTAAATGAAGCCCTGAGGGGCAGTGGGAGGGCCAGCAACTAGATCACAGACCTGCTTTATGACTGTTTGTGTGTGAGAGAGAGGTAATAGCCATGCTATAAGGGGGCTTGAGTCGATAAGCGATCTAGCTACTGTCCAACAGAGAATGAGGTGGAGGTATCCAACTTAGAGTTTAGATGACAAAATAAGAGAAAATAAACTCCACAGGTTTACTTCAGCAGCTCTGGGGAATAAATGATACCTCTCAGCATTCCACTGCAAATACTATACACTGTGAGCCACAAGCCACTAAACAGAACAGAGGGACTGAGGAGGGGTTAATATCTGACTACAGGAGATTTATATGGAAATTGGAGGATTAAAGGATAAAGGCTGGAGTTGATTTATATTTTTTATATTTTCTTTTGTTGTCAACAAACCTCTATGAAAACACCAAAATCAACAATGTGCGATCTGTGTCAGTATTTCTTGGACTTATCACCCTGAGTGCTCACTTTGAGCATGTACCTGGTAGATTGCCGGATGCGCAAGCTCTGGCACAGGAAGAATAAGTTATAATTACAGGCTTTTTGTTGTTAATTGCTAATTCATTGTTGGTTTTGGTCCCCTTACAGGATGTAATCAGATTATCACCAGCTTTATCCATTACGAGTGCAGACTGGCAGCAGAGGGGAGGATATGAGCATGCAAGACTTATGTCCAATAGGCCAGTTTTCAGGAGTCTACAGGGCTGCTATTGACCAGCCCTGACTAAGCCTGATCCCCATACATCCAGGGCTTACCTCAAATCAGCACAATTGTGCGGCTGGATGTGTACCAGAACGTATTTTGTGTGTGTGTGTGTTTAGTCTTGCCTGCCTTACAAGTGCAGGTTGATGGCTACAGACGGCTGGGTGATCCAGGCATGCACCACAGCAGCTGTGCTTGAATGGATCCAGCCTCCTGTCACTAACTGCCTTCTCAGGCCCAGGAGACACACCCACGATATTTACCAGACTCCCCACCCGCCCCCTCACGCGGCGTGCCTCACCCTCTCCTCATTGCTCCTCTCCCACCATCCCCTTCTTCTCTCCTGTCTCATTCTCTCTCTCTCTCTCTCCTACTGCTTCCATCAAGTCCCTCGCTCATTCTCTCTTTCTGTCCCTCCATCTCTCTATGACATTAGTGTTGATGTGTCAGTATTGTGCATCTTGAGAGACAGAGTAGACAATTTGTGTTTCAATAATTGGCCCTTAAGGCTATTAAGATAAATTGGTATGCCCAGGGTCCTCAGTACCAGCAAGCATTGCTCCCTACATGGAATAGTAGTGGGAAGAGAGAGAGAAGAGAGAAAATTAATGAGAGAAGAGGGTCAAGCTGAAAGATGAAATATGGGAGGATAAGCCTTGAAGGATAATTGGGCGGATTGAATAAGAGGCGGTGATCACGGTCATTTGTGTCCCACAGAGAGATGGTATGAGAGGAGGGTTAAGGTCACACACACTCGCTTATGTACACACACGTATGTGTACAGGCATGATTCAAAAAACCCCACATGTTTTACATGCCAGTGTTCTTTAGATCTGGATACAGTCCAACGTAAGCTTAACACACATGCAAATATGAACACAGACATGATGAAACATGCACATGAACTCAGAGTGAAAGAGTTTATATTCACAAGGGTGTAATTATTGTATTATTTCCTATCAAACTTGCAGATGTTCACCAGACTCAGTGTATTTGGGATTTTAAAAAAAACAACAAAACTTTATATTGCTAGGCTCATTGCTGAGTGTGAGATGTCAGTCAGCCTTTAATCTCTCTGACAGTCATTATTTTCTGTTTACACATTTAGTCTCTTTCACACAGTGAAACAACAGCATCACCCACAGGACACAGATATTAATAGCTTTATTCAGGCCTTCTTCAACTTTTGTCCCTGCTAAAAAAATGGAAACTCACAGGATTTCTGATACTTTAGTGACTTTTTGGCCTGATACTGAACAAAAGTGAAGAATTAAAGTAATTTGTCAATATCATATAGTGTGATCAGTTAGGTTTTTTATATGTTAGGTAGGTGTTTTTAGTTTTTTTATGTATAATCTTTATATTACATTAATTTAACCAAAATCAGCAGTCCGCATTTGCACTATTTTGTAAATAAATGTGTGTGACACATTAAATATGTTCTCCACTGTCAACACAATTTATCACAAAACCCATTTAATATTACATGTTGCATTTATTTCAAGTGATGCATGTGTCACTACGATCATTATGATTTCTATAGACAATAACATTTTGATGTGAATTAAAATTTCCTTGATGTGTTCTGTTAAGTTTCCAACAGTGTTAAATTTTTACAGATCTGTTTACAGCTCTGAGAGTGCAGACAAAATGGATTGACTCATGAAATATCAAAGTATTGAAAATATTAATTGCACTGTCACCCTTGAGTGTCTTAATGAGTCAGAGGCATTTGCAAGTCTGTAATGTGTATTTCAGCAAGTGGCACAGTGATAATTTATCAAATGGCTACAGATGCTACAACATTTCTAGATTTTTTTCTGTATTTCCAAACTATGGAGATGAAGTAGAACTTTCATTCTTTACTAGGATTTCATCAGCTATTATTCCTAAATAAGACACAAGCCCACTGAGGTGACTGAAATCTTTACAAATGTATAAGTTCAATGAAAATGCTGATGAGACAATCAGTCAACCAGTAACAGTCTAAGATACCACACTGTTGTTGGCAAGTGTTAGTGTTTCTGGGATATAGTGGAATAAAAGTGAAAGACGATGATAGTTTAAGAGGAAGCTGTCCTGAGAATGAGGCTAAAACTGTGGGTTTATATCACCATCATGTGGCAGGACTGTGTACAACCACAGAGCAAGACACAGGATGGAGTGGCCTAACAGATGATGAATGTAAGCAACAATGATAACATGTTCATGAGAAGAGTTTTCCTTTTTGTCTTTTTAAAACAATACAAAATGGTGTTTACCCAATCATGTCTACTTACCTGCTGTGTGTGAATTTAGAAATTCACCTGTACTGCTGGTACACCTGCGTGTGGTCACACGTACTGCAGTGTTCCTGAAGCAGCTGGGATAAGACTCGTGGGGACATTGTGACACACATTCACACATTAAAGCTGAGCTTCACAGTATTAAATAAATAATGCACTTACAGAGCAGCTGCACAGTCCTTTATGCATTTTTAAATTGTTTCTAGATCTGGACCTGCATAAAAATACTCATATTTTTAGTTGTGCCAGGTTTGTTTTCACTAAAGGCAATGCAGTAGAAAATGAGGGATAATTTGGGCGTGCAGTAACCAGGGCAGTAGCGACCACTGAGGACACTATGGTCATATCTGTTCAGCATTCAGAAACATGGTGATTTTATTGGCTAATTTCAGTATTTTCTTTTAGATCCTGTACATTTAGACCAACAAAAAAGAATAAAATATTCCTTCAGCAGAATTTCACTCCTGGCAGTGTAGAGAGGGACATTTTAAAAGTAAAATTAACAGAAAAGGAATTTAAACAGATAACTGACAAAAAATCCAGGTGGTGTCTTAGGCCATAAACATGTTCATGTTTTATTTTACTGTATTTTTTTCTTTCTTTCTTTTCTTTTTTTTTTTTTTTACAAATGAATACGTTAATAATTCCATATCCTCCAAACCTGTGCAAGATTGTGTGTCATCTGTGTTAAAATCGCCTCTTTAACTGCACCGTCTATTGGCCATAATCCCTAATTGATTGATCCTGATAGCAGCACGTATCGGCTCCTCATTGGACGATGGTGTGACTGACTGAAGAAGGAGAGGAGAGGGAGGCCGGGCGAAACCATTCATACAGCCAATACTCCGACTGAAAAATATCTGAGATTAATGAGAAAGGGAAGGCATCTAGATTCGGATTTCAAAGAGGATTACGGGCGTGTGTCTGAATTAGATGGCGAGATTACGAATCAGGGTAATTTAGAGTTGGATTAGCCTGATAATCACACGGTGAGCGGCGCTGTACCCCCCCCCTCCTCCACACACACATCCTTGCGAATAAACAGCCAAACAGGCAATTAGGATGCGGAGATGATTTTTGTGACGCTGCGATGGATAACTGCGAAGATACCGAAATGAAAACCAAACTGAGGATCCGGTGTGATTTCACGTTATCTTAGTGGTGTTATATTGCTGCTCATTCGAATCGTTGGACATGATTTTTCCGAGGAGGCTCGTGCAGCTGTCGGTACTGCTGATCCAGAGCGGATGGTTGGGGGTCGCGCCGAGCCCCACCGATGAGGGAGCGCTCCGAGCCGGTCACGGAGAACACGGGGAGCCGGGACACCAGGAGCCTCACAAGGACTCCTACAGCACCTTCGCCTCCGAATTCCGGAGTCCAGATATCTGTCCGATGACGGTAAGGATCTAGATCGGTTTACTTAAGATATCCCCGGCAAAGATGATTTTGTTTACATGTCGTTCACACAAACAAACGTATAATATACAAGCACATAGCATAAGCTAGAGACATAAGCAGAAACTGAACCCGTGCCGTTCATCTTGTATTGAATCCAACCTGTCTCCACTGCACAGGGCCTTTCAGCACCCGGGCCAGCTCCCCCGGTGGTAGCTGCCCACCCCCCCTCATCCTCACACACACACACACACACGCACGCACACACACACACGCACACGCACATCGCAGATGGCCTCCCCCTAGTTGGCCTTTTGACTGCCTTGAAAACAAGCATCAGTTGTTTTGTGTGGAACCAACAGAGATGCTGATTTTTGCATTTTGCAGGTTATCCGTTCCCCACCGCCCCGCCAGTGGATCCCTTTGCCAAGATCAAAGTCAGTGACTGTGGAGTAACCAAAGGCTGCATAAGGTCAGAGAGGGATGCATCTTTTGCCAGATCTCTCCTACTGAAAACAGAGCTCCAGTGCTGCTGTATTCCCCACGGCTGCTTTATCCTAGATGCTGTGGCCTGACTTCAGAGAGCTGGAGCTAAACATGGAAACTCTCCACTGTCTTTGTTCTCTGAAACCTGAATGATTTAAATAGTGCTCCATTCTGGCTCTTTGATAACTATAATAGTCTATAATATTCTTTGTTGTGCTCTGTTTGATAGTGTAATCTTTTAAAGTGAGTGAGCAAATCATTGCTTGTATTTATTTCCAGGTATGGGAAGCCAGGGTGTGATGCAGAGACGTGTGACTACTTTCTGAGTTACCGTCGCATTGGTACAGATGTGGAGTATGAGATGAGTGCGGACACAGACGGCTGGGTGGCCGTAGGTTTCTCATCTGACAAGAAAATGGTGAGCAGCTCCACAATCTCTTTGACTGCTGAGACTGTTTTTACAAAGTCCAGTGTCTAGTTAAGGCTAACAAATATTTTGCCTATACGTTGCTCATACTGTTCTTAAACAGAGTTAATTTCACTTCTGTTTGCTGTATCATATCATACCAAGTTACTGAGAAGTATGCTCAATAATCAATTAAACACATAGATGCAGTCAGTTATTTACAATACCAAATCATTCACAACACAAAAAGAGTCTGAAGGCCTTTATTGCAAAATGAATAGTCCACTGTTTACACAATGTGAGGCATGGTTTTTTTTTTCTAAATTTGTCAAAAGCGTGACATACAGCATACATACATACAACAAGATGTTTAATGGTAAGCACAGTTTACAGTTGTAGAAGTTTATACTTTATGATAATTTTTTGTCTTTTCTCTAATTTTCTTCTGAAGTTCAGGATATTTTCAGGATTTTTTAAAACCTATTTTAGACCTGTAGCAATTTGTTAAAGGAAAAATGACTCTTTGGCTGAACTGCTTAGAGTTCATGTCCATGCTAAGGCCATGACCTGTGATGAGGGATCATGAGTAGACATTATTTCTTTATGATGGCTCACAAGCCAAGAAAGATGGGAGTCAGTCTCATAAGGTGTTTAACTTTCAATACAGATAATTAATATAATTTGCAGCAAAACATCTGATGTAATATTGATTATTTCTTTGGAATCCCTTGCTCTTGAGGAGTTTGAAAAAACAATTTTGTCAGACTTTTCCATTGATCAGTATCAGTGTCTCAATACAATCAAGTTCTTGGAGCCTCATAATGAAGACTCTTATCACAATCATTAATGGTCTTATATCTACATCATCACACTGATACATTTTTTAATATTGTTTACTAACAATACAAAGCAATACAAAATTGTTAACTCTTTTCCCAAGAATGAGCTTTGACATATCTGCCAGCTGAAGATGCGTTCATCCAGCTTACATGCAGTCTGACAATTTTTCAGTTTAATATGGCGATTTACAAAATATCAGTATTGAACGAGGTCTTGCCGGTTATTATTGCTCATTTTTTCTATACTGGTTGGCTCACTGTGTGACAGTTCTTAAGAAGAAAGACTTGGCTTTAACAATAATAATATTGAATTGAATTTTATATGAGCATCTCCTCTTTTTCACGAAATAAACATGTATCACTTTGGAATGAAGCTCTTAACCCCCTGTTATTTCCTTTCTATATCCTCAGGGAGGAGATGACGTTATGGGCTGCGTCCATGACGATAACGGTCGTGTGCGGATTCATCACTTCTACAACGTCGGCCAGTGGGCCAAGGAGATCAAGAGGAACCCGGCCAGAGACGAAGAGGGCATTTTTGAGAACAATCGGGTGACCTGCCGTTTCAAACGGCCGCTATACGTCCCCAGAGAGGAAACACTTGTAGACTTACACCTGTCATGGTATTACCTGTTTGCATGGGGTCCTGCTATTCAAGGTGAGTGGTTAAGCATCAACATGAAGTCAACTTGTTGTGTTTTTTTTTCTGCCTTTAATGTCATCTTACATTACATCTTACCTCCTCCATCAGGTTCCATCACGAGGCATGACATCGACAGTCCTCCAGTCAGCGACCACATGATCAGCATCTATAAGTATGAGGACATCTTCATGCCTTCCACAGCTTACCAAACCTTCAACTCTCCCCTCTGCTTACTGCTCATAGTAGCTCTCACCTTCTACCTACTAATGGGAACGCCATAATGAAGCACAGCTGAGCAGAGAAAAAGAGGGAAGAGAAGATCAATCAGCAATAAAAATAAATTTTGTTAGATGCCATATTCAAATGTGCACTTTGCACAGAGAAACACAGTATCAGACATATTAAACATGATAGAGAATATATATTAATTACTCTGAACTCATACAGAGGATCTTGACAAATTATTAAACCTATGTCATGTACTAGTGTCAGTATGAAACAAGAGGTCCGATAAAAGAGTAGTGTTATAGTATAAATAGGCCAATTATTTTCAATATTTATGATAGCTTCCAAGTATTTAAAAAATATGAGGAGTATACATGCCAATAAATACATCTCACAAGTCTTCGAAAATACTGCATGCACTGGAAAGTCTTGGAATGATTTCAAAAAACCCACTGTTCACTGGTGATGAGAAGACAGTGCCTCATGTTGAACTTGGCTAAAACACAAAGGTTTTCTGAACCAAACAGCTCACAGCCGTTTGCACAGACTCTTCCTGTCCCTTTACTCATACTTCAAAACAACAAAAAAGATAGTTTATTTGGTGGTTTGCACCATCAAAATATAGTTTTCAAGGTTTTAGGAACTGCGTAACATGCATTTACAATGTAAAAGATTTTTTGTTAACTTTTTTATGTTTGACTCATCTTATCCATAATTTCCTTTAAGAGCTTTTTTCACGCCTTTCCTTCCTCCACAGTGGCTGTTGGGTTTGTTTTACCAGTACTGTGGCACTGTGATTGTGTTGAACAAACAGAGAGAGACTACTTATTGTCTAAGCAAGCAACGGCACACTGATCAGGAACAAGCTCTGGACTGAAGAACATTTTGCTTGGGCATGGACAATTTTTCCCCCCAGGTTGTTATTGTAGCCTTTTGATCTGTATTAAAAATGACTGGATATGTTTAAATGCCTCCCACTCAAACAATCTGCCATGATTGTGTTTATTATCAATAAACATGGTAAGAAAATAGTATATATAAGAAAATACAGATCCTGCTGTGCGTATAATGGCATAGGACATATTTTTACTGTGGCTACCACTGAGACACTGGGGTCATGTCTCTGGTATTTTGAGGATACCTGTTATTGTGAGTAATGTCAATATTAAATGGAAATCAGATGTGAGAAATAGTCTTCCAGGTTAATGATCAGTTATTAACTCAACTAACATTAGAAAAAACACATTTTTGAAAATATATTTAAAAAACAAAATTTTAATTTTGGTCTTACCTCCAACACAAACTGTTTTGTTGCTGTTGAAAGACAGAAGTTCACATATAGGACTATGTATTATTAATAGAAAGAATTAATGTTGTATAATATGGAATATAATGTCATTTCTAGGCGCCAGCTTTCCTTGATTCCATGCAGACATAAATAAATGTGTTTATAAAAATGTGTCTGGTAACGATCAACAGTTAGCTGGAACCATAAGCCTCTAATCACACCAGACCAAAACACTTCACTGTAAATACTGGTTATAGCCCTTATTATATAAAACCCACCATATGTAAAAATCTTATGCAAAACTTTTTACTTTCAAATTGTGATTGTAGAGGTGATGTCTTTTTTAATGTTACCACTGTGAGGCACCAAAGTGTGACATGAAAACTATACACATACTGGCTTTAAAGTAACAGGCTTAATACATTATTCAGTGCCATGCCTAAAGAAAACAAGAACATTATTTGTTTATTTATTTATATTTTTTAATATATAAAACAACAATCAATAATAATAAAAAGTAATACGTAAGTAAACATTACAACAACAAACAAAAACCACGGACAAATAAAAAAAACATAAAAATTATATGAAATAAAGGTAAAAAATAAAATAGGAAGTAGTTGTTTTTCATTTACACTGCATTGCCCATGATGCCCTTGGGCATTTCGTTAGTGCTACGTCATATGTTTTCCTCCTTCACGCGGTGCATCCCCCGGGTAGACTAAGGCGGAATCGGGCAACATGGCAGACGAGGAGGACTCGGCGCCGGAGCCTGCCGCTGTCTCTCCGCCGGAGAGCCCTCACGCTGGGCGGCCGCACTTTGTCTCTTTCTCCGAGAGCGTCCAGCCGGCCGTCGGGATGGTGAGCCAGCTGCTAACCCAGCCCTCGTCCCTCAAGTTTGACAAAAATATCAAACAGGCCTTCTACAACACGGGGGCGATGATATTTGTGGCTATCTGCTGCGGGGCAGCTGTCCTGGTCTACTTCATCCTGGAGGCCTTCCTCCGCCCGCTGCTCTGGGCAGTGCTCTGCGGCACCTTCCTCCACCCTTTCAAACACTCCCTGGCCCGGCTGGGCCGCTCGTGGCTCAGCGGCCTGCAGGACACCGGGACACCCATCGTGGTGGGGACCCTGCTGGTCCCGGTGTGGTGTGTGAACTACGGGGTGGAGGCGATGGGCAGGCTGGTGTTGGAGAGGCTCACGGTGCTGCTGGTGATCGGGGCCGGGGCGCCGCTTGTTTACTTCCTCTACCTTTTCTGGAGCGTCATCGGTATGCAGGTGATCCTCGGGCACGTCTGCGGGATCATCGGGGTCGCGCTGGACTGTTTCCACGCTGTGTGGGTGAGTGAATGGACAGTGGCAACTGGGTATCAACCCACACCTCCCCCTACACCCTCCCCTTCAGTGATGACAAAAGGTCCTCTGTGAGAGCCAGTGTGGATGCTATTGGGTGGGCAAGGCCAGCCCGTAGGAACTGGGTCACCCCAAACAGGCCGAGGCTCAGATTGGTGCTGAGTCTTATGGTTGAAATCAGTATCACTATATGTTTTTCCCCAATATTTATACTGTATCTGCATGGCAAGAGTATATACAATCACCTATGATTCTCAGATTGACCAGGTCTCCCAGTACAGCAAAAACTAAATTATAGAGCAAAAAAGTTAGTTAGCTAGTTAATTAGGTGATTGACAGAAGAGTTGGATTAAGTAAGATAAATTTAAAATGCCCAAAATTCACTGGTTCCATCTTCTCCACTAGATTATCTGCTGGTTTTCATGGTCTTCCATGATAGCATAATATCTTTTGTGTCTGCACAAAAAACCTGTGCTTTTGGAAACAGTGATCAGCCTATTTCACTCTTACTCTTTTACAGACCAAATGTTCAGTTGGGAAAATAATCTGTGGATTTAAATGGAGTTGAAAGTAACTGTTACTTGCATCCCAACTTAAATACATTTTCTTGGATCAGAATTATTAATGTGGATGATAAAAGTATGACACAGTATGACCATATCATCACAATACAATCGCCTCCATTCACAGAAAACGATAGCCGATAAACACTACATACTGGATTAAAGGCACTGCAGACTTAACTTACTGCTGCAAGTTGTATCCTATTTCCTTGAACATCTCTAATAGAAGCTTATTCAATTAACCTCAGTGAAGAAAGTTTTTTTTCTTGGAACATATGCCTAAATTTTTATTAGAACTGATCTAATTTCCTGCAGCTCCAGTGTTTGATCGATCAATACCTTATTATTCCAAAGCAGCTCCAGGGGCCTGAGCCTAGCCTCGCTTTGACTAGATACAAATTGCATTAAATGTTCCTCCTCAGACAGCCTGTCCTTTCTCTAAATGCAGAGTTAGACGGACACAGGGCCCTTGTTTATAAATAGGAAGGAGGATATTAGGTTAAATTACATCAAAATATGTCTTTGTGAGGAGTGGAACCAGCTAAGACCTCGGTCATCAGACTTGAGCATCGTATTTTAATGCTTTAATACCAAACATCAGCAGATTGTTTGCTGCAGTCTTTGGTCAACAGAGACGTGGAAAGCCACAGTTTGATCACAAATGTGTTGGCTGTTATGTTTAGAAGCAATATCATGGTATTACAAGAACGTTTCTCTGATATCGATATAATTAATTATCAAAATAGTTGCAGATTGACATCTCATCTCATTCTCATTGTTTCAGGTCTAATTTAAATGTGAAAAGCAAAACCTGCAGTAACATTCTCATGAAATGTAGTTTGGAATCATTGATTCAGACAGCAACAGTTTTGTCATTTCTAATCTGTTTCTTCTGTTTTCTAATCTGTTTCTTCTCAGGTGTGTAGTGTAGTGTTTGGCTACTTGTTAGTGGTTTGTTTCAAGTGGAGTCCTCAAACAGAGCGCTACCTGAGGGTCCTGGCTCTTCCTGTCTGGGCCATCCTGCTCTTCTACATTGGTGAGTGGAGAGACGAGAGGAAACCTGGAGAGCCTGCTCAGACGTGTTGGTTGTCATTTCATACCTTTATGCAAACTCCCTCTTTGCCCCTGGGAAGTTTTTTTTTCCACGCAAATTTTGACTGTGTGAGTGTAGCAGTTAGCTTGAAGCAAGCTTTAGAGGATGAAGCCACAAACACTGTTCTTTCAAAGGGGAGTGAAGTTGAGATAAGGGAACTGTCTCTACAGGTCTACATGCCCATTAGACAGAGCACTGGCACTACAGTAAGTTGAGGAAGTCTTAGGTATTTTTAGCACACACAAGAAGTGTTGACCTTCAGGTGTGAAATGTTAAAAGTGACTGAGCTGTACGAAAAGGTTATGCTCAAGAGAAGAATAAGCAGTGTGGGGTTGTGGGTAAATTTGAGAAAATGTTGACATGTGCCCCTGTGATAATAATGCTACAATATGTATATATTTTAACCCATATTATAATTTTAACCCATATTTTATGGCAAAACATGTTTAGAAATATGCTTCAGCTGGTCCAACAAGTTTCCCCACAACAGAGAGGAGATGTGTAGTTAACACTCTGATTTCTGTATCTGTATTTAGTGTCTCTGACTGGCTCGTGGAGAGTGCCCATATTTGTGGTTGTGGTTGTACTCCTCATCGTGGGCTCTCAAGAGAAACCACCTGTTCCGGGCAGAGGTGAAGATTTATGGAGACACACACACACACACACATTCTTATTTTACCACAGTAAGGAGCTTTTACTCTCTGTCCACCGGGCACTCACACATATGGTAAAAAAAGAACAGATACATGTTTTTATTATGGAATAAACAATAGAGCTTTAATGTGTTTTTTTTTGTGAGCTTTAGAAGTGTTGGTAGGTGGATTTAATTATATTTGGATGGAGTCAGGATAGCTATTTATCCCTGCTTCCAGTCTGTATGCTAAGCTGAGCTAACCATCTGCTGGCTGTAGTTTCATATTTATCCTACAGATATGAGAGTGGTATGAGTCTTTTCATGTAAGTCTCAGCAAGAGAGTGAATAAGCATGTCTCTAAAAATGTTGAACTATTGCTTTAAAACTCAAATGGGTCAAATAAGCTTATAAATAGCTTAGAAATAACTGATTAACTACCATTGGCTGCCCAGCTATGATCCTTTTAACTCAACAGTGGAAAGGTAAAACTCTTTTGATGGCCATTTTTATAATTTGCTATCCCTGGACCTCAGCCTCAACCAAATGCTGCTCTTTACACCCTCTGCCACTGTGAGTTACTGTTGTTTTCTGTCTCTCTCCATCTCCCCAGGAGAGCTGTCCGGGCAGGTGTTGTCATTCGCTGCTAATACTATTTACATGGCAATCTCCTGTAGCAACCTTCAGCTGAAAACTGAGCCCAGTGAAAACTCTACCACAGGTAAGATAGCTTACATTTATTAAACTCAGTGCATTACAGAAGCTTTTATTACAGGTACGACTCTGAGGCTACAGACTAATGTGGAGGAAGTGTCTGTGTGATCGGGGTTTGGCTTTCTCAGTTACTGGAGCTGGAGAATCGGCAGAGTGGAGGAAGGCTTAAAGGTTTAAGGCTCTAAGTGTTTCTATGGCTTTAATGGACATCAACCGTAAAACCACCGTATAGATTTACATAAGAAGAAGTTTGAATTGAGTTTTCTTCACAATGTGCATTTGGACCCAGCTTCTAGCACCCGTTAGAGGAAATGCAGCTCAAGACACTTCTGCTTTTGCCTCACTGTTCAGCCATGGTGGTGAATAACCAATATCCGCCTTCTCTGCTTTGTGCTTTCTTTCTTTTCCTCTTTATGCTTCCTTTTGATCCCTTCCACTCATCTCCCCCAAGATGGTGTGCAGTCTGTGGGCCCCCTTCCTGCCACCCCTGGCTTCCCTCAGGGCTCTCGTACGTTACCAGCCGGACTCTTCCAGAAAGAGAAAAGTTCCCACAGAGCCAGTGATATCTACTTTATTCTGTTGGTCTGGGCCATAGTTCTGGTTCAGGTCTGGCTCAACCTCTGGATCTTACAACTGCTGCCTATCCCTGTGGCTGGTAACACACATGTTCAAACGTATATGAACACACTCACACACCCTTTGATGTGCTTCTTCGTATGTGATACTGAGGCTCATGTTGCTTTGATACTTCAGTGTGGGTGCTGAAGAAGCTGGTGGTCCACTTTGGCCTGAAGAGCTTTGCAGAGCGGACTCTTACCTCGTGGTGGACGGTGCTGGAGAAGTTTGGACGCGAGCGAGAAGAGGCCCTGCTGCCCGGACCAATCAAAGGCCTGGCTCAGTTCCTGCTGCGTGTCGACACCAAGGTAATGCCTCTGATCAATCTACTGGTGCTGCTGACACAGCTGACGTTCTTATTTCCTCTACCTTTGATTTCGCACACCCTCATCCAGGTACATAGGGTGGCAATCAGGGATATCAGCTACATAAACAGGACATCAACAGGTCAATAAGGATTATGTAAAAATATTAAAATAAATGGATCCTTAAGCTGTTTAAAACACCTCAAATCTGTTTTGGTGATATTTGATATATTTGCTTCTAATAAAACATGATAAAAAAAAAAAGAATCCAACACACTAGTTGAAGCTTGCAACTGGAATATTTTCATTGCCAAACAAACAGTGTTACTTGTTGATCAGTTACAGATGGTGTGAGGGCTGTGTTTTCTATCATTTGTCCCTAATCTATACGTTCATGTTAACGATAGATTAAACTGTAATGTGTAAGCCTAGAAAGAATGATCACCTGCAGTTTCTGTCAGCTCAGCGGAGGGCTTTAGCGTCTTTCAGTTAATTGTTTTGGACTTCAGGTCCTTTACTTTGTTGTTTTGGCTCAGTTCACTGCTCTCCTTAGAGTCACCCTCAGCAGCTGCAGGCAGCTGAAGAAGCTTTGATAAACATATGCTAACAAACTGCAGACAGAAACACTTTCAGACCAGATGCTGAACATGGAGCATCTAGCAGCGAATGAGCGATAATGGTGCTCCTTGTCTGTTGGATGTATAAGTATGAAATTATTTTCTGGGACCATAACAAATTTGTAAGGTGATAATATGTCACTGTTATTTTGACAGGTTGTTTTTCTGTCCTTATTGTCCAGAATCAATTAATATCGCCTGCAACTCTGGGCCCAATTAGAGCTGCATCTCAGAATGAGATGCGACATACAGCAAATAAAATTTCTCAGGTTTTATACGATGACATTAATGACCTCATTGCTGACATCTTTCACACTAAAATATGTTTTTTTTTTTCTGAAGGTTTTTTGGGATGTACTTGTGTTTGTAATCACAGTGATTTGCATCTCAAACCCCCTGTATGATTAGTAGTTAAATCCTGCCTGCCACACTCCGATCCCTCACTGCCTGTACCCAAACAGAAGTTGCACGGGTACACGTGATGACTGCTGCACAGATCTTTCCAATAACAATCTTCCCAATGTCTCTTTGTCTCTTCCCAAGCTCTGGCATTGGCTTAACAAGCAGGTAATGATTTGGAAGAGCAGAGTGAAAGAGAGACTGACAGAAAAGAGTGTGTGTGTGTATATGAGAGAAAGTGAGAGACGAGGATAGAAGAAATAATCCGTGTGGATGTGTGTGAAGGCGTGAGCACACCTTGTGGTAACTCGGACTGGTGCTTTACCCACCCACTGTCATCACCCTCTCATCCTGTCTATATGTTTGCCCCCTCTTGCTGCTTTCTCGCTTGTTGCTTTAATTTTTAGAGGAAGCTACAGTCAGGGGAGGTGGGACTCTTTAGTCCCTCGGCCCCCGTCCGTACCTTCCCTGCTTTGATGTAACTGGCAGGTTTGGCTTGAGAGTGTCTGAGCTGCATGGAAAGATGGGTAATGTAGACAGAGCAGAGCAGACTGGGAGAAGCGGGCCATGTTTCTGTAAAACTGTTGATGAAAAATCTTGATTTTTAAGTTAAGTTTTTAATGGATTTATAGGAGAAACACTGCCCATGGTCTCCCAGAAAGAGAGGGATGTGATTATAGCTGAGGAGCTTTTGTGGGTGGGAATGGGCTGCACGTGGACAAAATAATGGAAACACCAAAGAGTTTGTGAATATCAATGCTAAAAATGTTTTACCTCCAAAAGAGCTTCTGGGTTTTTTTTTGTGGTCAGGTCATCTTTTGTCAAGAATGTAGTAGGATATTAGATGTGTGACCAAGAAGCTCCAGTTTTCAGGGACAAAGGATCTGCTTTAGCATCAGCTATCTGTAAGTTTTAAACATGAACTGCTGTTTACTTACCAAGCGCTTTAGCCATTGTTGCATTAACAAGACAAGAGGTTGAACTACACTCAGTGTGTGTGTTGGCAGTATGAAAACTATAGAGTCATGCTAGACTTGCACTTAAAAGGTTCAGTTATATTTAGATTTTGAACCCTTGGGTGGGCAAGGTTGACATTTGACATGAGACCCATCTTGAATAGTGGTATAAAAGGAAGTCATAGCATTACATGGCCATCTCTGCAATGCAGTTATTGCAGGCATTTGACCTTATCACTTGTACAAGATGACTGGTGTGGGTTCACCACAGTGTTAGAACAGCTGGGAGGGGAGGTGGCTTAATGGTGATTAATGGTTCCTTAAAACAAGAAATGATGTGGGTGCAGGAAAATGGCAAAAAGTGACAGTGTCATAAGTCAGAAATTTCTGATGACATACAGTAGTTTGTAAGATGAATTTTTTTTTACTTACTGATGATTTTCAAGGTTTTCCCCTCGGTGATTAAAATAATCAGTGTTTGTAAGTAATCCACTGACTGTGTGGCTTATTTGGAACTTCATTAGCGATCTCACGTTGCAGCACTGGTGATTATCAGAACTCTTCTAAATCAGACCCCTATTTCTAATTGGTACTCAGCATACTAATTTGCCTGTTTAATTCATTTAGTTCTTTCAAAATAAAGTCCATCTTGATGTGGTGTTTCCATTTTTTTGTTTGTACTGGATTTAATGCACATCAGTCAGCCTGCCAAGTATAACTCTTCTCTTTAAGGTAAGGCTGCATTCTTATTGACGATCCAAAAAAGTTATCAAGACCTACAACCTTCATGACAGATTAGTCTGAGCTTTAGGTTTATATGACATTGTGTGGCTGAAATGCAGTGGAACCTTTACTGACCATATCATGTCACCACTCACATAATGGCAAAACATTAGGACGTGGTCTTATGAAAAAGAGATGTGCACTAACAGAGCCACTGTTAACTTGCCATTGACTCCAGTAACACAGGCACCAACATATACAAATTTAGACTAAAACTCTTAGAAGTTGGCTGTTGATGCAGTTTTGGAGCATTGAGAAACCTGAGTTAAGAATTGCACCAACTTACAATAGGATGAACACATTGAGAGACTAATGGGTAAGCTCACAGTACTTCCAAAATAAAAGAAGAGTCACACATACAGCAGCACACAGCCAGAGTGTTTCACTCGCATGTTTCAGTGCTGAAGTGCATGTATGTGTGCAGATGTCCTGACTGTTGGTTTACTCAGTCAACTACCTTATTGTCCTCAGGGCCCAAAGGAGGCAGCTTTTTAGATCCAAAATGGCTTGTTCACATGGGAAGGACACAGGTTTCTCCATGTGTCTGATCACTGTATGTTTTCAACCCCTTCAGAGCAGCACTGACTCTGTGCCTTCTCCACCACCTCTCTGCCTTTCTCCTACTTCTGTGTGGCTTCTCCCCCCTCTCCGCGCAGATGATCGTGTGGTTGGAGAGATCTCTGGATAAAATCATCAGCATCTTCATCATCTTCCTCCTGGTCACAGGGACCCTGCTCATGGCTCTGCTGCTGACAGCTATGGTATGTGGTTTTCCTCTGTTGAATCACTTCACTGCATTTGAATGTTACTGACTTGGACTAGGATAGCAAAGTAACTTTTATCTTTCCAGGTTCATCATGAGAGCGTACACATCATCGAGGTAACCAGTAACCTCATCAACGAGACTGTGTCTAACCATCCAGAATGGGCCAAGTATGACTCATTTTGTTCTTATTTCTTATTTTGCATTTGGAGTGTGATCTCTCATGTGCTGAACATTTCATCTTTCTGAAACTGTCCTCCTCTAGTTGGCTTCCAGAGGCACGCGTAGTCCAGAAGGCTCTGAATTCAGCTGCTACTAACGTTTATCAACATGGGAGAGAATGGATAACACAGAAGGTAGGAATAATAACCGGCTGATTAATCTCACATCAAATATGAAGAAAATGTAAATGGTTTGACAGCCAGTTACGCGACAGATCTCTCTGTGTTTATTTTCCTGTGTGCAGCTTCATAAGATGTTAGGAGACAAGGTGAACCACACAGCAGTGATTGAGAAACAAGTTTTGGAGCTTTGGGACCGACTCTACCACTCCTGGTTTGTGAAGGTAGTGTAAGGACGGTGGAGGTCAGGCCAGTCCATTTAACTTCTTGATGCTGAGGAAAAATATTTACAGTGCCATAAAAGGTCAAAGTCATTAAATGTCCTGTGCATTTTCCAGAATGTGACTAACTCTGGACGCCACCGTGGTCAGAAGATGATGGCTCACAGACAGAACAGCTGGTTAGTGGACATCCTGGACTGGAAGGACATCGCCTCGTTTCTACAGGAAAATATTGAGACTCTGCTGTCTGTAAGTATGGGTGTGTTTTCACACTATCTTCTATATGAGGCAGAGGATTTGCATATATTTTGCTTTTATAGATCTGTCAATCCATCGTCAACTGCAGTTACAGACACACAACCTTTGGCCAAGATGGTAGGGCGGTGCCACATCCTTTGTTTTTCTTTTATCAAAAATTATATTTTAGAAAATCAGTGAATGGATTTTAATAAAATATGTTGAACCCTCTACTTTATGACAGCCCTGCCTCAGATACAACAAGTGCAGCTCATAAGTCACTGACATATCTGTAACTCTATGTCTCAGTACAGTGTGTAGTTTTCCTGTGAATGACATGTTTACTGTCCTTTTGTTTGTTTTGTAGATCCTGGAGTCTCTGTGGGTGGTAATGAGTAGGAACGTTGGTCTCCTCATCTCCACTACAACCACCCTCTTCACTGTCCTGTTCCACAGCGGCACAGCTCTGCTCAACTTTGCCCTGAGTCTGGTATGAAACACTGACTGCTGTAAACCATCTAGCTCAATATTATATGTCAGTATTATGAAGAATCAACTTGCTCTACCTTGTTTTACCTGGTGCTTAGACAGGGTTTTTTTTTAATGCAGAAGAGTGGCAGTAACAATTGTTAAAACAGATGCCTTCCTCAGTGCTCAGGCTTTTATTGACATTATAATATATTTATAATAAAACACCACAACCACACAATTGTTTTATGTCCCGTAATCTGCTGATTATTTTCTTGATTAATTGGTTAGTCTATGAAATGTTAAAAAATAGTAACAAAATGGCAATCAAAATTTCTCATTCAAGGTCTTCAGTTTGCTTGTTTTTGTCTAACAGTCCAAAACCCTAAGATACTCAATTTACTGTTGTAATTTACAAAGAAAAACAGCAATTCCCCAAAGGTGGAACCACAGAGTGGTTGTCATTTCATTTGAAAAATTACTTTAAACAGTTAACTGATTTTCAAAATAGTTGCTGATGATTTTCTTTATATTGACAAATTGTTGCAGCTCTAATGTCCTGGGATTATTTCCATTGTTGTCCCTGGTATTTGCTATCAACTATCAACCCTTAGTAACCTTTTATGTTACATGTTGTTGGTCTAAATAATTTTTACCTGCCTAATATAATGAAGCATACTTGTGCTGTTTCTTGTGTGTATGCAGGTGATTTTCCTGACCACTCTCTTCTACCTGCTGAGCTCCAGTGGTGAATATTACAAACCAGTCAAGTGGGTGATCAGCCTGACCCCTCTCTCCCAGCCGGGACCTTCCTCTAATATCATAGGCCAGTCTGTAGAAGAGGCCATCAGGTAGTAACAAGAACAAAATTATCTAACAAAAGCTGCAAAATCTACAAATATATCCCAAAGAGATTATTTTTGACCTTGTGTTTGTGTTGTGAAGGGGAGTGTTTGACGCCTCTCTGAAAATGGCCGGCTTCTATGGCCTCTACACTTGGCTCACTCACACAATCTTTGGCATCAACATCGTCTTCATTCCTTCTGGTGAGTCAGCGTGTTCACAGCAGGTCATGCTGGTGCTTTATATGTTCCTGCCAAGCCACACTCAGTATTTTCTAACTCTTTGAATCCCTCTCTCATGGCCTGAAGCTCTGGCTGCTATCCTGGGTGCTGTGCCGTTCCTGGGGACCTACTGGGCAGCGGTGCCGGCGGTGTGTGACCTGTGGTTGGCGCAGGGCGAGGGCGTCAAGGCCGTGCTGCTGCTGATCTGCCATCTGCTCCCGACATATTTTGTAGATACAGCCATCTACTCGGATATCTCTGGGTAGGACACCGTTGTCACTGGCTTGTTTGCATGTGCGTGTGCGTGTGTGTCATTTGAGCTTCCCCTTGTAGCACTGCAAAATTTAGCCGACAAATTTCAACATCTCACCTGCAACTGTTTATGTAACACATATAACCGTGGCTTAGAAATGAAACCCTGCTGTTGGTGAAATCTGTAAACAGTGTCTCCATTGTCCTCAGTTGGTTTAATAAACTGTCCGCTGTTGGAGACAGGCCTAATGGAAACAACACGAAACAGCAGGACAGATAATCCTCATTCTCAGCTCTTTATGGCAGCTTGGCCTCATGTCGAGGTCTGTTTCCCTTGGAATAGTGTTCCCATAGCGCTGGCCTCCATAGTTGGTGTTAGGACTAACCCTTACGTTAACATAGGCTATGGTTAAACGTATGCTTAGGGTAAAGTGAAATACAAATACTTTATTAACAGTTTCAAAAGCATAGTTTTTATGCGCACCTTTTATGGCTAGTTTACATCATTTTAGTCTTAAAATCAACTCACAGACACACAAGAATAAAAGAACCATTTGTTGCCTTTTATTTTTCGATAAGTTATTTTCATCTTACGGTAAAAGAACAACTCTTTGTGATGGTGAATGAGTACACCAGTAGTATTGTGGAGTGAAATTCGACATTGGCGAATTAAGAATGACATTCTTAAATGCAACAGAAAAAGCTGTCCAAACAGTCACTGCTGCAACCGTATCACCTTCATATCATATTTTAACTATTCGCTGTGATGAAGTTTAAAACTTCTGGTGTGTTTGTGTGATGCAAAATATACACAGTTTGTTGTAATACAGTAGTCACGTGCTAAATGTATGTTGAGGGTCGCTGTAAACATTCCTCCTGTTCATACTGGCCTTCATACTCCTTAGTAGCGTGTCTACGCTGTGAGAAATGGGGATGTTCTGGATAAAAATGCATACTAACGTTCAGCTGAAACTAATGTGAGGCCTCAACAGGAGTTATTATTAACTTATTACTGGTGTTTTGTCCCAGTAATACAGTTACCAGGATGTATCCCTCTGTGCCTCAGCAAGGGGAAAGAGTGGCTGGGCAGACCAATGGAATTTCATACTAAAAAGACTGTCACTTTGAAAGATAACTACCTGATTTGTCAAACTCACACTGCTGAAGCCTCATGCTAGCTGTGAAGAGATTTCTTTTTTTGGACAAGAGGCGGCCTGTGGATTCTGTAACCCATTTCTTACAGTGTAGACTGCTAGTCACAGCCAGAATGGACAATAGGAACGATTGCAGAGACCAATATTTGTCTTTATCAATCCTGTAAGTATGCCTTAGTGTTTACACAGTTTCTTGTCTCTGTGTCTCAGGGGTGGACACCCATATCTGACAGGTCTAGCAGTGGCGGGTGGAGCGTACTATCTGGGTCTGGAGGGCGCCATCATCGGGCCCATCCTCCTCTGCATCCTGGTGGTGGCAGCCAACATCTACAGTGCCATGTTAATGAGCCCCAGTTCCACAGTGCCCACACCGGTGCAATCGACCTGGCCTCTCCACCCCATCAGGTAAACACAGCACCTGAAATACCTGAAACACGAGGACAACTGATCAAATTTTTACATAAACACAACCACACCGTCATTGTTGTCTTTGCTTGTCTCTTCCAGGACCTTCACAGACTCCACCCCCACTGTCCTGAAGAAGACCAGTGAGTGAGAGCAAGAGGGTGTGTCCCTGTGGAATGTCATCTCGCTACCCACTGGCTGACTCCTCAGGGGGAAGTGCTCCCCTCCCTGATGCTCCTCCCTACACCGCCCAGCTCTACAGGTGTTAACCCCCGACCAAGAAGAGATGGCGGCGTAATGGTTGGTCACGCGCAATGCGTCTGCTTACCAGAGTTGTTTCTCTGGCCAAAATGGCAACAACTGCTTTCATTCAAGACCCTTAAATTACAACTGCGAGCGCACGTTCTGATCCGAAACACGGACCAGTGACATCACATTGGTCTTTATGATTGCGAACGGTGGAGACATTGATGCAAATCACATCAATGTCAGTGCCTCAGTGCCTAAATTGATTTTATAATGTTGAGTAGTGGCTAAAATTACTGTGTGGTTTGTAGTTCATTGAATAAGATGGTATATTTTATTTCCAAGGCCCCTGATTCTACCCTGCGCACCCTGGCTGTGTTTAAGCTGCAGTATTTGGTCGTGCAGTGTTTGTACTCCCTACCTCTCTCCTCACGGAGGCTCAAGTAGAGTTAGCAGTGAAGGCTGGTTTTGATCACTTCTTGCCACAGAAGTCCTCACCTGGCTCAAGAGAACGAGTTATTGACTGTTTTTAGATTAACCTCAAGTGTCATTCACGTTTCAGTGATGGTAGCTGTGAGTCTGCAACACTAGATGTCTGCTTTAACAAAGACGTACTCTCCTGGGCCAGGCTTTATCACTGATTCATTTTTTTTTATTTTTTTTTTTGTATCTGTACGGTTGAATCGTTGCAAATGTCACTGCTTATTTTTTTAATGGCTACAGGTTTAGAATGACGATGACGTCTTTAGTGGAACAGATTAGACTACCTGTGGTCAGGGAATCTGGACTCAGACTGAGACCAGATTGGATTACTGAGGGTGTCCGTTGTTTTTTTTAAAAAACATTTTCAATTTATGTCATGCTTAAGTTTGTTTGTTTTTTAAACACACTGTGAGTGCACATTACACACATACACGCAACCAAGCTTTTTGTTTTCAGCACACTTAGCTAATCTGTCAGTATTGAAGGAGGTTAACACTGAGTATTTCTGTGAGCACTTTTCAACTTTGTATTGCTGTGACTTACATCGCCATTACATGATTTCATCGGTAGCTTAGACCTCACACACTTCACATCCCTAAAAATGTCTTATATATATAATTTCTACTCATCTCCTCCACTCTTGCACTTGTCCACTTCATACTTTAACGCCAGTCGGAGCACTTTTATGAAAGGAGAGTATGTAGTAGTTTACATCACTTGAAGCTTTAATAAATGAGCTGTGGAGATGAATTGTTTATGTAATGTGACACATTGAACATTTGTGGCTACTGTGTTAGCTGTTTGAGGGTGGGAAGGCAGTGATGTGGTCTGGTTTGGAACAAGCACGTAGTTTAGCAATGGTTTCACTGTACAATTGAACTCTTGTAGTTTTCATTTGATACTGTTGCTGTGTGTGTTTTTTTAAATTAATGGACATGCACTGACACAATAAATCTTATTATTTGAACTGCAGTTTGTTTGGTTACCTGTTTGGTCTATTACATTTTAATAGATACTGAAAAATGCTCATTTCTCAAACGTGATGTTTTGTCAGACCAGCTATCTAAAATCCAAAGTAAAAGTCCTGCACTTAAACTATTAAACATTGTTGGCCTATAAAATATTATCAAAAATTATGTATATTTCTATTGATTTATTAATTGACTACTCTTTTCAGCTGAAGAGGATTTTATTAATTTGAAGGAAAATGTTTACTTTGGCCATTTCTGTAATGATTTGGGGCAAGGGACCCAAATGAGATAAGACAAGTAAAGAGTGCAGGGCTTATTTCAAAAGGCAAAAACTATCCAAAAAGTCCAAAACACTGGAGCAAACACTGGAGAACTGGGCACACAAACAGAACACAGACACTTCACAAAACACACATAAGACTGACACTGACAAAGGGGAAGACAAGACTTATATAAACACAGGGGGTGACCAATAGAAGACAGGTGGGAAACCAAAGAAAGACCAGAAGTAAAGGCACAAAAGACACACCAGGGAAAGTAATTACCAAAATAAAACAGGAAGTGAGCGGAACACAAGGCAAACGAATATAAATAAGACAAGAACTGAAATACACAAGACACCAGAAGAAATAACAGGACAGAAATCACAGAACACCAGTGGCGGGGGGTCCGGAGGAGAAACCCGAGGGCAGAGAAAAAAAAGAAAAAAAGGAATCTGACTCAGGACCTTAGGAGCCAGGGAGAAGAAAAGTGAGCAGCCGATCTTGGCACAAGATACCAGGAGGATAAATAACAGGACAAAAGTCACAGAACACCAGAGAACTAACAATTATCAATAGAACCAAAAACCAGAGTCTCTCTGGAAGGGGGGTCATGAAAGATTTCAGTGTCATTGCTACGAAATCAGTCAGTCCATGCCCATAAACATTTCAGATTAGGATGGGACAACACTTCTTGTCTGTATTAAAACCAGAGTCAACACTTTGTGTTTGACGTCAGCTGAGGACAGGAAGTGATTCCTTACTGGATTCATGGCTGACTCGTGGAGATCCTCCAAGGCCTCTGCACCATCTATGTGTCTTTGTTGATCGTCTCTGGACTTCATCCTCTCTTCTCGTAGATGTGACGCATATGACATGAGCTTACCTCTCTGATAATAGGGGAGCCCAGTCTACAGACAACGTTGTTTGAAGCACTAGGAAAGCCTAAAGAGAACAACAAACCATAATTAAATGCTTGTAGCAATAAGATTTGAGTGTTTACTCAATGATATGAAGGAAATAGATAACAAGCAAAACATCTTAACTGCAGTTGAACTGCTAATATACTTTCATAGACTTATTAAACTAGTGCATTAGATTTTAATCACAGAGCATAATGTTCTGTCCTAAATTAACAGAAAAGACAATCATGGGCAATGACTCAGTGGTAGTTCTGGTTCTGCAACCAGTTTATTACATTTTTACCTATGATCACTGCACCAACACTGCCTAAAGGAAAGAAAAAAAAAATAGTAGAAATGGAAAATTATTAGCAACCCCTGCAGAAACTGCTTAGGGCCCTGCAGTGGGTGACTGAGGTGTAGCAAGCAGTTCACCAGGGGGATGATGTTAAACTGTGTGAATATAAAGCAGACGTACAAAATCTAACTTTCTCTGGATGAATTAAAGTTAAAGCTTCCCTCTGTGTTTGTGTGAGCTGAGTCAGACGGCGTCATCTGTTCTGTGAAGGCTTTACAGATTGTCAATGTGTCAGCGAGGCTCTGGACAGATGGAGAGAATAAATCAAATCCATGGAAATCTGCAGTATGGCTGCTGGTGAAGCCAGGCGTCTTTCCTGTTATAAAGCAATCCACAAACACTCCGACCACTGGATGATATTTATATTGCTAATATTAAAATTACTGTTTTATATTGTTGTGTATGTGAGTGTGTGACGTTAGACTTATTTGTCACAGGATATGAAGCACTGGGCAAAATCTCCCAGAACTCTTTAGTCTATTGCCTTGAGAAAACCCTTAAATCCACAACCACTCCTTAATTACAAAAAGCTAATATATAATTTTGCAGAAATAATTATCTTTAAACTCTTTCAAAAGTAATTCTCTTGGTCAGGTTTGAACTATAAATTCATTAGTGTTAATAACTGTGTTGAGGTTGTACTTGTAAAGTGTTGTCGGGAGTTTTCACACACACTTCAGTGTAGATATTTTTAGTGTTTTCTTGCTGCAGCATCTTGTGGACACACAGGTCCAGTATTTTTGCAAGTTTTTTTGAAAGTTATTTTTGATTTTTTTGTAGGAAATTAGCACCTAATACAAACTTTGAATTAAGAGAAGTACGTGATAAATTGTTACACGCTACACAATATAGGCTGTCCCGCAAACATCTTGAGATTTGTTGGTTGTCCTCAACAGAAGACACAATAAAACATCTATCTGTAGGGTGTTTAATGCTGTACTGCAGAAACTACTACAGACAGAGAATCAATGTGGTGTATATGGCACAGTGGAGGGAGTGTGAGATATACAGTAATATGTAAATGATCTTAAAGAGATGCTTTGTGAAGCTTGTTATTTGTATTTTTTGATGATAACCACATTCAGACAATGATGTATTATAAATGGAAAAGCACAGAACCTTCCTTCTTGAGAGCTGATGCTGACTGTAACCATGGCCTTCCAGGTGACTTCACACACTCTGTTAAAACAAAAAAGATTTCATTGTAAAATGGCTTCAAACCAAAGTGACAGACTTCACTCAATTTACTGAGAGAAAAAGGCAGTAGACATTTTAATTAACCTCAGTCAGTTAGTGCATCTAATAGTACATAGCAACAATGAACTGTTAACAGCTAATTCAGTGTACTTAATTTCTAAAATATAAACAGATATGGCCTAAAAATTAGTTCATACAAGTTAAGACTTTTAACTTTCAATGTAACATTTTCCAAAATACTTTGTTGAAAAAAAGTAAGTATATTGATATTTAAACTCATATTCATTATATAGATGTATGAACAAAAATAAAGTTATAATAAAAACAATCTATACTCCTCAGTGACATTTGTCTCCCACTGTTTCAAACCAGTCAAATCAGATGTAAAATCAGGTGGCACCATCTTGACCACCTCTTTTCCCATAATTAGGATCTTTTTTCATAATAATGAGACATTAGGTCATAATTATATGATAAGAAAGTCATAATTATGAAAATAAGGCCTCCTGATCTTTAGGTCTCTGTACCACATGGAGGCTGTGGGTTTGCTGCCTCTCAGGTTCAGGCTTGAACAGTTTAACATGAGCCCTGTGGCTAATGTAACATCTGATGGGTCAGGTAATTTGCTCATGATTATGTAATATTGTCGTCTTATTCTTAAAATACACTGCATTATCAATACTACATCATCAGCTAAAACTAGTTACTGATTATTGTAATAATCCATTATGTCCTTATCTAACTATATCTATCTTTTATCATTTCATTCTCACTAAAACAAATAAATTAGATGGACACACACTTCTAAGCTGATAAACTCACTCTGTTCCTCAGCACACACTTCAATATTCTGTCTTTTCTGTCTTCTTCTGGAGTCCTCCCCTGCCTCAGGCCGCAGTCTGATTCAGCTTTGATCCATTTCTTCACATCAAAGACTCCACGCAGTTCTTTGGAGGTCTGCAGCACATAAACCACAGTGACGTCTTCCTGAGCTCACGCAGATCTAAATCTCCTTCACAGCAGAATCATTCATTTCATTCGCACAGAAGGAACAAGAGGGAAGTGTCTTGAAGGAGACTTTTCTTGGATCTACACAGCAGATTAATCTTCACCGAGCATCAGAAGAAAGTAGAGGAACAGGATCAAGTTCACACTCTGCAGATTTACACTTTGACATCTGAGTTGTCTGCCTTTGTGACCAATGAATATGTCCAGGCAATGCGACTTGGAGAGCCTGATGTATCTTTTTTGTTTTTATTTCAGCTGTATTATGAAAACATACTAACACACCTAATTCACTATACAGGAGATACTTTCATTAAACAAATGCAGACACATCAACATGTATAATAAAGATCTGTATGCAGAACACCATTGTCGACTGCGTCTTCCTGATGGCTCTCTGAGGGCCTAATCCTGACAAATGAATAATTCAACAGATCAAGTCAAGGAGTTTGAATAATCCTCTCTCCACAAAACATGTACTCAGTCTGCTGCCTGACTCTGTTACCTCCACACTGCTCCATGCTGATGATTAAAAAGACAGAAAAGTCCCGTTTCCCCACAAGACTTATCTCGTTTCTGTCCAGACTCGACTCTTCTGCAGCAATGTGCTCCTCACTGTGGGGAGATAAGAGAGATTCATCTGTTTTGTACACTCATGGTTGCCTCATGCAGCAGTGGCCACAGTTCACACCTCATGAGTGTGTGGTTGCCATTTAATATTACTCTTCCTCTTTGTTTAAAAAAAAAAAAAAAACAGGGCTCTGTAAGCAGCAGAATATTTGACTTATTAGTATCAGTGTATATGTCACATCAACTGTAAAACAATTGAAAAAACAATCTCCATTCAAGGTCCACTTACTTGTTTGTTCCGGAGTTTTTCACATTTCTCATCGACAGATAAGGTTTGCTCAGGTGTGATGGGACTGTAGCTGTTCAAAGTTGACATTTTTCATGTTTAAGACTTCTTGTCTTGTCTTGCTCATGGCTTAAAAGTTGAGCTTGTCAGTACATTTCAACCTTGGAAACAGCAGCTGGAAAAAAAAAAAAAAAGCTTTCAAATGGATCACACAGAATGAAGAGAGTAAGTGTATCTGTAACGTACCCCATGGCACCTTTTTTTAAAACACTGACCATGGATCAGTGTTTTTACAAGTGCGTCCTCACTTGTTTTTATAGCGCACATTCACGAGGATGCATGAGCATTAGCACAAGCATGCCAGTAATGCAAAAAATGTCTTTCAGTTGGTTTCACACTACGCAACTGATTGACCAAGATACATAACAATACTCCAATAAAGGCAGAGAAAAAGAGGACTACAAGCTAGTAAACATTGATCTAAACAATGGATGATTTAAAATAATAATAAAAAACAGACTGATTTTCAAATGATTTATGATGAAGGAAATGCATTCATCAGGCCTCAGGGATTAACACAGTGCCTTTTGGTGACAAAGACTGAATGGAATCCTAATTTGTCTTTGTTTACAAGGATTTGTTTGGTCAGCTGTTGTTTTCCAAGGTCAAGAAAATGACAAAAAAACAGAATATTAGCAGATATACAGAACTGATTTAATACCTTTTAAACTCTTAAATATTGATTTCTGTTGGGCTACGTACTTAATAATCAAGTTAAAATCAAACTTAACTCACATTTTCATGAAATAATTAGCTTTAAGATTAGAGTGACTGTCAGTGATCTTTGTTCACTGTTCATGTTCCTGACTGAAGAGATAGTGTGTCTTTTATCAGCATGTGCACAGACAGAGGCAGAAATCAACATTGTCCTTGTTCTGTAAACTTTTTCACCTTTATTTTCTACATTTGGATCAGCTCAGTGTTGAAGCCTGGACATGTCAGTCAACTGCAAACCCCCGTCCACCCCACCCCACCCCACCCCTCCCCTCCCACCAAAAAATCAGAACAATCGATACAATACCCCTTCTGTCTCACAATCAAAAAACGTTCACATCTTCACCACAGTCACTCGCTCAGACATGACAAACACCAGCTGACGGCCTCCTCTTGCTACTGTGTCCACAACAAAGATGAACCAATGACGTGTTCTATGTGTAAACCCTTTCTCCACTGGAGGAAGCTGAAATGGTTAAAACCTTTATGAAATCACCTCTCCTGCCCTGACTCGCAGCCCCAGGAGTGATACAAAAAAAGTATAAAGAAAGCATGATGGTTGAAATGAGACACTGATGTAACTGTTCAGCCTGTTTGGCTCGCTGAGATATGAATAGTGAAAATACTGCAGGTGAGCTTGTAAAGTGAGATATGCAGTCATGGATTAAGATATGTCATCTGCTGCTGCTGTGCTCTTTGTAATCCACAGTTCAACCCTTTCTCTGCCCTCCGCTCTCTACAATTATTCTTCTGTCCCTGATGAATTCTCCTAAACGCACCTCAGCGACGTCTCTTTGATATCCAAACAACTTCCCAGGCATCGTTTCCTACTGTAGATATGTCCTCAGGAGAGTGCAGAGGGTTGGCTCTGCTCTGCAAAATAGAAGCAGCTTTTGCTCTTTTTTTTTTTTGTACAACGGAAGCAGGAATACGCTGATCTGCTGTCAGTCTATGCTACGGGCTCTTGGTTTGTCCAACAGCGAGGGTTCTGAGAACTGTTTGTTCTAGTAAACAGGGGAGCTGATGGACTGGGATTAGTACTGAAGACACATGCTCACACCCACGACGACGCATCCATCCACACACTCCGCTGGAGGAAAGAAGCCTAGGGAGAAGGGAGAGCTCCCTATGGTTTAACACTACATTGGGCAGTGAACATCAGTTACATATGCAGAGTCCTCTGTGTGTGTGTGTGTGTGTGTGTGTGTGTTAGCTCTATGTTAAATATCTTTAAAGACAACAGAGACGGACAGACAGACTAGGGTTACTGTTCTGTGGCACTCTCACAGGACTGTAGAAACAGACAAAGCCATGTAAAAACTGGACATAGAAATCTCAAGATATCACAAACATCGTTTTTCTCTATCTCTAGATCTCTGCTGATTGGCAGACGTAGGGTCCTCGTGTTCAGTCCTCTTGTTTGTTTGTTTGTTTTTTTTAATGTGCAGTCCCTTGGAAGATTCCTCAGCGAGGAGGCTTCAGTCTGTGGGAATGAAATGCCGAGGAGTAACACCAGGGGGAGACATACACTGCTGCAACACTGTAGGAGGGGCTCTGACACATGCACACATGACAGTCTCACACATTTGCACACGCACACTCACACTCACACTCACGTACTCATGCACCCTTCTTCATAGGAGTTCACCAGAGTTCGTTTTCAAAATCCATTACAAAATTAAATTATATTTAAAAAAAAAAAAAAGGAAATCAAAAAGGAATTCAGCCCCCTTCTCAAAGCATACATTCATCTCAGAGTACACACACCCATTCACACACACACACACACACACACACACAAATAAGTGCACACACTCTCTCATAAGAGGCAGTCAGTAAACCTTAAGTGATGAGTTGAGGGGTGGACTGCTTTGTCCAGGGAAGCTGTGAGTGCAGAACCTCGACTCCACCAGCCAGTCTCATTATTCACGCCCGTGAGCGAGTCACTCTGCGCGGTTAAAATCTCTTCTTAAAAAACACAAAACAAACGTAAGACAACAGCCATCGTCTCCTAGAGGGAGTCTTTCCTCTCTTCCTGCTCTGAGGAGGGTCGAACACACTCCTCCCTCTGATCTGTGGCAGAGGTAGTACCATCCAGTCCATCCTCCTCCTCCTCTTCCCAAGTCCCCTCATGGGAAGTCTTTCCTTTCCCAGTGCCCAATTTCAATAAACATGTCCATTCCCCTCACTGCTTACTCTGGGCCGCTGTGTGTGTGAGTGTGTGTGTTTGTGAGTGTGCGGAGCGTGGTCAGAAGACCTCTGGTAGTGTGACGTTGCGGAGCAGCCACTGTTGAGAGCGCGAGTGCGTGCAGTCTCTGACGCTGGGCACCTGGCTGTCCTCCTCACTGGCCTTGTCCAGACACTGGTTACTGTTGACGTGGACCAGAGTCAGCTTCTGCATGGCAGGGAAACACAGAGCGCATATGTGTGTGTGTGAGGGGATGCAAATCAGGTTTCTGACTGGTTCATTTGAATTCACACAAGCACGTATATAAATCTTTATTCAAATAGCTCATCTGTACACAAGGTTCCTAGTTTAATTTTCTATCTCAGACTCTAATTCCGAGGCACAATTTAGTTTTGGCTCTCAGTGTGAGGCATGCGGTGGTTGGGTTGGGTAATGTTTCAATGAAGACATATTGTCCTAAAACTGAAGACAATAAATATCCCACTGACTGAAATGACAGCTAGTCTGAAATATGTTTTATCATACTGTTTGCGTACCGGGAATACACAGGGCTTATTATTTTCAGTTGGAAAAACAGGAAACTCATCTTTTAATTTACTAAGAAACAGCTGAAAACTGTAATAAACTGTCAAAAAATACATAATACAAAAAAAACAAAGTGAAAATACGATTTAAAAAAATGACATTTGAAGTGCAAAGCCATTTTTCTTTAGTTGCAAAGAAAAAGTTAGGGGAATAATAAGCACCTCATTTGTGTTTGTCCACAATTTTTCTCTTCACTTTCTATCATGGAATGTATTTTCTGGGCTGTGCTCACTGCAAGAGGACTCTGTTTACTGACAAAAACTAATTTCCTTTTTGAAGTTGCCCCCCCCCCCCCCAATCTCCTTTATCGTTTTCATTTCACCAGTGCTGTTTTTTTTAATTTATATTAATTTCAACTGGAAGAAACTGAAATGATGAGCCTTCAGAATATATAACTTTCCAGGCTTACTTTTCTGTATCTGTCAAGCCCGCTGTGTATGTTTCTATGTGTACATTTACTGTACCAGCAAATCTGTACATTTATTATATCCTCCCATACAGCCTTAACATGTACATGTTCATCATTTCTTCCACTCACCACAGGGTCATACTCCCAGAGCTGGTTGCCTTTGAGGTGGTGGCACTTGAGCATCATGACGGGCCCATTTAGCTTGGACACGTCTAGACACAAGTCGTCTGTCCTGATCTCCTTGTTGGCCGTGTAGGAGAAAACCTGAATGTCACATGAACAAAGTCTGGCTTTTAAATCAAACCTTGTGTCTTTTTCTCCTCCTAAACATTTTTTCTAACAGTTCATTTCTCAGTTTGCATCAGTTTTTGTTTCTTTGTATTTTATTTAATTTTTTTATTTTTTTGCTCTGTCTTGGTGCCATGTTACCTGGTTGCCTCCCATGCCGTGGCAGTTGAAAATGCCAACCTTCTCATTCTCCTTGCGGGCCATGTTGTCCAGGCACTGGTTGGTCTCCACATTGCGTATCTGAGCCGAATACAAACAGAAACCACAGTCAGTAACACTGCTACCTAAGCATAAAACCTCACCTTTACTCATTTAAATGCTTCGTATCTTCTTGGATTTCAAACTAAAGGCAGTGAGTCGCAGATGCATTTGTGTCTGTCTGTCTTGCAGTGAATGACAGTGTCTAGAATGTTTTGAGTCAGATAGTGTTATATATGTGTGTGTGAGTACCTCTCCAAGCGAGTAATAGTGTCTGGGGATCTGGGAGTCAGGGTAGACGTTCTCCAAGTACCAACTGAAGGGTTTACATTGAAGCTTTTGTCTCAGAGAAGTGCGAGACGTGATGTCGCCGTAGTCCACTTTGGTCACACCTAGAGAGACACACACAGACAGAGACATTAAAATAAAGGTCAGTAACTATGGCGCCAAACTGCATTTGCATAGTCCTGGGTTTGTTGTTGAAAGGTTTTTAAATGCATTTTTCCATATAAACATTATTTAAAGGGTGTCACTGATGAAGTAGAACAAGGCCACACATTAATTTGAAGCACAGAAACACATATCCAATATCACTGAACTGCAGAGCGCACTTATCAGATCAGGCCAAGTGCTTTAAAGGGCATAATGTTGAAGGACTACTCCAACAAAAATCCATTTGTTGAGTATCAAATCATCTTTAGACTACATGGGGCTTGGTCCTGCTGAGGGTAGTGGCTGTAGTTGCTGTGGATTCATGACAATTTCAACAAAGACCTGGTTTCAAGGAAAAAGTCTAAACATCTTAAACCAGCCTTGCAAGATCATCCACTGCTTACTATCCACTGAGTGATCTATGACAGAGATAGAGCAGGTAACAGGGACTTGTACAGCCTGGTTGCAGACTTCTGACTTGCTTTTTTGGTCTGGTGGTATCCTCGTTGACGGCTGTTTTGCCTGTTTGGAAAAGCAACTGAGCCAATCAGAGCTCACCTCTGTAGACGTGAATTAGAATGGGGACGTACTCTATCTTTGCCAGTATGAGTCCATTTACATGAATAATAATAGTAAAATAATAAAACTTTATTTATACACCACATTTCATTCAGTGTGCATTTTATACAACGTGCTTCACAAAACACAAAAAGACAGATAAGTAATAGCAACATTAAAAAAATGTCTAATCAAAGATATTAAGAAAAACAATACTATCAATAAGCTTAAAATGCAGTTTCAAGGTAAAGCAATGTTGAAAAGATGAGTTTTAAGTTTTGCTTTCAAGTCAGTAAGCAACAGGCTGTCCCTTAAAGCAGCCAGCCAGCGCATGATATGTATCATATGTAACTACCACTACGACAGACTATGACTTTGACAAGGTGGATGCATTAGTTACTACTCATGGAAAATAATACCCCTCGAAAACCGACAATGGCTAACATGAACGCAATGTCACAGTGTTTAATAACATGAAAACAAACTGACAGTTCAGTCCAACTACATGCTGTAACTCTAAAAGTTACTGCATGCAGCCGTTTAGTGTTAAGCAGCAGCTATTACTTTCTTTGCCTGTAGGTGGCGATATCAACATGTCTGCATTTGCGGGTGTAAACTGAGTTTGTGACAAAGTTTAATAACAGCTTCCACATCCAAAAATATTCTCTATTTAGGGAGTTTTGCTTTAGTTTTGGTTGGGTCTCCTTTGCCAACTTGTGTGAGTGTGTGTGTGTTTGTGTGAGTTAATAGATGCTTTGTAGCGTGAAATTACTCGCCGCACCCCCTGTCCTGCACTGCTGGGTCGCAACTGCAATATCACACTGTCACTGGCTTAATGGATAGATCACACCTGCCACAGAGATTAACCTCCACACATGAGCACATACATGCATACCAGCATGAACACATACACACAAGTACACACGCACGCACGCACGCACGCACACACGTACGTTCCTACTCACCAGGAGAGATAATATAGAAGAAGTTTTTAAA
>BRZM01000318.1:0-83530 GCA_033238685.1 Lates japonicus
TGGATAAATGAACAGAAACAAGCTAGAAAACTGGCAGAAGAAACAGCATCACAGCTGAGCTAGCACCATGCTAGCTAGCCTCTTAAAATGTCAATGAAAAGGTGTTAGCTAGCTTACATTTAGCATATCTGATTGAGCAGCTAGTTAGCTGCTGTATAAACAGATGTAGATGTATTTTTTCCTCTCAGTTAAACTTATAATATAGCACAGATCAAATATTTTTTTTCTCAGTAATCTGATCCAAACTGACTGACTGGATGTAGTCCATTGGTTCAGATGCAGTAGTGTGACTTCAATAAACTAAATTTACATTAAATCTGGTTGTTTTAACCAACATTATGCTGCAATACGTTTTTATTTCAACTATATTTATTATTATTATCAGTTTCCTGATGTAGGCTAACCTGTGAATTAGCAAATTATTAGACAGTATTAGACAAAACTCCTGGAATTTTGTAGCCCTATCAGGATGCAGACAGATGGACATACCGCAGTACAGATGCTGTATCCTGGTCCGAAGTCGAAGCGGCACTGTTGGTCCATTGAGTAGTGAAACCCCGGCAACTGAGGCTGCGCCGGCCAATCGTGGTTGAACGGGTCATCACGGAGACAGTCATAGGTGCTGCAGGAGGAGACAGACAGGACGGAGATGTTGGTTCACAGGCTGGTCCAGCTTCAGTGCAGAGTACAGTTGTAGTATTATGTGTAGTACTCACTGCAGGTATTGGTGCAGCTCCCTCCAGCTGCACCTGGACCAGTGGTATCGATGGAAGGTGGCCTGAACCCGCGGGGACATGATGCTGCCCAACGGCACATCATCAGCACAGTTATTTGCCTCACCGTCATGCTCCATACCTAACCTAAGACAGAGAGACAGATAATGAAGACAAACAGCAGCAGTTTCCCATCAACTACAGGACACTGAAATGGTACTGAATCTTAGTAAATTTATATAAGTTATGGTAAAGGTGAGTCTGGTATCACCTGCCAGTCTCTGCAGTCAACCAAAGAAAATCTTGGTCGGCTGAAATCGCACTTACTCTCAAACCAATTGACTGGTTGCTTATCAAACCAATCAACAAACCGACCCTGGTCACCTGGGAGTCTGTTATTGTTTCTACACCTGGGCGTCATTTTGATGTTTCTAATTGTTGATTTCTAAAATATACATACACCTTCTAACAATATGAGAGTGTTTCTGATTAGTGTGTATGTGTCTCACACGTGTCCTGTTTCATGTGCAGCTACGAAGGCTGAGGAAAAACCGTCCTCCAAGACGAGAGCACAACTCCGATGTAAGTGACACATTCCTGTGATGGGAGCATAACCTGCAGAGACAGATCAACAGGTCAGAGGTCATCAGGGGTCATGGTGATTAGCAGCAGCAGTGATTTTAGTAGTAGTACTTGTAGTATTAGTGGTAGTATTAGCAGCAAAATCTGCATGCACCATGGGTTGGTGGTTTAGTTATGAGGTTGGTGATGGAACATCTTGGTGATATTGGGTTTACATCTGCAGCCGAGATCAAATGCTGCTGTCTGTATTTATATTTGTACACTATTTAATATTTATAATTACACCTCCTAAAACCCACCTGAAATTTAACGTGAGTTTCTGACCACCACTGTTGGAAATTCCTCATATTGAACTACTGGAGCTAATCGTCTTGGGTATAGCAATTCACTTTGCACGAGATTACTGTGAGGCGGAAAGAAAGGCGTCAGCGGAGGAAGATGAAGGTAGATGACCTCTAGACAGCCAGGGAGCAGGAAATTTTACTGTGGTTGTCCAGGCCGGTAACAGACATGAGCAACCGACCAATCCCCAATTATTGTGATGGGTACTGCATCACTGTACTATAGATGTTGATTAAACATGAGCCATATAAAGCGGCCTTTAAGTGAGTAGTATTAGTAGTACCCATGCGGAGGGCAGACTCCTGCCATAATGCAAGGTGATGGTGTGTGTGCGTGCTGCTCGGGCGGTAACTCTGCTCCCTCTACTGGAGTATGACCAACCGAGATTCTCCCAAGCTCTTCTGAGGGTTCCCCACAGAGATCAGTTCCTAGAGAGGAACAAGGGACACTGTTGGTTTTACAGTTTATTTTGCTGCACTGTCCTATTTTCTACTAGGCCTTATAGAGTTTACTCCCCAACTCGCTTCTTTAGAAATATTGAGACTGATTTTATCTTCTATTAAACATGCAGGATGAAACACTCAACAAAAACTTTAAAAAGTAACTTTACTTTAACATGCAGATTGGATGCCAGCAGTGACCGAGAAGAGGAACCTGTCAACATTTGAAAGGAAAGGTAAAACAGCAGTATTGCACTGTTGGGGTTTTGTTATAAACAACCTCCTGACCCTCTTTATCTATCTAGACTTTAGGTACTCACAATTAAATAATCTGTAATAGTATGTTCTTGTTACTTCACTATTAGAGACATATTCAAGTTCAGTCCGAAAACTTCTGTAGAAAACTTCGACTGGTCTTTTTTGCTTAGTTAAAACTGAAAAACTAAAATAATAATATTGGCAGACTCTCGCTGTGCAAATCACAGAGCCAGTCGAGACTAATTTCTTCAACCACTCTTGCCTGTGGACTAAGTAAAACAACCAACTGAAAGTCTTCCTGCTTGTGAACACAAACAACATAACTGAAAGGCTTTGCAAAACTGTCCTGACTCAAACCAAAGTTTATGCCTTTATTTAGAACAACATGATGAAGGATTCTGACAAGGACAACGTTGATGTTGAAGCTGAAGATGATACAAATGGATCTCGTGACCTGGAACAGAGACAGACAGATGTTAACTCCGATGTAGCTAGCAATGTTTGAAATCTAAGCCTACAGTTTAAGAAACACTTTAATGTCGAAAATAAATCCTCTCCAGACCCAGAGCTGCAGCCTGATTATGAACTTTTGGTTTCGCAAACAGCACTGGTCATGGTAGGGTCACCATGGTAGCTGGTTGGAGATTGAGACCAGACAAGGCAGTTCATTGACCTTGTCCCTAGGAACTATAAGTGGGGCTCCCTCTTGAATCCAGACAGAGGGCTCAAAGTCTTTTGCCTTTAGGGACTCCCCTGGGACTGAAAGGCAGGAAGAGTCAACTAGACTGAAATTCAGGTGGAAGAATCCAGATGGACTGGACGTTGAACTGAACAGTGTGACTCTTGGCACATTAGTGGTGTGGCAGTAAAACAGTAACCTCCAGCTCAGACTGGGCTGCTACACAGACCAGTAAGTGAAATGATTCATTATTTAATCCTCAGCTGTTCCTGTGGATCATAAAGAAACCTTCCTCTTGAGACCCCCTGAGACAGTCAGGTATGGACTTGCATGTGGAGACAAGCTGGTGGTTCATTTTGTGAAACAGGTGAACCAGAGGGTAAAACTCCAGTTAACAGAGTATCAGATCGTTCACTGTGAAAGCAAGCTGGGAAGCCTTTTATCATTGACAAGAGACTGTGAAACCAGATTCTGTCCCATGGTTGAAGTCTTCAACAGCTCCATCCAGTCTTCATGTGCTTTGTGGTTAGAGTGACTAAAAAAAACCCAGATTCACCACTACTCAATACTGAGACAATATCATCTACATTAACCACTGAATTAATAATCTGTGTTCATGTTTCACCTACTATGTTCATCAGAGTCAGAAGATATTTCTGAATGGTCTGACTGCATGGAAAGAAGACAGGTAATCTGCTAACAGAACCTGGGAAGGGAAGAGATCAGGCGAGAGGTTAAACCCTTGTTCACTGATGTCTCGTAAAGTTCATCAACGCTTTATAGAACTGTTCATTAACCTCGATGTTAAACAGCTCCGCCTCTTCAATGTAAGCGCCGTCGCGAGCTGAGCCAGATGTTGACCACAACACATTCTGGTTCCAGTTCAGAGAACCTAAGAGAGGACCTGGACTTTAAAGCGATGAATAATCCCAGTGATTATTTGAAGCAGTTTCTACACAGTGACTCTCTCTGTTGACAGCGTTCCAGGTGATGAAAGCTGTTATAGCTTTGAACCTCTTAATGTCACCATAGAGTCCTGGGACTGATCCTAAAACCAGGAGTCAGTTAGCATCAGTCCAACTTTCTTCCTAGTCCCAAAGGTCAGTGTGTTTCTGGTTAAATGTCTGAAATAAGGTCTGTGGACAGCAACACAAACAAGACATTTCAGTTTTATTCTCCAACATAAAATGGGTCAGTAAATCCCCACTCCTGATGTTTGGAAAGCTTTTACGTGTCTTAAAAGGCGGTTGTAGTGTCTAAATATGAACTACCAGAGGTTGTCGGGGGCGTTAACATGAAAACCCATCTACTCGCAGTCCACCTTTACAGCCTCGGTGTTTCTACTCACGCTCTTTCAAACTATCACTGACTTTCTAAGAAGAAAACTTGTAGAAACTCAGCGCTAAATAGAAATAACCAGTTGGAAAGCTTGATGTGGAAACGTTGTCATGTGACAAGTAATTGTGGTTGGTTTATAGCCTAACGTGGCACACTTCTGGAGATTGGATTTGAAGCTTCAAACTGTTGGCTGATGTGTGGGTGGCCTAGTGTAAAGTGCATCTCTACCCTCTCCCACTGTTAAAGTAAGATTAGCGACAAATTAATCCTCCTCCAGCAGACCATAATCCTTTGCTGATAGATGGTGGCAGATGTTGTGCATGATTGCAGGCCTGTAGTGAGCATGTGCAGGAGTGAGCCTGCTGTTTATAGGGTGCTTGTGTATAATCAAACTCTGGGAAAATATAGTGCAGAGTAATATTTACTGACTGCAGTGTGTTTTGCATTAGGTAACTTTCAGGCTTGACTACTGAATTGAAGCAACAACACTGACAGAAAAACAGGCATTATGAGGTTCACCAAATGGGTATTTACTTCACTGTGAGATGTTTCATTTATTTTGTACAATCCCTGTTTGTCTCGCTCTGTCTGTGATATTTTTTAACTTACTAGATGTGAAAGATGAAACTAAAAACTCTCTCCAACTGTCTCCAACTCACACACTTAAACCAACATTAATTGATGTTTGGCCACATGGAGACAACTGAAGCACAACACTGGTCAACTGTACTTAGGTATACTGTGGCTATACACACAGTTTTCCTATTTAATGAGGGTTTACTCACTGCTCACTGTCAGTTTGACCTCCAAATACAGTGGTATATATAATCTGGATAAACTGTTGTCTTTTTTTAACAACCTGGCTGTTTGTGTTTACCCTGTCTGACATTACCATAGCAGTTTACCTTATTCACAGCTGACTAGTCATATCCAGTCATATTTATGCAAGTGCACAGCATGATCATTATTACATAAACATAAGTGTCTCTGTGAGAAGTCATTAAAACCCAAGTTGAAATAAACCAGAATTATCTCAGTTTTACTTTTTAATGACTATTCTCGTTTTCTCCTACTCTGGCCTTTTAGAGAATTCCTCCGTGTAATTTCTGGCCATACATTTTCATCCGCTTATTCAGGGTTGTTTGCGATGGCAGTAGGCTAAGCAGGGTATTCCAAATAGCCCTCTCCCCAACAATGCTTTTCAGCTCCTCCTGGGGGATCCCAAGGTGTTCCCAGGCCAGATGGGATATGTAATCCCTCCAGTGAGTTCTGGGGCTACCCCGGGGGTCTCTTCCCGGTTGGACGTGCCTGGAAAACCTAATCAGATACCTGAATGAGCGAATGAGCAGTGGCTCTATTCTGAGCTCTTTACCCTATCTCTAAGGCTAAGCCCAGACCCCTTACAAAGGAAACTCATTTTGGCCGCTTGTACCCATGATCTCATTCTTTTGATCGCTGCCCAAAGCTCATGACCAGGTGAGGGCTGAAATGTAGAACAACTGGTAAATCAAGAGCTTTGCCTTCTGGCTCAGCTCACCCTTCACCACAACAGTTCAGTACATCATCTGCATTACTGCTGACACCACACTAATCTGCCTGTCAATCTCCCACTCCATTCTACCCTCACCTGTGAACAAGACCCAGAGATACTTGAACTCCTTCACTTGGGGCAGCAACTCACCGCCAACCAAGAGGGACCAATCAACCGTTTTCCAGCAGAGAACCATGGCCTCAGACCTGGAGGTGCTCTCATGCCAACTGCTTTACACTTGGCTGCAGACCCAGTGTGCACTGAAGGTCTTGATGAAGCCAAGAGAATCACATCATCTGCGAAGAGCAGTGACACATTTCTGAGATTCCCAAACCAGACACTCTCCTCACCTCAGCTGCACCTTGAGGTCTTGGTCATGAATATCACAAACAGGATCAGAGACAAAGGGCAACCTTGTCGGAGTCCAACAGCCACTGAGGCCGTGTTTGACTTTGTTGCCGAGAATGCAGACACAGCTCTCACTTTGGTTGTACAAGGACTGGGTGACTTGCATCAGAGGCCACTGTACCCCATACACCCACAGTACCCAGAGGGTCCCCCAAGGGACACAGTCATAGGCCTTCCCCAAGTCCACAAAACACATGTAGGCTGGATAGACCCCCTCAGCACTCCTGCGAAGACAAAGAGTTGGTCCAGTGTTCCACAGTCAGGATAGAATATGCATTGCTCCCCCTGAATCCAAGATTCAATAATCGGTGTAATTTTCAAAACTTAATAAATTCAGGTGATAAATTAACAAACAATAAACTCACAGGATGGTCATACTTTACTTCTTTATATTAAGAAAAACATGTTAATATATAAATATGTAAAAGATAATTTAAGAAGAGATGCGCAATGCACATGGCACACACTTTATTCTGAGCCCTCTGATGTTTGTTTGTGCTCATGGTTTACAGCCCTGGTTTCCTACAATCTTGTTTCCTGGCAGAGGCAGCTTTGGATAGCGCTCTCACTGGGATGTCACTGTTTTGTCCTTTTTCCATTTAAAGCTAACAGATATTTTGTTGGATGTTTTAAGTGAATTGTGAAATTGGTCTGTTTCTGACCTTCCTGGGCACAATGCAGCTTAATTCACAGGGGCTGTGCAGCGTTGGGAGCATTAAGTTTTACTAGGAAGTGCTTTAAGTGTTCCCTCTGGTTCTTAGTGGATGACAGAGGGGTCTGTTTGTTGTATTGAGCTGAAAGCTTCTCAGCTTCTCTCCACCTGCTTTTAAAAAGACTAATGAAGTTGTAATCAAAGCATTTCAGAGCATTTTCTGTAACAGGATGATGGTAAAAAGGCGGAGGAGGAGGAGAGGTGGAGGAATGTAAGCATGACAGTATCCCTGCTATGGATGATGAAAGAGAGTTTGAAAGCTGAATAGAGTGTGTGCTGTTTTCTGTGCAGCGTGTGGATGTTTGTGCAGCACACAGAGCATCTCTTACCTTCTGGGTACATACCAGAGCCTGACTGGGCTGCTGGTGTTTGGGCTGGCAAGGGCATGCCTCAGAGCATTAAAGCCAGAAGAGGGGGAGGGTGGCGAGGTGGAGGGAGTGAGGCAGAGGGAGAAAACGCTAAATGGAGTTCTTTTAAGTTATGTTTCAATTACTCAGAATGACATGTTAGTGTTGATAGTAAATCTTATAAAAAAATAATCATCCAAAACTAAATTGTCTTCACTTTTTGTAAACTAAATCCTGCAATAAGTAATGAAGTCCAATTTTCACCCTTTTTTTTTAGCTCGGTTTTTGGTCTCTACCAACTTCTGAGGGAAATGATATCCAGGTAGCAGGCAGTGGCTCTGATCTGATGCAGCCTCAAATGATGAAAGAGCAGTGAGAGTGAACCAGACCAGTTACGTTTTTGTACAGACAGATAAACAATGAGCTGAAACTCACTATGAAGCTCAGTAAAAGGGAGTTGCAGATGCAACTGATAATTGTGTGCTTGGTTTTTCAGCAGCACAGTTGTCTGTGCCTAACTGGTCAACGCTGAAAGTTGAAATTTGTCCTGAATGGCACCCGCCGTTCTCCCCCACATGATCCCATCATGCTCCTGTGGGTGGCTTCTTGTAGAAGATGAAAGGGAGGCAGTATCTTTACTGAGCTTTGCATGATCTGTCTGTCCCAGACTGCAGGGAAGTCAGTGTGAAAAGATCCAGCCTCGCTCTACAAATACACTTTCAGTTTTTCCACTAGACATTAGGGATTCTAGCGAGCTACTGAAGATTAAAAAAGGAATGTAAGAGGGTGTATTTGTATAATCAGCTGGAGTGTCAGCTGATCACACTCTGCTGTGGTGGCTGAGACTAGTTTTTCCCATCCCTCCTCTACCCTGGCTTCCTCTCTTTGCTAAAATGTTGGATTTTCTGGCTCCAGTAACTTTCTGTGGAAGTGAAAGGGCACTGGTGTTCAATTTCTGCACCAGTGTTTCTCTGCAAAAGACACATGGTCTTGCATTATTGAACACGCTCTGCTGGCTGTAGCATCAAAAATGTACATGTTCACGAGAACGGGTACAGAGCTAACTTTCAAAGTAGACAGTTCACAACACTGGCCTCATACTCACTGTAATACCTGAACCTATTGGCACATCATCATGACTGTGAATTTGGGTGTACATGTACTTTGCAGTGGTGCACTTTTAGTATCTGTCAGCACTGATGAAATGAAAAGGTTCTGTTTTCCCATGACCTTACCTGGTTCCAGCACTGTGGAATCCAGCCAGCTGGTGCAGGTGAGAGGATGGTGAAAGGCAGTGGTTTCCATGGTTACAGCTCAGTTCCCACCAACCCATGAGCCAGGTGTTGGCAAGGGACTTTTTGGTGACCTTAGGTTCCTGTTGATTGGGTGGGTGTATACTGGCTATACACAAAAACTGTGTAAGCTGGTTTTCAGCTTTGGTGTATAGGTCCCAGTGCCTTGTGTGTGTGTGTGTGTGTGTGTTTGTGGGATTTTTTTTCAGGGTGTACTTGAGGGGTGGGGGGGTGGAGGTTATTTTCCAGTCTGTAATGATGCCACTAATACCACAGTAGCAGTCATGAATTGAATGCATTTCACTGACAGTGAAACTTGGTGATTTAGGGTTTATTCCTGCCATCAATACCCAAGCTTTCAGCTTGATTTATTTTGGTGTCCATCATCATTAGTGGTAGGCTCTGTGTCCCATCAGTGCCAGGTCCAGTCACACACACACCCACTCACACCAGGACTGAATCCTCATCACCTTGAGCTCCACTTCAAGCCTGCAACCACAGTAATCACCAGCGTACTGCTGATTCAGCCAGGAATGGAAGTGTGTACATGTGTATATGCTTTCTGAGTGAGCGAGACTCAAAAGCAAATATTCCATGATTGTATTATTGCAGTGAGAGCTCTCGTCCTCTGAGAATACAGTAATTGCCTGTGTTCATCGTCTGCAGCAGGACGGAGAGCTGAACTGCATTATTAAAGACCAGCTATAGCAACAAGGTCATCAATCACACTCTTTTGTGTGTGTGTGTGCATGTTTGTGTGTGTGTATTGGGTTAATTGTGTATGTACAGGAATGTGTGTGTGTGTGTGTTGGGTGTGTATAGGCATCTCTTCCCTCCCTCTATCCTCCCCTTGGCGTTTGAAGGTCACGGCTGTCTGTTGGGGCTCGTTACACTAACAAGCACTCAGCTCGCTCCCCGGGGCTCTGTCAGTGGATCTGGTTCAGGCCAACAGAGGGATTACAGTTCACATACAGGGATATTAGGTATATCTGTGGTCAGCGCCAACCTCAACACACTCCATTCTTCAATTTTTAATCAGGATTAAAAAAAAAAAAATCAACATCCTGCTGAGAAATGTCAGTCCTCTTCTTTGCTTTGATGTTCTTCTGATGTCTGAGGATGAGAGTAAGAGAAGACGAGTCCTTTGACCAGGCTTTAATACATAAGCTATAGTAGATGAAAATCCAGACAATCACAGACAGCACCCTCATAATGCTGATATTGTGAATACTGGCTAGAAAGCAGAGACAGATTTATATGTTTGCAGTCAAAAGATTTGTAAATGTCATGACATTATTGGCTTTAAAGAGCAGATGTGCAAATTTCTGCATGTACTGCTCTCACTGCACACTTTAGGCAAACATATAGAAGAACATATAGAAGCACAAAAGTTTGAGAGGCTGGAACCACCAAAAATGTGCCGGTTCTTCTTGATTAATCAATCAGCAAAACTGCTGTCAATAAATTATTTGATTGAATTATTGCATTTATTCATCAATGTATTGAGTAATCAGTTCCAAACTGCTCAAAGGGGTAAGGTTACTAATTGAGACAGCATAATTTTGTTCATATCATCTTAATTACTTGATATGAATACTAACATGCACTGTAATTTGACAGAGTTTAATGATGGAAATGTACTGCTGAGAAATGTATCCATTAGTGTGAATATGCATCATCTGTGTGTTATCTTTCCTGATGGCAATAACACATGTTCATCCATGAACATGAGGGAGATGACGTGTGGAACAAACTGACATTAAATCCATGGCTGTCTCCTTAGTGGTTCATTTTCTTTTCCTGTCGATTCTGTGCCGTCCTTCAGCACTTTTCCATCCAGAGTAATTGGAGAGAGTGTGTTGGCGGGGGTGGAGTGTTGAGCGCTGGTTCCACCGACCGAGCCGCTGCCAGCAGCTACTGCTCTGTATCGAGTCGTGTAAAGAGCTGAGATCCAGCCAAACAAACGCTGAACTGTGGCTTTGCCCTTGGCATATGGTCACTGCTCTCATTATTTATCCCTTTAGCTTTTTGTCTCCTACTCGCAGCAGTTGGTCGTTTAAAGTGATGGTTCCCAAAGCGACATCCTTGAGGAGGTGTCCAGGGGGTCCGCAGCAAAACAAAGGGTATAGCAAGATTTCAGTCACAAGAATTTAGCACAGTGAAGGTGCTTTTATGACTTTTGTCTCTTAGAGAAAGACAACAAAAGTCTTATGGATTGGGCTCTCTGGTTGACAAACCCCTATGAAAGCAGCTATGTGAGGGTTCTTCTTAGGGTTAAAGATACTGAAATCTGCGGAGAGGAAAGGGGACACAGGCCAAAACCAAATGAAAACCATTGCATACTATGTTTGGACACACCTTGTCCATATATCACAACTCCCAAACTCTAGTTTAAAGTGAGGCTATGTAATTTTTTGGGGAAAAAAGAATGAAATGAAAAGTTGAATTCACAAAAAATGAAACACACTCTTGTTCAACTTCATACACTGTGGTTTTGCTTATATAGCGTTACATGGTCTGGTATGACCATTAGGTCATGGTGGCTAAGGTTGTTACTGTTAGCTAACTTTAGATAGATACTGCTGTGTAAATGTCTCTTTCCTATTACTGTTTTACTACATCTTAGCATGTCATATGTTGACATTTTAGCACACGAGGCATGTTGCACATGCATAATAAATGATCTTGTTTGCAGTGTCAAGTCAACATGGACTTTTTCTGTTGCAGTACCAGTGTTGGCCACTGGGAAATTGGCACAAATAAGCAGCTCAATTAATTTGTGCCTCATTCTCAGTCATGTTGTCTAAAGCAACTGATACCAGCAACTGAATCATGGGAAATAAAAGTGACTTTGGTGTGCCATTAACATTGTTTGATTGGGTTGGCTGGTTTGAAAGTGCTTAGTTCTTATTGTGGTCTCATCTGTTTTGCAGTCATGCGGAGGAACCCCTTCATGGTGGACGGCTGCTGTAGGAAAGGATCCCGCAATGCCCTGCAGGAGCTCTACAACCCCACACAGGTAGGAGGTTAACATGGTCACACAACCACTCTCACTCTGTATCTGTCTCTCTCAACCCTCATCTGTTCCTGTCTGTGCTGTTCTCCTCACCCATCTGTCAGTGGTCTGACCCAACAAGGCCCTCTGAGGCACTGACCCCAGCTGGCTACAGTTTAGTAGTTTCTTTGTATGCCTGCTTGTGTGCAAACTGTTTTTAGCTTTCTCTCCAGTCTCTGCTGACCGCAAGATGCGTGTCAGCGCCTAGATGTAAACCTGGAAGTGACAGCAATCTGAGTGATCCCCCTTCACACTGACTGTTCCTACTACAGGGGGACGGCATTAGCATAATGACCGTCCATCTTGTGTAGTCAGAGAACGTTCCAGCTCTGAGGTGATGCAGCCATCTTCAGTCTTTCAGGAATGAGAGCGGACAACAAGGGACAAAAAGTGAAAGAGGTTTTGCCGAGGTTCAAGAACTCACCTCTCTCAAGGACAGACAGGAGGGAGGAAAGTACTGAAAGAAAGTGTTAAGCATCAGCGGTAATATTCCTCACTTGTCTCAATGAAGAGCAGGACTATTATTGCGCTGTCAGTATCTGTTTCAATCAGTGAAGCCTCACTTCATTTAACAGTTCACAATTTGGATATAAAGAGCTTCATGAGATGGCAGCCATCTGAGAACATGACACCTATTGTAACTACATGATTGCCTGAACAAAAATTACAGCGTAATATGGGTTTCAGCTTTAATAGTTTATCACTGGTCAGTTTACAGTGAGTAGAGATAGTGGGAGGATGGCAGAATGAAATTGTGGTGACAAAGGTCACCCATGGGAAGGTGGGGGTGTTTGGATGCATTGCTTTACATTTATATGTTAATTTGAAGTGGTATTAATTTGCACTATGCGTACATACATATATGCTTTGCATGTATATGTATATGTACTGTGTCAATTAATTAACTATGAATATTATTGTTTTCTTTTGTTTTAAAAGTTAAAGACCAGAATAAATAGCTAACATTTATTATCATTATATTGATTTATAAAAGCTACCACTTAACTGGAAGGTAAAGAGACAGTGGGTGCACACTGATGTCACTAATATGCCTTAATTGCGTGTGCACACAGCTGCAGCAGATATAGTGGGGAGGGGTATAAGAAGGATTCAAATCCAATACATAGGTTTACATTGGAAAAATGCTCATTTACAAGTTGTCCTGCATTTGAAATGTTACTTCAGTAAAGGTGTGTATAATCAGCAATGTGCAGGTAGTATTGTGGAAGGGAAGAGACTGAAACACAATATTTTGTTCAGGTACATGTGTTTGAGTGCAGTCTATCAGTAGAGTGGTGGTGAGGAGAAGAGTGAGACAGGAGGACACTGCTGGAGGTGATGCTATCACAGTGATGGATTGGATAGTTTCTGCTCCTCTTCTGTTCTGTCATCACTGTCCCCCTCACTATCTATCATGCACTGTCCGCCTGCCTCTTTCTTCTGCAAGTAACCCTGGCCTGTCTCTTTCCTCACACCTCCAACTGTCCTTTATTCCCTCCGCTCCGCCTCTTCTCCCCTTTACTGTGTCAAGCTAGCTTCCCCCTCTTCCTCACATTTGCTGTCTGCTGGTTTCTTTTTCTCTGGTGGCCAATAATCACTGTGAACCTAGGTTGAAAGTTTTTTTTGTTGCTAAGATTAGACCAGGTGCACATAGATTTGCTATAGGTTGATTTTCCGTGGAACATTTTTCCACACGTTCTCACTCATGTGAAGTCTCATTGATATATTTCTGTGTGCTCAGGGGGGTGTCGCTGAGGCTAGAGTAAACTTAGGCAGGGTGCCCTGGGGTCAGTGGTTAAGGGAGAGCTGTTCCACTCTGTGGGTGTGTGTGTGGGTGTGTGTGTGTTCTTGTACCTCTGTCCTTGAGAGAAGCTACTTGAATAGTAAACATTCAGTTAGAACATTTTTGCCATATTATGGCAAACTTTCTGATTTGGTTTGGGGTTGGAGTAAAGCTAACAGGGTGTGCAGTGGCACAAGTTAAAGAAATACATAGAATATGTGAGAAAAAATGTGTTTTTTGTTCTATTTCTTGGTGCTACAGTCGGGTGCCATGTCTGTACAGAGACCATCTGACAACATATGCTGTAGCTGGGAACCTGTCCTGTTCAACAGAAAAATCAGATCCACTAAAATTTACGTCTCTGTTCATGCACAGCTCAAACAAAAACTTTGTCAAAAAGTCAGCTTCACAGGTGTTAGTTGGCTTACCTTCTCCGCTTTGGATAAAGCCAGGCTTGCTGTTTCCTTATGCTAAGCTAGGCTAACTGCCTCCTGAGCCAGCTCTGTGCGAAACACACAGACATAAGCCTGATCATTTCATCTCACTCCTGGAAAGAAGGCAAACTGGCCTTTTTCCCATAGTGTTGAACTACATTTTAACACGTGGAATAATAACAGCCAACTAGAAAAGGAACTCTAAAAATGGTGAGAGGAGCACCCCCCATCCCTCACCATTGCCCTGTCCCCACTCCTCAACCTTACGTTTATGTGTGCTAAACCATATGAACACAAACACAAAGTCCATCCATCTATCTACATCCATGATCTACATCCACTTATCCTGTGCAGGGTCACAGGAGGGCTGGATCTTAGCTCACATTGGGCCACAGGTATGCCCTGGAAAAGTCACCCCTCTGTCACAGGTGTAACATGTACTGTAAAGACAGTTCACAGTCTCATTTTACCTCTGAGTGATTAATAGTCTCTAACATACATGTCTCTGGTTTTTGGGAGCAGACCCACACAGGCAAAGGGAGAACATGCAAAATCCCCCCACAAAGAAATATCTCTTCCCTCCAGGGGATTCAAACCTGAGACTGTCTTGCTGTGAAGCAACAATGCGACTTACCCAATATGTTCAAATACAGAACAAGATATTTTATTCATCACCAAAAGAGCACTTTCACTTCCACTTTTCAATTTGACCATGTCTGTTGACAAGACCTCCAACCCCTGATTTGCATATGAGATCTGAAGTATAAGAAAATCAAGCTTTTAGGTTTTTAGAGGTTCTTCCTTTTCTCCTCCTTTGGCTTTAATATGGCAGGCTGAAAAACTAACATAATATGCAGCTCTCAGAAGATGCACCTACTGTTATCATCTGTAAATCAGCCAATAATCTGTTTTTCCTGAGATGTGTCCAGTAAAAACTGAAATAAAAGTCTCCCTAACATTTTTGTTCCAGGACTTCAGTTCAACTTCTGACTTCTCAAGGCCTGAGGGTAAAGTTATCAGGGAGCATCAAGGTCTTTGGGGCATCCAAATGCTCACAGACATCCCCCTCTTTGCTATTTTTACCTGCTAATGTGTTAGCACTACATTATAGTGAAATTAAACCGTGCGTCCTCAGGGCCAACGCTGGTTTTATTAATCTGAATTCAAATTAGAATGAGTTGATTTGCAAAATGCAATTAACCTCCAGAGGAAATGATTTGATGTCGCCACACACACACGTCAGATATCATCTAAACACAGGGAAGGAAAGCTTAAACAGTAATAATCTTTCCTCCCTATGGAAATGTTTTTTTTCTTCCCACCAGTAATCACAGGCTTGCTCACAGAGGCATGTAGACGCCAATATTACCCAGCCAGAGCCCTGCTCGTAGTCAGATGCTGATTCAGACATCAAAAGCTAAGGCTTTCGGGTCCAACAGTGGGTTTGTAACAGGGCAGAGTGACTCAAGGCTGATGTGAGCACTGATGCAGTGACACTGTAATGGAAGTATGTGTTCATGCATTCAGCTGTTGTTATATACCTGTGTTTTAGAGGGTCAGATGTCCCTACAAGGGTTGTGGTTTTACCTAGGGGTTTGATTTAAATGATGTAAGATTTAAGTTACATTTTGGATAAAGACTTAGTGGTACTGTATATTTTCCATATTTTTGCATCTATAGATGGTTTTATTTGAAACAAATTCAATTTTAAAGAAGCAGAATCAGATTTGTCAGAAAACCTTTCTTGATGGACAGACCGGGAGCATTGGTAGTTTGTTCAAAATTTTTTCTGACATGCAACCTCTTCTGATCTTGCAAATTACTGTATGCCTGTTGTATGAAGTAGACTGAAGTGGTATTATGCTGTTATAGCACCATAAAAGATTGTGAGTTGGTGGTGGTTGTGCATACAAAGCAACCTGTGAAACTGTTTGCACATCCCATGACCAAATAATAGTCAACATTGGTTTCTTTTAAGCATGATCACCATCTTTCCTTCACCTTAACCAAGTAGTCTTTGTTGTCTAAACATAACCAAAGCATAACCAGAAATGCGGCAGATCAGAAAACACTTAAAAGATTTCTAACCTCACAATAATGGCCATTTGTTATTCTAGATGGATAGCTCATTCTCAACCTTGACAAGATTGTGTGATATGATCAAAAGAACTGCTACTGAATAAACCATACAGTGAGATTGTGTAGTCTCCATCCTATATCAAGAATTTATTTTCTTTATGACATTTGCGTGTGTTTTATTTGAGAGGAGCCAGTAGAGTGATGAAAGGAAACTCTTACTGGGGTTTATTTTGGCAATGGCAAATGACCTGTTTCATTATCTTGTTAGAGGTGTTGTTGGGCAGGAAAGGTACCCAATCACAATGTCATGTTCCCTCCACTGTTTATCTGGGTTTGGGTGGCCTTGGCAGCATGCAAAGCAAAGTAGCCCACACATCCTTCTCCCCATCCACCTCCTCCAACTCTTCCTAAGGGCTTACTAGTATTCTGGTTCTGCCCCAGGACTTCCCCACATTCAAACATGCTTAGACATGCCAGTGCTGCATTCGACACAGGCAACATATTACTAGACCAACTGGAAAATTGGGAGGGACTCTTTCTGGCACAGTCCTAAGCTGGTTTGAATCCTACTTAAAGGACTTTGTGTCTATAGGTAATTACAGATCTGAGCGGACAAAAATGACATTTGGAGTTCCCCGAGGTTCCACTCTGTGGCCTCTTCTGTTCAACATCTACATGCTGCTACTAGTTCTGATTATCCATCCATCCATCCATTATCTATACCCCTTATCCATTAAGGGTTGCAGGGGCTGGAGCCTGGACACCCTGGACAGATCGCCAGCCCATTGCACGGTGTAGCTCAGATTATGCTAAACAATAAAATAAGTTACCATGATTATGTAGATGACACACAAATGTACATAACCATATCACCAGGGGACTGTTCTCTCTTCTATAGTCTTTTATTGCTTTCCTCGAGAGAGATCCTGACTTCAGGCCCAGGTTGGATGGTGACAACTGTGTTCATCAATACAAAGGTTGAAAATTCAAATAAAAATTTGGATCATCAGTCCTGATTAGACAGACAATAGTTATTATTACAAATAGTTTAAAATAAATGTTCTGAATATGAATCATGCTAAGGAGGGGCGTCATTTTAGCCTTTCATAAATGAATGTATTTAGTGAGGAAAGTATCTGCATGTCTGTGTCACCTGATAATACCTGTCTGGATTGTTTGACCAGCTGCAGATATCCTTCTAACCTCACAATCCCCTCACATTAGTCAGGTGTGTATGTGTTTTCTCCCACTTCCTCTCCAGCCCTCTCTGGGGGCACCCTGGCCAGATTATGCAGGAACACAGCAGCAGAGACTGGCATGGACTTGAAAGAGCTGTCGCACCTTTCACCCACAGCAAAGAAGCCAAAGCAGCTGTCTGAGTGTTGCTCTGCTGTAAAACCATCAGACCAGAGCACAGCCATACACTGTGGGTATGGGTTTATGATGTGTGTGTATGTGTGTGTGGGAAGCTGGATAAGTCATTCTGGGTTTAAAGACAAAGGGATTTAGAGGAGGAGGCTTTACTCTTTTTGTCTCCGTCTGTCTCTGGAGGCTACATATGAACAGGGCTGAAGAAAGGAGGTGAAAGGAGAGAGACAAAAGGATTTAGAGGAGATGAGTGCTCTGTTTTCTCTCTGAGAAGATAAACTGTGCAGAGAGAAGAGAGTGTAAAGCTCAGAAGGCCATGGATAAACAAGATTTTTAATTTCATTATGATCAAAGAAGAATTATTTGATGATCTTGACATTACAAGCCTATTTCCTTGGACTCATGAAACAACCACTTTACAGGACTATACATAATATACACAGGTCATATCTGGTCCAAATCCATCTGGGGACCCCGTCATCCCCGTCTCCCCTCTTAAGGCATTAGACTCATGCTTTTTGTTACCACTTCTCACCAAAAAATACACAGATTTTTGTGAGGCTTACATATATTTTGCCCTGGATTTTATGTTCACACACACCCTAAAATTTGCTGTTTGTCCTTCTGCAAGAGATGCTGTTCACTGCAGTTCACAACAAACAGTCCTCTTGTGATGTTGCATAAGAAAGTGAATGAGGGCGGAATGCAAATGAGCTGCTGATTAAGCATCACAGTAAAGTAACAAACATATATACACTACAGAATACACTGTAACTAATTAAACTACACAGTGTTAGTACATTGAAAATCATTCAGCAGAGACTTAATTTCCCCTTCTACCTTTGAACTAAAAGTTAAATAGTTAAAGATTTAAATAGTTCAACATTGTTTGCAAATATAAAACTGAGTTAAGTTCACTGAATTTAAGAAAAGTATTTGTGCAGAAAGTAATTACAGACTGGTTTCCTTTTATTTTTCTCAGTTCTTCATCTGACATGAAAGACTTCTGGCTACAACTATAGGAGCCACTTTATACCAGAGTCAGTACAAAGACAGCATGGCTGCGGTCGAATAGTCAACAAAAGTCTCCTTTCCTAACCACTTTTCCTTGACCTCGATGGAAAATGTCATGAAGTCGAGGAAAGATGTGAAGGAGAACTGATAAGGAATTAGGAAAAGAGAACCGCTGTTTTTTTTTTAAAACCAACTTTATTTATAACTTGTGGAAGACACACAGTGAGAGACTCAGTGCTGTAGGCTACAATTCAATAAGGTTTCCTGTCCAACACTGATAATATGATAACATGAAAGGAATGGGGGATCAGACTGCAGTTTGGAGTGACTCTACTTCAAAAAGTGTAATCGTGTTGTGGGCGATAAATTTAAGAACTGCTTTCACAACTGATTGTTGATTCTCGGTGGGATGCAGCAGGCTCTTCATTGTCTCTGTGCTTAGGCGTGATACTGCAGCATACAGCCTTTCTCTTTCTTCCATGTAACATTTGCATTCCATGAGTAGGTGTTGTTTTCTGGACATTCCACACATCCCATCTTCATGCTTGCCCCAGTCTCAGTCTAGTCAAGTACAGTTTGCCTTCTCTCTCTCCCTAAATAACAATTCTTTACACTTTATTCTGTATAGCAAAGTAGTGGCACCACTTCATGTGTCCCAATGAGTACTCTTACATCTAAACTTAGCACAAAAAGTAAGGACATTTGTGTTTGGTAGATTATTTCTTTGTTGTAACAATGTTTGGCAATAACGTATACTGTTGGAAGTTTCGTTTATTACCCTTTAAATGGTGCCACAGTTGTAAGGAACATGCATTTGTGGGATGAGCAGCAGAGCTGAGTATGTGGGTTAAAGCCCATGAAAAATTTGCCAAATCTTCTCTGCCAATGCCAAACAGCTTGTATTGCTGTTGCTATTGACTCTTGTTTTGAGCTTCTGGTCTCATAGGGCTGCCAGGAGGCCTGCCATGATGGTGTGAGGCTGCATCTCCCTCACTGGAAAAACGAGGCTTGTCATCATTGGAGGCAATCTCAATGCAGAGAGATATCAAGATGAGATTCTGCAACCAGTGGCAATCCCATATCTCCAAATGCATGTTGTGGCACCATTTAAAAGGGTAATAAACAGGCTTTCCAACAGTATAAGATTTATTGCCAAGAAGCATTGTTACAACAAAGAAATAATCTACCAAACACAAATTTCCTTACTTTTTGTGCTAAGTTTATATCCCCCTTCAGTGCCTTTTTGCCACTCTATATGCTGCCTCATTCCCTTCTACCCCTACATGGGCTGGCACCCATAGGAACCCCACTAAATCTCCAGCCCACTTAATCCTAAATAGTGTAACCAACAGCTCCACTCTAATGACTCTATTATACATTTACAAGAGACTGAATTCAATACTACACATTATTCATTAAAAGAATGAATCATTAATAGCATCAGATTGTTCAAAAATACTATTCAAATGATCGATCTGATGTCTTCACCAACTAGCTTTGAATTTTATTCTGACATCACAGGGCATGATTCACAGGGACATGATTTCTGGGTAATGAAGCCTGCCTGTAATAAGCTCTTCCTTTCTGCCATTCGAGGGCACCAATCTGTGAACTTTAAAGATTCAGGTTACGGAAAAAACTGTTGCCTATAAGTGATAAGTGAACTGCTCTTTTTCACGTTTTTCTTCTTCTCTTCTTATTTCTTCCTCCTCTTTGATTTTTGCTCCCTGAAGGGGAAACACACCATGCAGAGAGAGAGAAAGGGTAAAGTGTTCATGAGAGGAAAGGGAAACTTTGATGGCTCTGAGAGAGAGTCAGAGCAGTTTGTCATTATCTTGTCTGTGGTGCTATAATTATACCCCCACTTTTCCCTTTGAGATATACTAACACACACACACACAAATACACACTGTACATTATTACTTGTGTAGAGACACACTTGTCTCTATACAAATTGTACATGCACATAATACATGCACACGTGTACAAATCCACATGCTGCAGATGTGCACACAGTACAAATGCATTAAACAGTAAACACCCACCTAAAATGCAGTGTGCAGCTGCTCTACTAGTCAGAGCAGCTGACTAGTAGAGTACACTAGTATATATATATATATATATATATATATGTGTGTGTGTGTATATATATATGTATATATATGTATGTATACATTTTTTAATTTTTAAAAAAAAATCCAGATATCAAACATTTGCTGGGGTACAGGCCTCTCCAGCTTGAATTAGCATGATGCATCTGCTTGAGAGTTTATGCAAACTGTTGCCTCAGGTGTCCTAACTTTTGATCACATACAAACCCTCTGTCTGTACAAAGACAGTGTTGGAACAAATTGTGTTACTACACCCACTGATGCGTCATTAGGAAGTAGTATTATAGTATATTACTATCAGAATTATGAGAAAAAGGCAAGTTACAAATTAAGACAGACTGGTTGGTCACATCCTACAGCTTGATAATGACCGAAAACATCAGAAGGAAAGAATCAGATGGTGGCTTCAAACGATGGAAGATCGGTGCAGTCTCCAGACTTAAACCCCACTGAGCTGGTTTGGAATGAACTGGACAGAAGGTGAAAGCAAAGCAACCTACAAGTGCAACACATTTATGGAAACTTTCCAACAGTGTTGGGAGAAACTTTCCAAACAGTGTTTTGTTTCCATTGTCATTTCATTTCTTCTTGCTGAGATATTACACATTACATTTCAGTAACAACTGGACCATCTTTCTTTTTCTTCTGTCCTGTTCCCAACACCATTGAAAAGTACTGGGTAAGAATCAAAGTTTAAGCAGTCTGAATGTTCAGTGAGGCTACTGTAGTCAGCGTGTCTCAGAACTCATGTTACAGGTTTTATGTTACCGTGGGACAGGGAAAGTCAGGCTTACCCAGGTGTCATATGTCAACCTGAAGTGACCACAGAGATCACTGACCTTAGTTTGTTTACACGTTTATGTGATACGTGTGTTTATGTGCACATAGTTTGGCATCAGGAGTCAGCTGGAGTTCCCATGTCCAAACCATTCACTGCAATTTGGATCAAAGTTTTATTGTGGTGCATTTGTGGTTGTACAGCTGTAAGAGCGATGATTCCCAAGATTCTTCTACAGGCAGGTGGTGCATTCAAGTACACACCAGAATCAGAAAACTGGTATTTGGCTGTTGAAAGGCAGTCCATTCAGAAGGTGGTAAACCAGAAAAGAATGTTGACATTGAATCATTCTTCAAAACCACAGATTATTTTCAATGACGATATTTTTAACTTTCAATGTCAGTGGTTCTAAAATTATGTCTGTTCATGCTAACCTTGGAGCAGTTAGGACTAATGTAAAATAAACTATGGTATGGTGATGGTCAGGTATGGTTAAAGTTAGGCAACTAGGGTTAGGGTTGAGTGGGTAGGGTTACATTTCATTGGGTTGTGTTGAATCCATATCAGCTCCTGGGCTGCTGCTTTGAGCTGTCATATGGACTTTGTATATGCCCAACACTACACTGGTTTTCATTGCATGCAAGTGCAACTCTGAATTGCTGGAGAAACCTTTAAACTAACTTCACTACTAAATTTTACCAGTATAGCTCTTTTAAGGTAAGACTGAAGCTGATAGGGAAATGATATGCTCATATTTCATTCTGTTCATTTTGAACATATTCCTTAAAGGACCAGTATGTAACATTTACAGGGATCTATTGGCAAAAATTGAATACAATGTACGTAAGTGTGTTTTAATTAGTGTATAATCACCTAAAACTAAATATCGTTGTGTTTTTGTTGGCTTATAATTAACCATTTATATCTACACAGTGAGCAGGTCCCGTGGATGTATTATTAGATATGGATACTGGACCGGAAATGGCGCCCATGCAGTCCTATCAGAATTGCCTGGTGTATACACCAAAAAAGTCTCTGGCCTCAGGGTTAGTTTGGGAACCATGCGGCCCATTGAATATGCACAGTAGTGTCACTCCCATCATGCCTTTGGGCTATGAGAACAGGTGAACCACATACTGGAGCTGGTGCTGCTCATTCATGAATGTAATGCCAGTGGACTTCATGGATGTATACCCTCCTCCTATGGGACTAGCCTGGTTTGAAAACATGGATGTATTTATAAAATGGCAATAATGAAGATAATGTTCCAAAACTTAAGATAGTACACTAAAATTGTTAATATCATGATTAATTAGTGTGCATTCATTTATTTGTGATGTTATGGGGAAAACGAGTCATCACTTAGTTGGAAGCTTTATTACAGCCTAAAATCATTAGATTTTAAACTGTGTTTTGGACATTTTTTAAATGAGAAATGGATCCTTTATGTGGCATATAACTACAACTTGAAACACAAGTGTTATGGAGTGCTATTCTTTTTTCAGTTTTCCATGTTATTACTTACACTTCTTATTATTTTACAAGACTCTGTGCTTTGTCCATGGTTAAATACTAAGACCTCTGCTAGTGAAATTCTTAAGCGCTCTTTTAGCCAAGGTGAGACCTCAGGGTTTCACTGCACATTTCCATCATATTTTTAGTCAGCAACAGTGACCCAAATGGGTGGTATTGGGGGTTATCAAATGACCACATTATTATTGATATCACAAATTGGTACAGAGAGCTGATTAAAAATTGGACAAACACAAAGCTTCACATTATGCATATGTCTCAGTTTGTTTGTGTGTGTGTTTGTCCTCGTTGGCTCCAGCAGGGAAGCCCAGTGCTTTTAGCCCCTGACAGACACACAGCGTCCATTCACTGCCTCCCTGCAGCACATTATGTAACAGGCATCATAAAGCACCTCACAAAAATCATGAATCAGTAAATTCACTTCTTTTAAGTTTTCTTCTTTGATGCTTTTCTAGAAGTTTGGGGGTGTGTAGAGGTTAGAAAAGCTGGCTAAGTTCAGATGTTTAGTTTGAACGTAGAGTGAGTGTTACAGTATAACCATACATGTTAGTTAGAGCATAGTTAATATTTAACTTAAAATTCACACCTCCACTGAGCAGGTGTAAGTCATTAACCAAACACTGAAAAAGATTATTGAAGACCACCAAGAAAAATAATTTGCCTTAGTATAACATAGTTCATGTAGCATTGAATGGACTTTCACTTTTTTAAGCAGTACAGGCTCCTTTTTTGTAATATCTGAGGAACGTGTGTTCACTCAAAATGGGAATTGCTGCTTAGGAAATGAGGACATAACAACATAAACCAGGGCGAGCTGTTTGAAGCTCCAAAGAACTTTTCTCTCAACACAGAGAGAAGCCACCTGTGATAGCCATATTGCTAACTGCATATGGATTTACCTCTTGGGGTAGTTTGCTGCAGGTTGGTCAGTGGCCGCTGTGTTCCAGTAAGGCCCTGGTCTCCCTCTGCTGGTCCCAGTTTTCATAACTGACATGATGGAAAGTTAATGTGCCGCCAGCCTCAGTGGAAAGGCTGAATCCGCCTCATAAACGGCGAGCATTGTCAAGATTTTATAGAACGGCCTTGCCTTGTTGCTTTTTACAGAGACTCAGGTAAAGCATTACGCAGTAGAAAATCAGGTGTGTGTGTGTGTGTGTGTGTGTGTGTGTATTTGCTACAGTTGTGGTACACTGGCAGCTTTATTCCTACCTGCTCTATGAATGCCAGTCTGTAAGCAGTGAGGGTCAAAGACAGACTGCCTTCAGTGCTTTGTGTGTGTGTGTGTGTGTGAGAGAGAGAGAGAGAGAGAGAGAGAAGGGGGGGAGAAAGAGAGGTGCTTTGATGAATCTTATTGATCTTTGTTTAGGTGACTTCACAGTAGGCGAGATGAGAAAGAGGAAGATGCACTAACAGAGGACAAGGTCCGCAGGTTTTAGGAGAAAGCCTTCCAACATTACCAACATCAGATTGACATGAAGATAAATTCTGCTGTAGCACTTTGCTTTCAACTTATTCACCTGAGATGTTAGAGGCATAAATTCACACATTTTCCTAGACAGTGTTTTTATTTCTATTTCAACTGTTTGCAGACACATTGAAGTCTTACAGAGACAGAGGAGTGTAAATACTCTCAAAGCAGCACCAGAAAAAAAACAGAGCTGCACAGTTAATTGAGGGATATCTGAATAGGAGTATTGATTGCTGCAGTATTTAAATTGCAGTAGGAAGCAGTTTTTATATCTTATGTTTATGAAATTGTGAAATTATGTTTTCAGGCAGCTTCTCGAAACAAAGTGCTCTGATGCTCTGCAGAATCCCTGGGCTACAAATCTTGATGAATTAGCACCACATTTTCTCCCCAACGCTATTTAGAACATATTTCTCAAGTTCTGGGGAATAATTCATCTACAGAAAGCTGTTTCCAAATGTATGCTAATTCATAGTGCCCATGTAACATTCTGCAGATATATTTCAGTATGACTTTTGTCACCATCTTGAAGCTCTTGAAGCTGACTGCTTCGACAGTATGGAGCAGAGACAGAGTAGTGATGTGGAATCAACATCTTACAAAGTATTTTCTTAGAAAAAAAACATTTATATTGGCTTATGCCAAATGAGATTCCAGTGTAGTGTACAGTAGTGGATGAGCCAGAAGGAAGCAGGTGTGGAAAACATGATTGTGTAGTACTGTAGAGTCTCAAAGGTTTTAAACTGTACCCAAATTTCTATTAAAATGGATCCACAAAAGCAGCTTTTAGCCAAAAACAAAGATTTATAATATATGTAGATTACCTACTAAATGTGCCCAAAGACCATATCATCATGTATAATACACTGGCTTGGGAGGAGTCCTATTATTCAATACAGAATCTATCCATGTATCTAATCTAGCTATCTATCAGTGAGCCCTAAGAAAACTGTAACGCGGGTGGTGTTTTCAACAGAGAGAAAAATAGACTGACACAAACAGTTGGAATTGTCGCCACAGACATAATATTTGCTACTTGAGCTTATATTTTCTTCATCTCTGATTAGTGCAGTGTCATTTGTCATTGTTGGCGCACAGCCGGCTGCACACAATAAACTGGCTCGTCCTTCACTTTTGCTTTTTCAAACTCTTTCCTCTGACACCGATTACCCAATCATCGCCTTTTGCTTAAAACACAGCTACAGACAAATGTTCGTCATAATGGCGAAGTGTGGGTTTATTCTGAAGGTTTGGCTGTGTTCATGTCATTAACTCAACATTAACACCTTATTGGAGGTAACAAAGTCTACGCTAGTATATTTATATTTATATTTATGTGTAATTTGACATTTTGCTTTGTCTCTGCCAGGCATGAAAATAAAGCCATTCAATGTTCGAGGTTTGACTGTAAAAGTCTCACGCCCAGATGTTCTGTCGACTGGTCAAAGTAAAAAACAAGCCACAGTAAAGCACAGCATGAGGTGGCCGAGGTGGTTTATTAGGTTTGGTGGGAGCTTTGGATTAACATGGAAACATTTAAAATCAATAACAATTACAAGGGTTTAGTTTGGGAAGCAAGCTCAGGAGACTAAGCTGTTGGGTCTTTAGAACAAAGAACAACTGGTGGTATATATTGCTTCCTTAAACTGAAAATGATATTTGTACATTCCTCTGTATCTAGAAGAGCCATGAAGCTGTCACAAAGTTCAGATTTTAAAAAATTATTGTTCTTATTGTTTATCTTATTGGCTTCTCTTCTTATTGGCAACTCTTAAGAGTTTTTAAAGTGCTTTATAAATGTTGTTGAGTTGTTTTGTTTACAGGATCGTGTCTCGACATGACATTATACTGATCCTTGAGGCTGTGTGGAGGATCAAGATCTATTAAAGGTTCAAGAACTGAACAGGTGAGTTTACATTTATTATTTCCATTGTAGCTGTATTGTTACTTTTGACCGTGTGTACGCTACTTACTATCCTACAATTTTAGTCAATAACCCATCACTATGCGCTGCAGATCAGCACTACTGAAGGACCAGATATGCGAAATACCCCTGTTTTATACAGGTGAGGTCAAATCATTTCACCTGACCGCCATACTCTTAATTTAACCACTGAACAGCTGCACTAAAAGATATTTTGTCCTACTGGAAGGGATGATGGTCGACCTGATTGATAGCTATCAATAAGACAACCAGGCTTTTGCCAGAGAGCCATATATTCTCCACTAAACCACAACACAGGTCAGTTCTGCACTTAACAGAGGCTTAATAGTCGTCACATCATCAGAATCAGTGTGTTTGTTGATTTGATCGGTTGCTTTGTAGACGCTGTAACGACATTGTTGATGTACTTCTGTGGTATGTCTGGAGTCATGTCTATACATGGACCTGTTTATTTTTTGAAGTGAATACATCAAATTTAGAGTATATGTACAAAAGCAGGCGTCAGGTTGATCAGGTTTTGTCAGTCAACGCCTTGTGTGTGTATTCAACATGTTTAATTGAAAGTTCTGCTAGCACGCAAAGTGCATTTGTGGTTTAACCAAACTATTTTTGTTGAAGTGCTGAACTATATAGTGCTGATCTCAACCACACCACGCCATCAGATCAGAGAAAGAGCTAGATGAGTTGTATGAGGTCTTCCTGATGGTCAGAGACAAGTGAAAACTGATGAGTTGCATCATCCTGTTGCAGTATTTTAGCATCATTGTTCCACTTCAAAGCAGTGCATTAATGAGCCCAAGGATACACACCTATAACTAATTTATTAGTACTGAAATGGTTGCTCTTGGATTTATTCCAGAACATACGATCCCAGATTTCAACGCAGATGGCTCCTAAGTGTCACACGTGAAGAAATGAAGGAGATCCCCAGATTCGCAGCGACAAGAATTTGCACTGGCTGATTGGTGATGACGTGGACACTAATGGCATATACATCAAATGACCACACCTACGACAGGCATGTACAGTATTGTGTACATTATTATACTTATACTATACTTTTTTAACTCCAGTAAAGCAAAGAGTTGGGGAAAGGACAAGAAGAAAAATGTATGTTATTGTCATTATACACTGACAATGGAATGAATTTTACATTAGGATTGTTGTGTATGGGAGACAACATGCTGGCAGCCACGTGCCAAACTCAGCTGCTTTCATTCAATTTCCACAGAGTTTGCTATGACAGAGGAAATGGTAAGATTAGGTTACGACCTAAGTAACACTTTTATTTATGCACATAATAATCTCTTTTTCATTGTCCAAATTCTTGTTTCTATTCAAACTAAAGATCAGGCCATTGACTAAGAAAATATCTCACTCACACCTTCGCAACTAATAATTAAGGGCTCACTTATTAAGGCAGTTGAGTGCTACAAGCACTGGAAACAGTAACTGAGAGGAAGAACTTGGACCTTGACCTCAACACATCCGCAATCTGCAAAGCGCCATTTTCAGCAGACTGAATACTTGATGTGGACAAGACATTGATAAATTTAATTTATAAAATCCTCTTTATTGAGCTATACAGTCCCCTAGGTTAAAAAGCAATAAATATATCTTTTTATTTGGTTATTTGTCATAACTGGTGATCAGTCCAGCGTCTTGCATGTTGTGATTGTAGGGGTTTTTTCTCCACTACAAATCAGATTGCCTCATAAGGAACGATAAAGATCTTCTGAACTCTGAATATGCCAATTTACAGGCCCTGAGAGTGAGTGATCACTACTCCTGTTGAGGTAGAATTACGCCGACGATCATAGCCAGACGTTGTTGATACCCGCGCTCAAGCATCAGTTAACAGAAATGTCACAGGTAACACGCAAACCTGTAATTTACTCTGTCTTGTCAGTGGCAGACATGGAGGAAATATTTGAGACGAGACCTACTTGTACTCTGATGTGTAACTTCTCGACATTTACAGTACAGTGTTGACTCTGTAGCTGCAGGTGCAAATAATGAGAGGGAATGCTTAGAATTTGGGAGAGTGTTTCTTGTAAATCGTTTCACAACTTAACTTAAAATGTTTTACTCATGGAACGCCTCCTATTTTTAAAAGCACACATGCCTAAAGATGGATCATCATTTCTTGTGATCAGTCAGTGCCACCTTCTGTGGTGATAATAACTCAATTGGATTATATATTAAAAAATAATTAATTAAGTTAATTGGTTTTATAGCCAGTATTATGTTTTATTAAAATACACAGAGCACCTTCCAGTGACAGTTCTTACATGTCTGTTAAATTACCAATTATATGTGTTTTGTGTGTTTATCCCCAGAGAGTTTGCAGGTTGATGTACAAACTTGAGAAGGAAAATCTCCTGCTGGAGCGAGAAAAACTTCAACTTCAGATCTTCTTATTAAACAACGACTTGCTAATACGCAACCCAAATAATGACTTGTAGATGTCAATGCTTCTGGTTCAAGTAAACTGTTTGTTTTTATGATCACTAGGTACAATAGGATAAATAATGGTTTGGTTTGTTTTTGTTTTTATGTATATTGAGTCTCTTTGTGGTCGTTTTGTCTCTGTTTTGCATACATGGTCGTTTTAAGCCACGTAATAATTAAAATGTTCGATAATCCTCTCTATTTACTATTATTGTTATACTTATTATCATTACACACAATAATAATTACCGTTATTATTACATATTAGATAATGACTAGTTAACCTGCTGCCAAACAGGCAGCCTTACAGCATAGGTTACTACAGGATCTACCCGTGACGCACCCTTGTTACACTGGCTTAGTGGTACCAGAAAATCCTGAGTTAAGCTTGACAACCCACTAAACTCTGCCTCATGGTACAGGTTCCTGTGCTTTGCCCGGTCAACCTGTTTATGATTCATCAGTCTCAAACAGTTACTTGCTATGCATAATAAAAGGTGCATTTCGCTTATTTCAGTTTTGAAAACCATACAAAACATAAACAAACCCGTAGATGGCACGTTGACGTGTGGTGCATTCGCGTCATGTGGGTTCGATTAGTGTTCTACAGCCGTTACGGTGAACTGTCACTCATTTAAGTTACGCCTGTGGGTAGGAACGACAACAAACTATATATGTTTTGAAACAAGGCTTAGTAATGTAAAATGAACGGGGTACACAACCAAATGCTGCAAGAGAACAATATTCATCTGCCGTCTGCGTGGTTTCTTCAGTTATCGATATTCTGTACCGCAAGTTATGGCCACATCGTCATGCCAGACTGCCGGACCTTTCGACCAAAACACTTGAGGAACCAAGCAGGTTGTTGTTGACAACAACTGTGCAAGAAGCCGTGACAGCTAGCCCACTTTCCCCAGCGTAGATCCAGCAATCTCTGAAGCTATACCATGTCATCGCTCACCTGTCCGGTAGACAGGCCGTCTCAATCCATTACAGAGGACCGAAAACACCGAGGGGATCATGGATGTGTCCGATTTGTTTAGTAGTTGAAGAAAGGGCGACATTTGTAGAGTCAGGTAACCAACTGACGTTCGACTGACGTTATTTGGGCTTGGTTGTCTTTGCTTCTGTGTGCTAAAAGCAAACTTAATTTACTTGACGTGGTTGCAGTTAGCTTTGTTAGCTTCTCCGTTTCTCAGACCTTTTATTTGGCCTGCTCTGGACTGCAGTGCTGCAGCTGAACACAACGCTAACTGCATCGTATTGCAAGTAAACAAGAGGGTTGCTAACATTAGCTTTGATGACCCAGCTGGTAACTTTAGCTAACGTTTGTAGGTCAGCTCCTCAGTTTTCAGATGCAACGTAGGTTACTAGCTGTCAGAGTCGGATGCTTAACAGGAGGGTATGTGGAGAATTTTCTGCTCCCAGCTTAGTGAGATACTTCCTCTGCTTTGGGACAGACTGAGCAGGAATCAATCATGACAAGTCAGAGCAATGTACAGTTTGACCTACCTAGCCAGCTCTGCATAATATAGGATATGTTTCATTTTCATGAAAAAATGTCAGTGTGTCAGTGAATGTAGGTTACATGCATAGACACAAACATACTGTGCACGGCAGTACAAAATGAGTCTTGTTTACTGACTTATTCCTATGTAAGTAACATGTGTGCAGCTGTGTGAACAATGTGGCTTCCCTGTGTTTCCATCGTGCATTTTGGCACATAACTGACATGCAATATACACAAGCCGCCCTCTGTTCAAGTTCTTTATTGTTACTTTGTAACAATAAGGAGTAAAATATTGTTTTCCACTGTGCAACATGTATGACAGACCTTCCTCAGTCTCTGCAGGATTTGCTGGGCCTTCTTGGTGAGAGCTGTGGTGGTGGTGGTGGACCAGGTCAGGTGGTCTGCAATAAGAGGGGTGCTCACTGTGTCTCCTCAGTCTTCTCCGTGTTTAAGGAGAGGTTGTTGTTATTGCACCTTGTAGCTTGTTGCTCCACCTCCTCTCTATAGTCCGTTTCATCGTTGTTCGTGATGTGACCCACCACCAAACTTGATGATGTGGTTGGAAATTGATCTGGGCAGTGCAGTTATGAGTCAGCAAGGTGTACAGGAGTGGGCTGAGGACACATCCCTGGGGAGATTCCAGTGCTCGTTGTGGTGGTGCTCTTGCCTAATCTCACAGACTGCGGTCAGGATGGCATCAGTATCTCAGCTTATGATAGGCTGTCACTGTGTAGACTCCTGTACATGACTGTAACCAGTCATTTCTTGTCTTTTTGTCCCTAAGATACCTTGTTGAACAAAGAGATGTGGACCTTAATGTAAGAGATAAATGGGACAGCACCCCTTTGTAAGTACAATTTAGGCAATCAGTCTAATTTCTTTAGCTAACACAGTATCATTATCCTAACCACTTGAATGTGAACACTCTTGCTCTTCAGGTATTACGCCTGTCTCTGTGGTCATGAGGAGCTGGTCCAGTACCTGTTGGCTAGTGGTAAGACTGGTAACACAAACATAATAAAAGTCTAAACAGTGAGACTACTATACTTTGATTTATGTGTTGAGCTTTATAATTGCACTGAAATGTTCTGTGGTATCATCTGAGTTTTTTTTTTTATACTGTTCTTTGCTTTCAGGTGCCAAGTGTGAAGCCAACACTTTTTGATGGCGAGAGGTGCATGTACGGCTCCCTGAATGACTCTGTTCGACGCCTGCTCAAGGACTATAAGTGTGTCAGTGTCCGTGCCATGCAGCGGGATGATTTCAACTACTTCCTACACATGTAAGGATAAAGCACCTGAGTTATTCATGTAAATGATCCAACTTCTCTACATTGCAGTTCATCAGCTGCTTCAGTAGTTGACACTGAAATGAAACAGGATCATGAGATGAATGAACTGCAAATTCATTTATAGATTGTACATTAATCTGCTGGACCACACACAGTGTGGTAATCTAATCCAGACATTTATGGGTTTTTACTTTAGGTTATTGGAGCAGGGTCAACACAGCGACGTCAAGTTCCTGGTTCATGGACAAACATTTCCAGCCCACCGCTGCGTTCTCAGTGCCCGCTCCGAGTACTTCACTGAAATGTTTGAGACCAAATGGAAAGGAAAGAACTTGATCACCCTTAAACACCCTCTGGTAGATACATATATATTCAGGCTGAATCATTCTGTGCTTCTGTATGTTGTCTTCTTCGTCATTAGATTGTCATGTCTTTTACACAGTACAAAACAGCCTTATTGTATCATGTGCATAAGAGCTGTTTTGATTTCAGATCAACCCTGCGGCCTTTGGAGCCATTCTGCAGTATTTCTATACAGGTTGGTGTGTGTTCAAGCAACAAATATTCAATTTGTTGATCAGAGTTTTTAAACTTTGCGGGAAAAGACAAGACCCCGCCATTCCTAACACACTTTTCTTTTGGCCTTGATGTTACAGGACGGTTGGATATTGATATAAGCCTTGTGGAGGACTGCAGACGCCTTGCTAAACAGTGCAAGATGGCAGAGTTAATAGAGGAGCTGGAGAGCAAATGCAAACAGCTTTATGAATTTGGTAATACAGTACTCCTGGTTCACATTTACGCTGGTAGTATGTGTGTTATCACTGCAAAACACACAGAGGTTTTACAGATAGCCTCGAAATACAAAACACATCATAATTCCAATGCCTAGTTAAACTCTGCACCATTTTTCAGCAGCTTGGATCGACTTTTCCAGATGAATTATGTCTTTTTCTCTCTCTCTCTTTCTTCATACTGAAGTGTCCAACAAGCCAGGAATCTGTGTGAAGGTCCTGAGCCTGGAGCCTCACACCTGCCAGCTTCAGGAGGAGATGGCTCAGTTAGCGGACTGTGCACTGCCCACTGAACTAAGAGTAAGCACATGTTGGCAAAGAAATTAAAAATCTGAACCCACAATAGCTGCTGGTATTTGGCAGTTGTGAGGAATCTTGTGTTGCTGATTCTCCCCAGGTCGGATTTGGGGAACTTCCCTTTAACAGAGTCGACCGCTTCCCTACTTATCCGGACATCTGCTTCAGAGTCGATGGTTACGACTTCCTGTGTCATAAGGTAGGAACTACAAAGCTCACACAGCATTCCTCGGCTGCATTATAAACCCTCTCCCCCAGCCCAGATCCTGTCACTTTAAAAAATGAGCATTAGAGTGTAATTGTGTGTGTGTCTGTAGGTGTTTTTCTGTGGGCGGAGTGATTACTTTAAAGCCTTGCTGGAGGACCATTTCAGTGAGGGAGAGCAACTACAGTCCCAGCCCAGCACCCCAGTGATAACTTTACACAACATCTCCAATGAAATCTTTATCCACGTCATGTATTACATCTACACTGACTACACAGAGGTTAGTGCACAATTTCTGTCTGGAGTTTGAAGTGATTCTGAAGTGAGTACAGATTCTTTATGGCCTGAAAAATTGCCATCAGGATGGACTTTTTTAGAGCTTTGAGAAAGAACAAGCTGGCAACACCAGTCTTTCAGAGCACACACAACTCTTTATATAATGATTCTTGAATGCATGTCGTCGTTTGACACCTGACCTGTCGCTCTTCATGTCCAGCTAACGACAGAGAACGTTTTTGACGTGCTGTGTGTGGCCGACATGTATCTGCTGCCTGGGCTGAAGCGTCTGTGCGGGAAGACGCTCGGCAAGACCATATGTGAGGACAACGTCCTGTGCATGTGGAAGACGGCCAAGCTTTTCCGTCTCTCTCGGCTGGAGGACCAATGCACAGAGTTCATGGCCAAGATTATTGAGCGGGTGGGTATCAGTCTCTGTGCTGTGCTTGAATCGGCTTTATTTTTGTCTGAGTAACAGGAGAGCGTTTGGGATATTCAGTCGTTGTCTGAAGATCACAGAGAACGCTTCTGAACACTTATTGGAGTGCATATATAGTCAAATTCAACACTGACCTCTGAGGCCGTGTTATAATATTTGTTGTTATTGTGTTTGTCAGCTACATGAGATAGGTCCCAGTTTTCACAAGATAGCAGCTCTGGGCTGAGCTTGATGATCTGGATGTACTGGTCAGCCAAGCTCAGCCCCCCCACCCCCACCCCCCCACTCAGGACAAATTCACACCTTTGTACCTGTCATACCCGTCTGTCACAGCTGGTGGAGCAGCCCGAGTTTGCTGAGATCATCAAAGAGGACGCCGCGTCGCTGGAGGAGCGACACGAGACCGACTCTGTCCCCCTGGTGGACGACATCCGCTACCACATCGCCAGCAACGTGCAGACATACAGTGCCATCGAGGAGGCCAATCAGAAGCTGGAGGCCTTGGAGGAGCTGCTGTCCAGCATTAATATTGACTGTTGAAAGGGCCGGTAGGTTTAGGTTCATGGCTGCAGCTTGGGTTTTCTTTTCTTTGGCAGGGGACACAGGATGGTGCATTTGAAGTGAGAAAAAAATAAGGGGTAAAGAGAAAAACATATGCTTCTGTATGTTTGCAGGTTTTATTTTATTTACAGTATATTGCACAGAATATATATTTTGAAAGGAGCTGGTTTCGATGTTACAGGGACATATTCAGAGACAGCTGTTTATGTTGGCTGTTTAAAGTTGGTTTCTGTGAGACATACCAAATGTGGGAGAAGATATTTGGTATCATGTTATCAAATATCATGCAAATCTGTCGTTAAATTCTGCAAGATGGGTTTTGGGGGAATTGTATATTGTATATTTACAACAGAAAATCTTTGCATTGAACAAGGATGAATTTATTTTAGGTATTATTTGTAGCTGGTGGAATTTAGACTAGCTGTTTATTTAGTTGTTTTAAAATGTAGTTTGGGCCCCGCAACATTCAGAAGTCCATGAACTCCAGTGAACTTAATAAAATTTTACTATGATGATAAAAGAAAGCAGAACGCAGTCCACAAGATGCACTGGCTCACACTTAAAAAGAGATATGCGTTCACTTCATATAGTCGGAAAATATTTTTAATTTTGAACTTTTATTTTGAAGTTACATAGAAAATAGATTTATGATGCACCTCATGCACAAACGCATTTGCAGGTATTGTTGAACTGCCTACTTTTATTTTGTGTTTGGCTGGATTTGGCGGCTGTAGTTCACCACACTGTTTGACCAATAACATTCCTCTAGCATGAATACTGAAACTCTCCCACCCCTCTGACATACTCCAGCACTTTGTGTACATTTAAAATGATACATCTATTTCCTGCTGCCGTGTATAACAGAACCTTCTTTTGCCCCGTGCGTGTACAAGAAAATAAAGCCTTTACTAAACTGTCTGCATGTAAAAATTCAACACAAAATATTCATAGATTTAATTTCAAAATGGTGATGTTATCCATTTACCAGCCTGCTGTTAGAACAATGGATAAATAACTGCTTTTGGTTTTGGCAATTAAACATGGTCTAACAAGCGTAAGTAGTGTTTTATTCAGTGCATCTCATGAATGAACAACTACTGGTCTAATAAGGCCTTGGTGACTCCCAGACTTTTCCTGATGACATATGAGGTTTTAAGTGTAAGTATCTAAACAACTATTGGTTGGATTGCCATGAAATCTGGCACAGGCTTTCCCATCATCCTCAGCTACACTGATAACCCCAACCCCAACTTTTTGGTTTTTTGTTAAAGCAATATTTTACGTTAGAAAAGAATAGTTTTCCTTCCATTCGTTTCATTCTTTTATCTAACACTTTAAGATCAAGTTTTGGAAGCCACCTAAAGATGGCGCCATTTCTCAGCTTATCATCACTGTGGCTGTAGTGACTTGCCTGCCACAGAATGGCTGTTTCTTGGAAGAAACACAGCTTTTCAGGCATTGTGGAAAACAAATAAATCCTTCATCCCGAGCTCTGAATTCATGGGAACAGTTTCTGAATGGCGCCGTTTGACAGTTGTCCATTTTTCAAATCATTCATTCATCACAAGTTCACAAAGGTGTGTTGAAGGTCAGTCAATAGTTAAGCACTGATACATGTTTGCAGTGATTTAGATGCGTGTATATGTGCGTCAGTGTGCTTGCTCTATAGTTTATAATTGGAGTCCCTGTGGGCTCCATCACTCCCATTTCAAAGAGTATTGGAGGTGACGACAAAGCCGTATGTCACCTTAATGGAGCCCTGAGGTTCTGAACAGTGGGTGAGCTCAAATCCCAGCGGGGGAGTGCACTGTGGAGCCGAGCTGCAGTTAGAACACATTAAAGTGCAGTTCAACTGAAAACTCTGAGGTCATCCGTTAGACAACAAAACCCTTGGCTTCTAGCCCAGCTTCTCGAAGGCTTACATGTTGAAAAAGACAAGAATAAACAACACGATTAGTTATTACCCCAGCGAGCTTCTTTTACAAATGTTTTATGGTTGTTGCTAAGTAACTCACTGTGGTTTTGGTGGGAAAGGCCAGTTTATTGGTTTTCAGATTGGACAAATGGATGTTGATGCAGTTTACAGGAGGATCTTATATTTCTCGTCATTTTATTCAATTTCCATGGAGACTGTTTACAAGCCGATCCGGCCTCTCTGGGATAGGAGCTTAGTGCCACAGTTAGTTCCTGTTCAATGGCTCTACACCTCTACATTGGCCCCATGTCAGAGCAGGACGGAGTGCAGCCTGGAAACTGGGAGCTTGGATTTACTTGAAAGCAACACTTTGTCAGTTATATCCAACTTTGAATGACTGTAGGGATGGCAACGTCGGTCGGTCCACCACTTTGGCCCAGACAAAAAAAATCTCAACAGGCCCTGGACAGATTGAGATGAAACATTGCATTCATCGTCATTCATTGTCCCCAGAGAATGTAGCCCACTGATTTTGGTGATCCCCTGATTTAACCTTTAGTGCCACCAGCAGGTTGAAATCTTTGACTTTTACTAAAACATTTCAAAAACTATTCTATGGACTGCCATGAGATTTGATGTAAATACTTAGGAAGCCTAGAGGATAAACTCTATTAACTTTTCCTGGAGTTCCATTGTAAAGTTGAAGTGAAACATCTTGACAGCTATTTGATGGATTTCCTTGTAATTTGATGCACTTCATGTTGCCTTCAGGATGATGATCCCCTGACCCCAGCGCCAACATCAGGTCAGATCTTTCACTTATTCTGTGACGTATCTCTTTGGTTTATGAGCAAAACTGCAAAACATCCCCATCCTCCTCTGCTGTACTTTATGTTTAGTGCTAATTAGCCACTGTCAGCATGCTAACACACTAAAATTAAGATGTGTTGAAATGTTGCTCAAAGCACTGCGGTGCAGCCTCACAGGGCTGCTAGCATGGCTGTAAATTCTTGTTCTCTCCACCTTGGTTACACAACTCTTTTGTTGTCAGTGAACATGACTCACAACCGAATCTCGTGGTCAGTTCATTTCTTGGCACAACAGCAAAAACATTCTTTGCAGCCTGTCAAGCCATCAATCAGATTGCCCCTTTGCCCTATGTGATGATATTTCCTGGAATAGTTTACAATGGATGACCGTAATAACTCTTCTTATTAAAGGTATTAGCATCACTGTAAGTCATTGTTTTTAATGTGCATCATCAGTGACACCAAATAGTCAAACTTTAATTTAATTTAATTTATGTGACCTATGCATGTTTATCCCTTACATTTTTTACATATTTAGTTGGGTAGTATGTTGCCATACCAGTGTGGCAACAAACTGGTCTGCGTGCAGTTTTAATATCCTCAAATCAATTTACAGCCTCCTTCACAAAGGACGTTGACTTGTACTGAATGTAATATATTTTATTTTCTCTGTCCAAGTTATGACTCATATTTGTCATGTGTCTAGAACAGTCCTTTAAAAAACAACATTTTTTTGCACTGACGATTTCCATGTGTTTTTGCTTGAAATCTTGAAGAGGACAACAAAGGGTAAAATCTCTTGGCTCTTGACTCATGCCACCATGTGACTCACTGAGACTTCACTGTGACATCTGTCTCTTCATACAGGAATCTGCAAAGGCAGAAATCTACCAGACAAATAGAGAAGCAGCTCTGTTTTCTGTTTATTCCCTCAACCTCCTTTCAGTTGTGTGTGTGCCTGGGTATTGGTTTGACTCCTGGGTGTGCAATGTAATACATAAATAGGCCTCCTTTGATGCAATCACTGGCAATAAAAGGTCAACAGTAGGATGTTTGGTTCACAATAACAACATATTAAGAGCAGCACTACATTTTGCTCCCATGGTTTCCTTTTTCTCTGGTCTTCTCCCTGGTTCTCCATGCTGGCTCGTTTTGGTGGTTTCTCACACCTCAGGTGCTTCATGGCTGACGTGTATACAACATGCAGAGTTGTGTCGTTCATACCATCTGTCCATCTGTCTCTCCAGGAACAAACATGCTCATCTCAACCATGATATTCTTCTATATGTGGCTCACATGTAGGATTCATTATATTTGGAGCAGATGGAAAAACCAGCAGGTGGCTGGACATAAAGCTAATAACTTTATCTCTGGAGCTTTGTTGCAGGTAAGATGTGTTTGTGTTTTTTATATATATGTTTCACTTGAGTTTGTCTACCTTATGCTACTTCATAGGTTTGAGGTCATTAAACTTGAATCGTTCACTTTTCTGATACTTTATACTTCTACTCTGCTACTCCAGGGAAATATAGTTTTACTCCAGTGTATTTACTTGATAACCTTAGTCACTTACTTTTCAGATTCAGATTATTACATATAAAATATAGGACATATTATTCAACTGTTATGTTTGTTTTAATGTTGTGTTGTATATTTGTTGAAGGTGAGACTAATTTGTGTTTCATATATAGTGGGATAACTCAAGGTTGTACTTAAATGCAATACAAAAAGAAATGTACTCAGTTACACTTCACCACTGCCTATGAAAAAGCTTATAAAAAATTATACATTACTGTACTTTAAATTACCTCGACCAGCTATAAATTTAAAATGCTGCTTACAACTTAATGCATCGATAGTAATGATCCAAGATATTGTATAGTACTAGCACAGTGACATGAGCCATTAATTCTGCATACTGAGTCTTTTTATTTTTATTTCTTTAACTGCATTTTGCCTACACTTAAGTAATGCACAATCTCTAATTGGGTCTTGTAGTGTGCGACCTTGTCCCTGAGTCTTGATATGTCCTCCCAGGTGATGAGGTGAAGACATAACTCACTGCTGCCGTCACTGCCAATATCCTAATTTGCTATTAGTTAGGGATTACTACCAAAGAGAGAGAGAGAGAGAGAGAGTGGTAAGCCCATACTTAACCAGAGACTGACCTGAAAAGTGCAGGCTCTCCTTCCCACTTCATCATATGGTATACGAGACTTTTATATTTCTATAACTTTATATGCATACAGACAACGTATACTGTTTATGCAGTATATTGTAGTTTTAGCCCTAGATTGGCACCACAGAAAGCCTGTGTTTACATTTCATTAGACAGATTTAGGACTTGGGCCAGTGTAGTGTGGTCCCAGCCAGCCATTATGTAAGAAATGGCACAGTAAAGACTACACATGCACTAAATTAAATGACAGGTTCCCACCAAGAAGATCTCCTTATAGGATTGTCTTGAAACGAGAGGGGCTCAGCAGCTAGCCACTTTCCCCCACATTTCCACTGTCATGTCATGCAAATACGAGGCTGAGGATGCCTATGAAGTTTCGTTTACACAGATTGCTGCTCAAGCTTATCAACCAGGAATTCTGTTTATCTCCCTGCTCTGCATAGAGGCTCCTCTTGGACGTGTGTGACAGTCAGATGCTTACACTTAACATAGCCACGGTAATATGGGATTAGGCCTTATATGCTCCCTTGAAGTATTAGCAGCCAGGGCACAGACAAGCAAGTGAGCAGTGGTCTTATTAGTCAGCTTTGACAAAGACAGCATGCTCTCTGAGGAAGCTGAGTAAAATTATCTGTCCCTTGCTCACACAAATCACAAAAACAGAGCATCCCTAGCTGCAGCACAGGTCATCTTAGTGGCTTTATTTATCAGATAAATGTCTGCGTGTTCATATAATCCTTCATCATGAGTCTATCTTGCTTGTATGCTTGTGTATAGTACGCTATAGAACGCTCCACCTGAAGCAAATCACAAGGTTGCCAGTAAAAAGATCACAGCCAGCTCTGCAGAGAGAGATACAAACAGCGTCTGCATGTGAGACAGGATTACACTGTTACCATGTGACTGGTCTGCCCTTAGACAGACCTCTAACAAAAGACAGGCTAAATCTATCCAGGACAACAACCTCTGGCCCTGAACTCTTCAGTGTAAACAATCAGTAGAACTTCTGTGAGTGGATGCATGAAACCTGCTGCAAGGATGACAAATTGTGACCTTGGAGTCATGAGTGTCTGTGTCTGATCAAATCAAATTATTCATTACTGAAGTTGTAATATTAGATATTTGGGAACAGAAAACAATTTAGCAACAAACTTTAAATTTAGACACATCAAGATTTTTACCAACAGATATGAACTGATAATACACTTCATAAAGTTTTACTAACAATGCAAATCAAAACTGTGAAAAAGAAACATGCAGAAATGTTTCACTGTTAATTTGTTGATGTTTTCTCTTCTTTGTTCTGCATCTTTTCTTTGTCTGCTGTTCTTCTTTTCTGCTCCAAATTTAGCTCCTTCTCTTCTTCTTTTTTTTTGCCTGGACCAGCTGTAAGGTTGTCATTGTCAGTGATACACTATCGTCATTGTGTGTCTGCTGCCAGTGGTGTAGCACTATAATCTGGGCCCCGTACATCTGCAGCCTCAGTGGACCCCCGTCCACTTTTAATGCATCCATTGTAATGCCTGTACAAGAACCTGAATCAACAAGTTAACACACACATCAGTTGTGATTATTAGTGTTTGCAATATATTCAAGAAAGTCTGCACAATCTTTATTTCACGATAAAAGACTTTAGAAGTAAGGTGAATAACTTTCCAACCAGTGCTAGCCCAGTCTGAACTCTTTTTAAAAATTATTATTATTATTATAGGGCCATTAAAGGTGCTTTATTTGAGGTTTTTGCTATTAGTACATAACCAATGTTAACATCATCAGCTGTCAGAATCAAACTTTATTCGTCAAGAGCTGCTTTCTATTTCCATCACCTCTTTTCTTTGCCATCTAGGCAGCGCTGCTTCTTCATTCTCTCATGGTGGACTAAAGACAGGCAGGATGCTACAGAGACTCACTATCCTCTGTTGAGGTACAAAATGGTATTAGGAGGACGGATCGGGCTAGCTGGTTAGCATTCTAACTTCATTTTTAAATGTTTTAAACTAAAACACTTACATCACATTTAATTCACCAAAGTCAAAATAAACGGTTGAACTATAATAAGTTTGTGAAATTGTCCCTAAAGATGCTTATTGCAGATAGGAGTTGTAAAAACTAACGTTATTTCACATTAATTGGTTTGATTTGTCATAATGGTGAAGACATAGACCGTATATATAGTCTATGGGTTAGGAAGCTTTCTCTCCAGGCGTGCAGGCTATCGTACCTTGATACAAGTTAGATAATGCTGTCTCTCCCCTGTGTGTGTTCAGCTACTTTAGATTCAGGGTTGGTTTTTGTCACAGTTACAAACAGTGAGTGTCCAAACTTGTTTTTTTTCACTCGCTTTCCTGTTTCCTGGCCATTTCACCCTCGGGCATCAGAAAGCAGTTGTCCTGCTGACAGAGCTTTTGTTCTCCACGGGGAGAAACCATCACCGGCCCAAGGGGACTTACTGGCTTTGAAATACACTTTGATTTTCAAGACTGACACAAACTGTTGCTTCTACGACTAATGAGGAAATATACAACTAAAAGCATGCACAGCATAAAAATAAGGAACAAAACAGTCTTTTCTGTCCCATTATTTGAGTTGAGGGTATTTCCCTCACAAAATTGCACAATGAATGAAATGCTTTGCTTAATTTCTGGCTCTATATAAAAACAACCCCCTTGGTTTGGTAATTCTTAACAGTACATGTCTTCACTTCCTGTTTTTGATTTAATAATATAGTTAAACTTGATCTTGAAGGACTATTTTATTTACAAGACTCTCATTGTACTGTCTCACAGTAGATGATTTTATTTTTATTTAGAAAATCACTCATGATAGACCTTTTGATAAACACACTGTGATCTTTATTGGTGGAAACCATGTTGGTACACCTAGAGACACTTTACCTGCAATACACGTGGCCTTGCCATCTGTTTGGCATGGCTGATGCTCCAGATTAAGAATATACTACAGTACACTGGACTATGTGCACGTCTTGCAGACATGTGCTCCACTGCCATAGATCAGAACTTTATGTTGTGTGTTGATGTTCCAAACTATTATCAAGATCAGATTTTGGGTTGCCAGGTTGTGAAAACTCAGTTTGACTGGTTAGACCATTTGACCATTTATTTCTAAAAAAAAGTTTGAGAGTCTACAGCCATGCTACCAGCAATGTGAGACACAGTAGTGCCATGACCTACATGCTAACATCAGCGTTGTAACAATGCTAAGCACGTGTAAAACAGCTCAACATTATTCAATGAGAGGTCAATTTAGTTTTACAAGTGCAGTGATATATATGTTGTCAATTTTACTTTTGGTATCTTCTTTCTTTTACAAACAGGTGTTAGAAAATTGATGTTTCAGACTTGCATTCAGGACAGATTTCATTTTCTCGTTAGCTAGTGAGCGCTAACAGAGTCGCAGCAGTTTCTGTTACTGTAAAACCTATTTGGCTAACTCATACACACAAAAATATGCTTTCTGTGGCACTGCAGGACTTAAAATGTATTTGTTACTTTATTTACTTTATGTGGCCTGTTTCATATGTCTGTAAAGATTCTCAGTCATCCAGGTCATGGTGTTTCAAAGTGCTATACGAAGGCAACTGGACTTGCTTCAGGTTCCTCACCAGTCAGCCGTAGCCAACGTTAGCATGAACAGCTGAAACGTACAAGTTCAGGATCAAACTTGCCAAAGGAAAAATACAGGTGTGAACAATTACATAACAGTAGCCCCATTCCAACAAGTGTACCAGCCGCAACCTCCTAATACTGTGTATACTGGAAGAGAGATTTAGTTAGCACTTTGTGCTTTTCATGCCATTACATGACAAAATGCCTGTATGAGAACAGTCTGTGTGTACCAAATTTCATATTGAATAACTATTGAAACATTTCTCTAAAAACCATAGGTGTTGAGCTAGAGAATCACCAAAGTCTTTAGGATCCATCCTCTTTGAAACATTAGTGTTTGTACAAAATGTCATGTCAGTCTCATCCAGCAGTTGTTGAGATATTTCAGTCTGGACCAAAAACAACAACAACAACAAACAAACAAACAAACAAAAACAATTATTACCTACTGCTTAACACTTCAATAATGACTTATTAGCATGTATCTATGGCATTAACATAGAGTCTTCTCAATTTCAAATGAACCAACAAAAGTTGGAAAAAGGTCAGCCACCTGTAATTATTCACACTAATAATAATTATCAATAAAGGGTTTTACAGTCCATCAAGTCTGCAGTTGCAAATGTTAATAATCACGTATTGCAGTACTTTTCAAAGGATAGATGATCACACAGTCCACTTAAGGGGGTGTCCACCCTAATGAATGAGAAAGATGGCGGAAAAGACAAAATGCCTAAGGAGGTTTTTTCACAATCTGCCAACACAAGTCCTTCTTCTTAATAACTGATTTAAATCTATTAATTACAGCTAAACCCTTTATGAATTGTGCCTTAATCGTCACGAATGTCTGTTTTGACATGATGATATTCGACACGCACATTGAGCACGTGGGTAATGTTAACTCACTATGCTTTCGATTATCATCGTCGAACATTGCCAGTGAACATAAATCACGATGAAAATGCCTTGAGGACATACTGCGTGTGATCGTTCACTATGGCAGTTATGATCATGACAGGGAGGCTGTTAGGGAGTCAGGTGAAGGGCGGACTGAGTGCGGCTGTCGCTTTAAGAAGTTGTTGCATGGAGAAGCTGGTGATTTTCCACTCAAACTGATATTAAACGCGCACCAGCTCATAGAAACAATGGTCTCACAGAAAAAATAGATGATATTGTTCAACTCAGCGGTAAACGTAGGCCACAAGAGCGAGGAACAACAGGCTGCTTAGTAACTAAGAGGACAGGTAATTTGGCATCTTCTTTACACGTCAAGTCGGTAAATTAGGTCAATAACGTTTTTATTTTTAAAACTGCGAGAAAGATGTGATAGAAAACTCTTATTATGACCCTTTAAACTGTACTTTTTTAGGGTATTGATTTTTTTATGTGTATTCTGTCATGTCATTTGTCACAGTATTGTCATGCTGGGCAGTAGACATGCTGATTCATTTTACTCTCAGATATAAACAGATTACATTTGCTATATTTTTCTTGATAACATGATGATGTGTCCTAATTATTTCAATGATGCTTCCGCTAAATAAAAAGGTCAATTCCGCGTTTAACTCCGCTTTAAGAGACAACTTGTGAAAATACAGTTTTGGTTATTAGAAAAAAAAAACACAGCTTTGGCCTTTGAACCCGGTTTCCTGTGTTTCTAACTGATAAGACCCTGCTCCTCGTTTCTGTTTGATCATTTTTGGAGAGCTGCTGTGATGCGTTCAGGCGCGCCCGGGCTTCACAATTTCTTGTGATGTGGTGGAGAAAAAAATGTTTATTGTCTCCTGCCGAGCTCCAGGTGCTCCTTCACTGTCCACACCCGCAGCAAGTCATCCACTGAATGGATGCGAGGATGAGTGAATGAATGTTTGTCATGCACTAAATAGAGGAGACTCTGCTGAAGTAGGTCTGATGATCTAAGACGTTCACTAGCTTATATCTTCTGCTTACTGGCACCTACTTAACCTACTTCGTCTATCTCGGCCCCGACCAGTGTATGATTGATTGACGGGTGTCCTTTAATAACCCCAATCCGCCCTCTCAGCAGGATAAAAGCTGGGGGGGGGGGGGGCGCTGCACCGTTTTTAGCTGCTGGTACTGAAAATAAAGTTATTATGACAGATATTGTTTTCTGCTAAGTTATATTGCTCCTCACTTACAACTCTGATCATCACAATTTGAGCATCTGTTTTAAAGCCAAGACCCAATAAAACCAAAATGGTTTGGGGGGAAAAAAAGTAGTTTGAAGGTGGAAGGCTGGATGATGTATTTGTAGCTTTGAGTTGCATATATATTGATCCATTTTGACAGTATGTTCATCAATAATCAGACCCTTTTCACAGGGTTATGAACAAACACCACCAGGTTTTTAATTTATTTTATTACAGGGAACACTTTGATTTTTTTGGAGATGACCCACATCAAACAGGCTTTCTTTCTGTCTCTCACACAATAGATTAGACAGCGTCTGTCAAAGGTTACGTAACCAAAGTAGAATACAGAGCATGACACTGACCAAAATATGACGGATTATGGCGTGGTGCAAAGCTAAGAGGTGTCAGAGGTGTGTATTTGTGTGTGCGTTAGTGCAGCTTGTCATCAGTTGATCCTTGTCCCCCATTTAACTGTGTAAATCCTGCAGGAATTTATTAGTTTTTAATTGACTCTTGAATGCTTGAATGCCACTGTGTGCTCTCAGAGTAGTGAATGGTATCTAAACAGACTGTGGACAAGCAGAGGAGACATATTACCTTATTAGGCATTGTTATAAGCTGATACTGTACTGGTTTACATTTCCCAGATAACAAACCACATGTCATGAAAGAGGAGAGGACAGTGATTCAAAATGTCCTGCATACCAGAAATTATCACAGCACACTCATGAATAAAAATTGTTTTCACACAAAGATGCTTGGAAGTGGCGTGGTGATGTTATGAGGGGCTTGTTTGTGAAATCCTGCTTCAGATTTTAGTGCTGTTTGTTACAAAACAAAAAGGCAGTAAAACTCTCTATTCTGGCTTCAGTTCATCCATTTGTACCAGATGATAATTCAAGACCAACCCCTCAGTACTGAAGCAGCCCTGCCTTTTTTTCTCTCTTTGACTTGCCTTCTGTGTCTCCCAACATGAATAAGTAGTGTGTGTGCATGCTTGTGTGACACACACCCGTCCCCCACCACTTGGCTGTGTGTATGTTTGTGGGCAGGGAGTAGTGGGAAGTGGAAATTTACAGTCTTCTACGTTGGTACCTGAGTTGTCTGTCACAGCGAGGCTGCGTCCAATCTCTACATTGGATTTAATTGTCTTTAGCCAGGGGGGCGGGCACTGCTGTCAGCTCCACTTCTTGTGACCCTTGTCGGCATAAAGGCATTCAGTACAGAGGAATGGTGACAGCTGAGAGAGAGGAACACTATACATAGTCGCAGCCATGAAGGAAATGTAAGTTTTTCTGAATTGCTTTTTCTGGAAAGGGGACTTTTATTTCTTTAAAGCTTTGAATATTTTAAATCAAGTTTTTCTGCTTAAAAATAGTAAAATCAACAGCAGTGCCTCTGTTGATATTGTAAAACTTCTTTTGTATGGAAAAAGGTTAAGTAAACGGAGAGAAAACAAACAGATTTTATTGTTGTCTTTTCGATTCATATTGACAAGAAGTAGGGAGATTTCAATGGAACACTAGTGAGGATTTTAGCATAACTGATGTGCTGAGATGTTTTTTTGAAATTCTTTTTTCACAAGGTTAAAGAATTTCTGGTGAAATAGATCTGGATTAAATCCAAAGGACAGTTTGCCTTAAGTCTTATCTGACGGGCAGACAGCCTCCTAACACCATGCAGCCAGGTGAAAGCATACGCTGAGCAGACGAGTGTCACAGGGGGAGGAAAGGGGATAAAGAGCGAGAGAGAAAGAGAGAGGGAAACAGGATGAGAAACAGAGCTGATCCAGTTATGTAAGGAGGTTTGAGAATGGAAAGCGGTTCAAGCTGACTTGTCATGCATAACAGGAAGAGAGAAATCCTAGAAAATGATGCGTGCACATGGGGGGGGGGGGGGGGGGGGGGGGAGGGGTTGTTGTTCAAACGTTGATTAAGTGAAGAGACACATAGTTCCCAGTAGGAATGTGAGAGGTTTCAAAGAGTTGTCTTCTTGGTGTAGCTGTTGGCAGAAACGCCCATTCCTGAGAGGTTAACATTGCTATTATCACTGTGATGATTATTATTTAGTCTTAAACCGTTTCCTAAATGTCAAATCTGCTTATTGCTGTCCATTTTTAAAATGTTCCACTTGTTCTCAGCAGTTTTATACTTTTGTTTTCAACAAAAACGAAACTCAGGTTTTTTACTTTGGAGGTTTGACACTTTTCTGTACAAACTGTTCTTTTATCTGAGCTTCAATGAACAAGGCCGTCTCAATTTATGTTGTGGCATGCAAGACCTAAGGGGAAGTATTTGAAGTTGCTCTGCCAACAGAAAAAGAGGAAACCTTTTACACTAGTCTAAATAGAATTTCTCATCTCCGCTTCTGTTTCTTTATTGTGTGCTAACTGGGAGCTTAAATCACATTCAGTCTTGACATGTCTTACGTAGTTATTCTTGTCTTATTAGGGTTTCTTTTCTCCTCTTTGGCTCATGCGGGGAAATAGGATACCTCGGTGAGCAATAACAAATCCTGTCTTTCTTGGAAGGGCGGTTTACAGTGTAAACACTTTGTGAACTTAAGCCGTTGTATCTTCCTGAGAGCAAGCCAGGGCTTTGGGAATGCAGAGGGATATCTTCCTCTCTAAATTTGGAGGATGGCTGGGCTGACTTGTTACTGATACAGTAGCATAAGAGAGAGCGAAAAGAAAAACTTTCCTTCAGGTTCAGGCGAGGTCTTAAAGGCGTGTATGTGTGTCCACAACACTCCCTTCCTTTTCCTTGTGTGACAATGTGCCCCCCTCAGAGCAGAAAAACCCACCCTGAGACACAGAGTAAAGGTGGAAAACATAGAAGGTGATAATTCTTGAAGTGTGTATACTGCTTTAGCCATAAAGTTTGCAACATGAAAATAAAATATAAATTTTTTTACTGTTATTCTATTATCTATTTGAGATTGAATGATTGAGGCAGATAAAGAAACACAGTGGGTATTCTCCCTGTTTGTTTGCCCTGGTATATTGTATATTGTGAGACTACTGTCGGACTGGGTTTGTATGTTGCCACTGGCTTCCATTAGGCATACGTTTGATTGTATTTTTCATTTTCTAATTTGAGTCAGCTCTCCGCCAACATCTCTCCAGTCTGAATGACCTCCATGCATCAGTCGTTCAGATTAGCAAGATTAGCGACATAGTACTGTATATCATGTACTCACACAACACGCTGTAACGCAATCAGGAGACAGCATTATCTCCCTAATGCTCCTGTCTATCTGTGTCTTATCCCTGTCACCTCTGTCCCTCTCTCTGTCTTTGTCTCCCTCCATCGATGTGTCCTTTTTCCTTTTTTTGCCGTCCACAGCATGGCACAAAAAGAGAAGCTCCAATGCCTGAAGGACTTTCACAAGGACACCCTGAAACCTTCACCAGGGAAGAGCCCAGGCACGCGGCCTGAGGACGAGGCCGAGGGCAAGGCTCCTCAGAGGGAGAAGTGGGCCAGTAAGCTCGACTTTGTCCTGTCCGTGGCCGGTGGCTTCGTCGGATTAGGAAATGTCTGGCGGTTCCCTTACCTTTGTTATAAAAATGGTGGAGGTGGGTAGAGGAAACAAACAGCTACTGTGGCCAAACCGTTTTGTGACGGTTGTAGCAAGAAGATTATACGTAATTGATTCCCCGTATCCCATCTTCCAGGCGCGTTTCTCATCCCTTACTTCATCTTCCTGTTTGGTGGTGGCCTGCCCGTGTTCTTCCTGGAGGTTGCGCTGGGCCAGTACACCTCTGAGGGAGGGATCACCTGCTGGGCCAAGCTCTGCCCCATCTTCACCGGTCAGTCCAGACACATAAACACTGCACATATTCACACACAGACACAGAAATAGAGGTTCTGCGTCATAGCATAAATCTCTCCTGACAAGATCATTTAATATTTAATGCTGAGTCAAAGCCTCGTTTGTCCAAACAAGAATTCTGCCCTGATTTCAGTCTAGTATTCATCATTTAGACATTGCGTTGTGCTGACGCCAACAGCCCCCCCCCCCCCCCCCCACCCAATTGCAACTGGACCGGTCTTACTTCATTAGACTGGTTTGTGTTGTGTAAACAACATTAAAGAGCTGAACCTTGAGAGTGCTGAAAATTTGAAAATAACTCCAGGATGAGCTTCAGATAAAACAGTTACAAACGTGTACATACACTTGCATAAAAAATGAATAGAAATATACAAATTCAAATGCCACAGGCTCGAAGGTGCACCAAAAACATAAAGTCATCCTTAGATGGCGTATCTGGTGTGTATAATGGATTGATGAGTTCTTGGTTGCCATGGAAACAGACCAGCCAAAAAAAAAAAAAAAAGTAAATCAAGTTGCCTAGCAATGGGTACAATCTCATGTGGCAGGTCTGCAAGAAAAGCTGCAACGTGGATCCACTTGTTTGTTTTAGCTTACAGGATATAAATATTGTATGTCCTCCGTGATAGTGTTGTCAGGGTGGGGTTTTCTCAGCAGCCTCTCGTCCTGACGTTGCAATAAGCAACTGATACTCAAAGACACCCGAGGGCATCTTATTGCTCTTAGGTGCAGCCCCTCTACCTTTGAGTGACAGCTGAAGACAAGCGCTGAGGCACCGCGCCCCCGGGCAGCTGCTGTGACGCTCTTCACACGAGTAACCTCACATGAAAGGAGAGGAAACTGTCCGTCACCGGATCTCTAGCAGCTGCCGGTGGTCTCTGCTATCCAAGGAACGCTGAGGCTGCTGTCTGTCCATCTGGTGCAGCGTCTGGCACAGCAGAGAAAGTCCACGAGTGTCCCGCAAAACTGGCTAATCCCAAATCTCACCCATTGTTCCTCCCCTGCATTCACATGTTTTTTATCGCACCGTGAATTCACAACTTAACTCAGCACACACCAGCACGGCGTATAGACCACACACACACACACACACCTGTCACAGCAATGAGTTGTCTATCAGTTTGCATTCGGTATGCAGGAATGAGGAGGTGGGGGCGACAGAGATGATGAGTTTAAAAATACTCTGAAGCAGTGGAAGAGTAGCGGGGATTTCTGTGTCCAGGTTCGTGGCAAAGTCATCTAAAAATAGCAAACAACACTAAGGACATTATAACACTAGATAGTAGAGTCAAGCTTGGGAAGTCAGTTAAGAGTTCATTGTTATGAGTTTGTAATAGGCTGCTCTTAAAGTTGCTTAGCAGCATTCATCATCTTCCTTCAGCAGTTTAATTAAGTCCTCCTTTAAAGAGCAATTTAACACCAGGCTCTATTGTACCTAATGCCACGCCCAGCAGTGATGTCACAGTGTACTGACACACCCTGGAGTACACTTCTATATCACTAACACTTTTGCAATATCAACCCAAAAGTTGATAGTACTGTGTATCCATGTTGTGTTCATCTCCTGTTTTTGCCGCCCCCAAGTGGTAAAATATGTACTTATTGCGGATGTTAACGAAGCCATCACATAAGCAAAAGCTTATTTGTGAAATGTGACTTTTTAAATGACCAGAAATGCTGAGTTGGGTGATCTCTTGAGCTGATGTTGCAATCTGCCCTCTCTCTCTTTTTTTTGTCTCCAGGTATTGGCTACGCCTCTATCGTGATCGTATCTCTACTTAACGTCTACTACATCGTGATCTTGGCCTGGGGTCTCTACTACCTGTTTCAGTGCTTTCAGCCGGAGCTCCCCTGGGCAAAATGCAAGCAGCCCTGGAACACAGAGCACTGTGTGGAGGACACAGTCCGCAAGAACAAGACCCTTTGGCTGGCAGCCAACGTTACCAACTTTACCTCCCCCGTCACCGAGTTCTGGGAGTGAGTATCCACTGACCACATGCCTAACTAACACACACACACACACACACACACACACACATACACGTGAATACACTAAAGTAACACTGGCTTTTTATCTTTCTTGCGTAAATGTGTTTGAACAGCTACAATTCCTGTGAAGGCCACAGTTTACTTTTATAAAGGTCTCTTCCAGTTTATTATAAAGTTTATTTGCACTGCATCTTTCATATGTTTCATGCAGCTCAAAGTTTGACTTTAGTCGTCAAACTAAAGTGAAATAGCAGCTGGAAATCCCAGTGTTTTTCATGCCGATTTGCTTTATTATGTGTGTGAATTTGATGACAATTCATTGCCACAAGTGGCACTAAATTGGAAGTGTTTATGCAGCATCAGACACCTCCGGCTTGTCCAAAATAATCTTCTCAACATTTTCATGTATTCAGACTCTGGAAAAGCAGCAGAGCAGCAATGAAAGTCCAAGTCATGTGTCTGTTTGATTCCATTTTTAATGTCCTCTTAATAAGTCTTGTGTGGTCAAAGTCTGCAGTTGTCACATGGCCCGTTTCTTTGGGTCTGTTTGAAAATGTGCAAGATAATCTCTTCTGTTTTAAGTCCAATAAACTGCCATTAACCCGTGCCTCTGTATCCTCTGCAGACGCAATGTCCTGAGCATCTCCTCTGGGATCGAGGATATAGGGCCCCTGAAGTGGGACCTGGCCCTGTGTCTCCTAGCAGTGTGGGTTATCTGTTTCTTCTGCATCTGGAAGGGGGTCAAGTCCACTGGGAAAGTGAGTGCCGAGGCGTATGCACATCCTGTACTTATTGTGTTGCCTGGATGCTGTTTGGCCTTTCACTTTTTTCTTTTTTTTTTTACCCCGACAAGTTAGTGACAAAACACTGTTGCTCAGAGAAAACCCACAGGCTTGGAAACAAGGTTGGTTTAGGTGATTTAGAGACACAAGACTCTGCGCTGTCCTGGAAGTCACTTCTTGGCCAGACTTTCTGTCGGCTGTAAAAGTTGACTGCCGCTCCTTAGCCCTCTTTCTGTTTGTTAGTGGGACAGAAACTGGGCCTGAGCCAACAGGAGGAACTGTGTGAGGAAAATGATTAACCCTACTAAGGGCTATTTGTGGGATTATTTCCATATTTAACACAGGGTCCCTTGTTGTGACAAATGTGCTTTAAAATGACCACCCTTAATGTTTAACCAGAAAGAAGTTCAGAGAGTGAGAAGCATTTAGTCAGTGTTGTGAGTGCTTAGTGCTCTGTTGGGCATGCAATCCATCACAAACCTCCACCATGACTTCTGTATGCAGTATGAATCACTGTTCACAGATCTGGGCATAACAAGAACAATGTTTCTTTTGTCCGGCAGTTGGAAAAGTATGAGTTAGAAATGAGAACTAATAAGGGAAGTAGTGTTCATTCCATTATACCTCAAGGTTGGTGAGTCACATAGTCTGTAACTGTTGTTTATTACTTTGGCTAATAATTCCTTTATCCTGTCTAGGTGGTGTATATAACAGCGACTTTTCCATTTGTGATGTTGATTGTGCTGTTGGTTCGTGGTGTGACCCTGCCCGGGGCAGCTGAAGGGATCAAATTTTACCTTTACCCCAACCTGACCCGCCTACAGGATCCAGAGGTACGATCAAAAACTCTTAGCCTCTGCTTTTCCCGACTCTAACCCCCGATTCTCATGTTAAATACGAAGCTAGCAGCCAGTTAGGTGGCTTAGCATAAAGATTGAAAACAGCTAGCATGGCTCTGTCTAGAAGTAACACAATCTACCTACCATCTTAATGTTTTGGCATATGGGCAAGAGAGTGAAATCAGTCTTCTCATCTAACTCCTAGAATCTAGTTTAATTAATTAATTTATTTTGTTATAAAACTTGATTACATCACTTGAGCTAACATCAAAACCAAGTTGGGGTTACCCGATAGCTGAATGGTCAGGGTGTGTACCACATGGGCCTGAGTGCCCTGAACAGCAAGTCCTGCTTTCGACTCCTGATCCAGCCAGACCTTTGCTGCATGTCATTCCCCTGCTCTCTCTCCCTGCATTTTCTCTCTGTCTTCACTGTCCTATCCAATAAACACATAAAAAAGTTTGCACTATTTATTATTTAAAAAAAAAAAACAAATAACCAAAAAAAACAAAAACAAAACAGTCAAAACCAAGTCGACATGTTATATATACACAATATGCACAAGACTTCAGATAAAATTAGACATTCTACAATTAAACCCTGGTCAAGAGCTATGATTATATTTGTTTGTGAAAGGGGTCACTGTTTTGATTTTATGGCCCTCAATTTTACTGTTTCGGCTCACTTTCACTGCTCTCAGGAGCTCATAATAAATTTCCAAACTTCTACCTCTGTTTCCACAGGTGTGGATTGATGCAGGAACCCAGATCTTCTTCTCCTACGCCATTTGCTTGGGCGCCATGACATCGCTGGGGAGCTACAACAAATACAAATACAACTGCTACAGGTGAGTTGTGTTTCCGCTGGGGCGTGGGTGAGTGGGACTGTAGTAGTGACAGCAACTCGTGTCAGAGACGGTTGCGTGAAAAGAAAATGGGAACCTCGGTTCCGCCTGTGTTCATTAACAACCTCCATGACATATGTGTGACATAGGGACTGTTTGCTGCTGGGAGGCCTCAACAGCGGTACCAGTTTTGTGTCTGGCTTCGCAATATTTTCCGTCCTGGGCTTCATGGCACAAGAACAAGGGGTGGACATTGCCGATGTGGCAGAGTCAGGTACGAGGGTCCAAGGTGATGGCAGCGGTGATGGTGGGCGCTGCTGCCAAAAAAAAAGAGAAAAAGACAATTGGGCAACAGCTAAATTTAAATTTAGATGATGGAAAAAAAAGAAACGATGATGCTGAAATGTAGAGGTATCGGCAATTGCACACTCCTTGAAAAAAGCCTCAAAGAAACAGAATTGTTACTTCAGTGTGAAAAACAGACATGCTCCACCTTTTTGAGGACAAATTACATCGCACTGGTCAAGTGCTGTGTGTGTTTCAGCCACACAAAGCTCCTGCACTGGGCCATCATCATTATTACAGGTGCTCAATGGTGCCAGGTGTCCTCATGTGCCACTTTCAACCTGCTCATTGTCATTTAGTAGCTTTACATCCTTTTGACCAGGGGACTTTGCTAAGAAGATTGGCACCTTTCTGTTATAACATGCTGTGGATCTCCTGAGCGAGGTGGACACCACCGGTTCTGTTTCTGTCTTCCTTTACACTCTATGTGGACTTTGAAGGAGATGCGTCTTCTTTCAGCATGCTCGCTCTGTTCAGTTAAAACTAAACTCTTGCTATCGTTAAGACTTGGAACTTGAATAATAATCATGTGAAACCAAAGTACTTATTGTATGGAAATGACAGTAATTCTGTGATGGACATACATAGACACACACAGAGTAGACATACATATTCCATTATATATGAAAACACAGAACCTAACAGAACCATAAATTCAAGCATATTTATATATATATATATATATATATATATATATATACACATATATGTATTTTGTTTTTCATTTTTTACTCATGTGACTGCTGACTTTGTGTCTCATGCTCCTGTTGTATCCTATCCAACCGGTTTGTCACCTGCTTTGTTTAGATTAGATAGATTAGATTAGTGACCATTCAATGAAATACAGTTTGGCATATTCCAAGATAGTGCAAACAGTAGTGAAAGTGCATATAGAGATATATAAAGATAACCTGGTGTAACTGTAAGGATGCAACTGTAGATAGCATTAACTGTAGACAGGTATATAATATGCACAGTCTTAAAAGAGGTAATATGTATAGTCGAATGTAGTTGTTGATATTTGTCCTGTGAGTAAGCACACACAGGACACCTGTAGCATGAGAAAACCCTCTAACCTAAAGAATCAGCTCTCAGTCCAGTTAAATGTATACCATGTCTTTCAACAAATTTGATCATATTTCCTGTATGTTACTGGCAGCCTCAGACCCCAGCTCAGCCTCTCTAGCTCAGCCTTTACATCATTTTTCCGATCCCCTTACAGTATGTCGTCCGAGCTGAAATCAGACAGAAATGTTAACTCTCTCCCTCCACCCCTTCTCCCCATCCCCACTCTGTTCTCCCTCCAGGTCCGGGCTTGGCCTTCATCGCCTACCCAAAAGCTGTGTCCATGATGCCGCTGCCAACCCTCTGGGCCATCCTCTTCTTCATCATGCTGCTGCTTCTGGGCCTCGACAGCCAGGTCAGTACATTTCCCTGGTGACTCTGCTATGAAGCCACAGACGGAATAGCTGTTTGGTGTAGTGCCCGTTAATTAAACACTGACACCTCCAAGGTCCCATGGGTTAGTTGGCTCCTGTCGCCCCCAGTGTGTAAAAGGCATTTAGTGTCTCTCTGATCCATATCTAACGTCTCCAAGGTATCAGATAACTGACAGACAAGTAACGCAGCCTGTTCCCACAAAGCCATTTTACTACCACACTCAACTGCACTGTGTGAGGATTAAAGTCCTTTTAACGCTCTGTAATGCCTCAAATTAAGTTTTTAGAAGTTGATAGACGTTTGCCAAACATTTAGTTAGCAGAAGTCATTATAATAGCTTGCAACCTATTATCTAGCTTTGATGGGAGGCAGAGCTTTGATTAAGACAAGATAATCCAAGCAGACAAAACACCAGAGGGATTCTCCGGCTATATCACATTTCCTGCCTCCAAGTGTAATTCTACTCTTGTGCTAACGCAATCCTTCACATGGCCTGGCTACACGTCTCAGCCAACTGCGCGATCAGGCCAGTGCTCTAAATTTGAGCCCATGTAAAGAGTCATGCAAGTGCGGCTATTTTACAAATGGTGCCAGCGACAGCATGTGTGTGTGTGTGAGTGTGTGTGGGTGACCATTCTCGACCATAAATGTCATGCAGATTTGAAGTCTTGAATGCTATATATTGTTAACATCGCTCACACACACATGCCAGAGTTATGTAAGGGGTTTTTGTTTTGGTTTGCATACGACAAAGGAGCGTGGCCTTGGTGCATAAAGACACTGCAATTTGATAAATGGGAACAATTTCATAATTTTGTTATGACATTATGTAGCTTATGAGGCAATGTGGAGACACAAGGGAGCAAGAGAAAGACACAGTCAGGCAGACGGAGACAGTGATTCACTGTTGTTTTGTTTCTGTTGTGTCTTGGTAGCAACAAACCAGTGTTGCAGAGAGAGAAGCGTTTTTTTAATTCTCATTACTGCCCAACAAAGACAGCTCTCATTCTCTAATCACTGGTTTGTAGAGGCAAAACAAGAACTGTATGCACACAGCAGGAGACACTGTTTGTTTTTGTTTTTTTCTTCTGAGAACTTAATAGTTGCTTTTGTCCCCACAGTTTGTTGAAGTGGAAGGACAGATCACCTCTATTGTGGATCTGTATCCATCTCTCCTCAGGAAGGGTTACCGGAGAGAGATCTTTATAGCTGTGATGTGTTCCATAAGCTATCTCCTGGGACTCGCCATGGTAACAAAAGTAAGTTCACCAATAGTCTCTCCGTCGAGCCCCTGTGCTCTTTTACTTCTGCTGCTCATCCTGTTTAGAAAAGGAAAAGAGACGCAGCGTATGTGGGATCAGCAGCAGAGATAACGCCACAGACTTTCCACTTGCCTGTGGGCTGTTGCATTGTTACAACCAAATATGGCTTCCTACCACATTCACCACACACGTCCTGTGTGTCTGAATGGAAAGAGCTGGAATGCCGTTTTCCGTTTAGCAGTTAACCGTGCTTCAATGACGTCTCAGCACCTGTTGAACTCTGCCTTTATTGGTGGAGTGCCAGCATTCTTGTGTGCTGCTTTCAACACCCCGCCTGCCCACACTGCTTTACTGCCCCCTTCCATCTCTCTTTCCACACACATCAGAGAGATAATTAATGCAGTTTTCTGTCTTTTCTCTTTCCAGGGTGGCATGTATGTGTTTCAACTCTTTGACTACTATGCAGCCAGTGGTGTGTGCCTTTTGTGGGTTGCATTCTTTGAATGCATTGCTGTAGCCTGGGTTTATGGTAAGTGGAAACAACTCTATGTGATAGGTTTCTGTAGTGTGTGTCGTTTTTCAAAGTAATGGTCCTGAAGAGTTGAAAAAAAAAAGCACAAATGATCTCTGTGGTGGTAAACAAAGGTGCCCTTGTGGGTCTTTCCACATCAGTACTAAATAAGTTTAACTGCACACAGGGGTGTGGTGAGGGGCGGTGGGGAGGTTCTCTAGATTGTGATTGGCTAGCCCTGGTTCCCTCACATCAGATTACACCCTATTATTATTAATGAAGGAAGAGTATTTTGCCTAATGAGAAAAAACCCTAATTGAAATAAAATCAACCCAGTAATCTAGAGTAATAAACTAGTTTAGCTGACATGTTAACATCTATGTGAAGCCATCTGATTCTTTTAATTCCTATAAATCAACCACTGTATCTATATTATACTCACAAAATGGGAATCATACAGAACAGTTGCACCTCTTCACAGTGACATTTTTGTTAGGGGAAAATGTCCTAAAGCAGTGTTCTCCAACTTGGGGGCTGGCTCTCCTGAAGGGGTCGTAAGGTAACTTCTTACTGCGAGTGACAGGGTCCTACGTGTACACATGATTTTCTGCCAAAGTTAGAACAATTTTGGATATTTTACAGGACTGATTCATCTTCCTCCTGGTTTATGTGGGTATATCAGTTGAGGTTATGTTCACTCAATCAAATCTGCTCAAACCACACCCACACTATCCTAATGAAAAAATGTTAAACACATGATAAATAAGACCTTGTGAATGCTCATTTTATAATCTTTAACTTAAAATCATCATCACGTCATGTAGTTACTATTTAATGTTATTTAAAAACAAAAGATTAACCAAATATGAAAGAGGAACTTTTCCTACACAAAATAGGTTATTTTTTCAGACTTATTTCTTGTGAAATACTGGAGAGTTTTACTTCTTCTGGACTATACAAGCTATTAAAATAAACATTATGAGAAGGGGAAACTACTGGTTGAAGTACTCATTGCCCATATACATACGCAACCTATGACAAGGTGTTGCAAGTGTGCATTACTTGGCTGTAAAGGGTCACAAACCAAACAACTTTTGGAAACTGGAAACATGTACAAAGAAGCATAATAACAAACACCAGGCACGTGCAGAGCACAGTACACATACCCCATTAAACAATGCAATAAAACACATAGTCCATGATAATCAACAAATAGGAGGCGTAAATGATGACCTAGTAGGCTAGCTGGGACTGTTTACAGTTGATACAGTAAATGGTACATGGCCCAGTGGAAATACTGTATATGCTGCAGTTTATGGCAGACAAAGGAGATAAAGGGCTCATAAACCTGCTAATTTCTAAAGGTAAATAGTAGGTCATTCTACAGCAGCAAACAACACGTGTGCTGTAGAGACTTTTGATAACTTATCTTACAGTGTTCATTCTGTTGACAAACTTTACTGAAACATGTAAGTACTCACATAATTCCTTATTCTCTTTGTGTTTGATAGGAGTTGATAATTTCTACGACGGAGTTGAGGATATGATTGGCTACAGACCAAACGCATGGATGAAATGGAGCTGGACCATAATCACTCCTGTACTTTGCATGGTGAGAGATCAGAGTTGGTTTATTGTGTCGAAGGGTTTGGAAATACTGTCGTTGATGACACGTGACAAATGTTGATAGTTGGACTTTCAAGGTCACAGGGAGGTGTTCAACTTGGACTAAAAGCTGCATGTACATGTTTGTTTCCTAGGGCTGCTTTGTCTTCTCCCTGGTGAAGTATAAGCCCTTGACCTATAACAAGGTGTATGAGTACCCAGACTGGGCCATCGGTCTGGGCTGGTGTTTGGCCCTGTCCTCCATGATCTGCATCCCAATGGTGATGGTCATCAAGATCTTACAGTCTGAGGGACCCCTGATTGAGGTGAGCTAACACAACCCTTCAGAGTGAGATAAAATACCACTCCCATATCTGTACACTTAGGCTAGGTGGCAACTGGGCTAGCTGTTTCCCCCGTATTCAATTTTTAGCCAAGATAAGCTAATTTGCTGGTATCTATAGTAGCTGTAACCAGGCTAGCTCGTGGTGGTATTGATTTTCTCATCTAACTCTTGACAAAAAATAAGTGTGTTACGCCAGCAGCCAGGCTAGCTGTTTCCCCCGCTTCCGGTCTTTATGCTAAGCTAAGCTAATTCGCCGCTGCTCATAGCTTCATATTTAACATACAGAGATGAGCGTGGTATCAATTTTCTAATCTAACTCTTGACAAGAAATAACCATTACCTTAGCAGCTATAGCAACCAGGTTAACTGTTTCCCTTTGCTTCCGATCTTCATGCTAAGATAAGCTAATCTGCTGTACAGTAGCTTCGACCAGGCTAGCTGTTTCCCCTTGCTTCCAGGTTTTGTGCAAAGCTAAGCTAATCTGCTGCTGGCTACAAACATGAGAGTGCTATTTAACTCTTGGCAAGAAAGCTACATGTCCTCTACAATGTTCAAATATCCTTTTAATAAAGAGTGCATATATTAAAATATGTCACTCAGTTTTAAATCGACATGACTTGAATTATGTAACATGTTCCAAAATACAGATGTAATACATCTGTATTTGTGATGCCTGCCATTTAACTGTCACATTGAGCCCTAAACCGCCCCAGTATTCTGATGATCATTGCTCTAATCTCTCATCTCCTTCCCTCAGAGGATCAAAGCAGTGGCAGCCCCGGCAAAGTCAGGCGTGAGCTCCCGCCCGAAAGAGTACAGCTTGAAGGGCAGCGAGCTGACACAGCCCCTGGACCCAAACGGGAACAATGGCTTGATTAAGCCCACCCACACCATTGTAGAAACAATGATGTGAGCGCTCTCTGTGAGAGGAATAAGATTGATGTGCTTTCTGTGTTATTATCATACTTGCTAACTTTGATAATGGTAGGTTTACATTGTCCAATATATTCACGTTAGAGATACTCTGGTTTGATTTCTATGAAGAGAGTTATATATTGTTGTTGTAATTTTTTTCTCTTGTAATTTTTTTTTTTTTTTTTTTTCATTTTTTACTATATCGATATTGTTGATGTTACAATTATTGTTGCTGTAGTTGGCACTGATCTCAGTTTAGGCAGTATTTTGAGATAGAACATGTTCAATGTTTACTACCTTTCTGTTGATTCCTGGAGAGATGAGGAATTTGCTTTTTTTTTTGGTGTAATAGAAGAAAAGATGAAATTATCAATTCTCATAAATTCTGTAAACTAAACAAATAGTTAACCATGCAAAAAACGTCTAAACACCCTCACGTGATTGTGGCAGTCTTGTTGCCCAAGCTAACCTCTAATCTATTGGTGTTGTTTATCCCACAGTCAAATATGAATGTACCTCCGCTAGCGGCGGAAGCGAGCCACCCACATATCTTACTTTGTTTGACATCCTTTAAGTTACAAGTTCAACAAGGCCTTGGCCAAATACTGTGAGAAATGCATTCATAAGAAGATACATCCTAGACACAGCCGAGACAAAATAATAAAGAAAAACAGCTAAGGAGAATAAGAAAATGGGAAGTGGCATTTTTAGAGTATTTGTACACTGCCTGTGTGACTACTATAGTCAGTCCCAGTGCATTTATTGAAACCTCTCTTTGCACTTTATATGTCGTTTCACCTTTATTGTAGTATTTGTTGTTATTGTTGCAAGGTATTGCAGTTACATTTGCAACACATTTCAGGAGGAAATATTTTTAGCTTCTAACTTTTTGATATTGTAAACTTTGATATACAGTATCTAGTTGTCTCCATGCTAAGACAATGACAAAATAGAGTAGAAATTTGACATTGAATATTCTGATTCATAATTAGCAGTAGGACCTGTGAGAACATCACCTAAAGTAAAAACAATATTTTATTTTCTGAACATCCTGACAGCTCTCTCCATTGTGCTCATTTCAGTAGCAGAACTACCACTGGATTCTAGTTTCTAATGTTCACTTTAGACATTTGTATGTAGATTTTGAATTGTTTGTAAATCACATATGCCTTTTTGTAACAATTTTATACTGTACATCATATGAACACCATCACTGATTAATTATTTTACTGAAAACTCTGCAATTTCTTTTCTAAATATTAATTACATTGTGAGCGTGGATTACATTTTTCAGTGTGCAATATTCATTGAAGCAATGGCATTCTCAGCTCGATAAAAACGCATCAACAAATTTAAAGTAAATTTTATGTTTATTCATGAAACAACTCGCACAGTTTAATGTAAAGTCTGAGGGAATTGCTATCGTGAAGCATGTGCAGGAGTCACCACATTACTGTGCTGCTTTGTCCATAAAAACCTTGTGTTTGGAAAATCAAGTGTACCAAAGTATTTTTGTCTCACAGTTGTCCCCTTTGAGATGCACATTGCATCATTCTATAGAGATTACAAATAAACATCTTTTTCTTTGGATTTATTTGTGTTTGTCATTCTTTTCTTCTCTAAATATCTTATAGGCACTTATACATAATTATACCTGAAAAATAAACGACCATCTGTACAATTGAAACTAACATACACTCAGTGGCCACTTTATTAGGTACACCTGTACATCTAATGCAATCCAATGCAACTCTTAGTTTCTATCAGTTTATCAGTTTTTGTTGACATTGTCATAGAGGTGTTAATTGGATTATAAGTTTTAGACTACATTATACTTAGAGGTGTTCTGACATTATCATCACTGTCAAAATGGAAACCACTGAGCTCCTTCATCCTGGTTAAGAGGTAACAGTCTGAGGGTGCCTGCACAAAGGCCATTTTCTAAGACAGTGCTGATTTTCAAGTACCCAAAACATAAATACCACAAACCTTCATAACTTTCTGCATAGTCACTCAAAGAGTTGCACTGCATGTGCATGTAACGAGAGTGGTTTAACTCATCTCCTTTTACCGTCGGCCAAGAACTTATCAATCACCCTGTGTAATAAATCATGACTGCAGTTAAAGAGTTGTTTGCTAAATGGAAATCTTGCATATGTAACATTGCACAGATAATTTAGAGACTGAATTCCAGAGCAATCTTATCTTCTCTCTCTTCTCAGACATCCAGCTCAGTGTAGGGCCTGTTTATCATTGCCATGCTTAATTTTCACAGTGACAGTTAACGACACACAGCAGGTAATGTGTGCTCAGGTACTCTGGTTTAAAGTAAGTTATTGCATATGACTTTGCCTGCTAATCAGACACAGTTATGTATCATTTCCATAAGACTTGGACTGTGAACAATAAATTTGATTTATAACTGCTTCCCCTTCCAACCTTCATCAATACTGTCTATTCTGAGTAGGTACCATGTGTACAAATCACAATACATCTTGACACCCCTGAAATAGCTATCTATATTTATTTGAATATTCTCCATTGAGGGCCAATGATGCCATCTTGACTCCCACCTCTCACCACTCCCTGTGACAACCCACTGACACTTGTCCTAAATTTTTCAGGGTGTCCGTCTCACCATCGATCTAACGCCTCCCAGCAGGTGGGAACAGCTCTGACATCTCACCAACAGAGATGGGACTGGCTTATTTGGGCACATTGCTGGTGTCCCACCGTGCATCCAAAGCCCTTGAAACACTGAACCCCTGAGGACTTTTAATTTACGTCATCTGCATAATCAACTTAAGGGGAGGGCTCCAAATGCTTCGTGGAAATGGGACAGCAGTTTGTGAATGACATGTTACTTGGGCTTGCAGATGCATTTCTGTTAGCAGTCAAGTAAGAGGCTCATATTTTCACATCTAGTTTAGGTTTTCAGCTGCACACAGCTAGAAAAAATTGAGGTTGCAAAACAGCTAAAAAAACAAAAAAATCTTGGAAAAAAGAATTAGATGTCAGGAAAAACACTTCAGTATTTCTTAGTAGAGTTTGATTTGGAGTAGTCAGAGTTAAGATTGAATGACTGATGTCACACATGTTGTATGGTTACCTATTAGTATTAAATTGTAAAGTATATTGATACATGACGATGGCATGTCTGTAGTTCATTCCTCCAAGTGGAAGATATTGTTAGACATTGCTCAGAATTACAAGTCAAAGGCAGAAATGAATTATTTTCTCCATTTTCCCACGACTGCTCAAAATTAAGGTTTAAACGAGTAGCAGCATTCACCATATCTACCATAATTATTTTAGCATGTTAGCATGCTAACATTAGCACTAAACACAAAAGAACAGCTAATGCTAACTCACTGTTTTTTGTCCTAAATTATTGGACAAATGTAAATGTTGAATGGATTCAACATGAAAAATTAGGTGATCACTAAATTCATTACAATTTCTCCTGAGCGAAACACAAACATCTGAACCAAATCGTAATAATCAGTGGAATTTTAGTTGAGACATCTCACAAAACCAAAAACGTCATGATAGCACCAGAAATGCATAAAAACTGGAAAACAATCTATCGAACATTTGCTGATATATTTTGGACTTTACATAAGCGGTGGACCAGTCAACATAAGGTCTCCAACAAACACTTTGCATTACACCTTAGTGTTGACACACTTTCTGGGTCAGTCTGAGTAATCTCTGTGGGGAGAGCCAAATTACACAAGACACTGTTGAGTAACTGGAGCAAAAATCATCTAAAGTTTCATTACTTTATTCTCATAAAAAGAAATACATTTCTTAATTTATAATAAATTAAATAACAAAAATAAAATAATATCCAATAAATCTTTCAAGTTCCTTTGAACCGATTCCTGACATATTCAGGGAGGATGTGGAAATCAACCAAAAAATGTACAGCCACATTCAGTATCACAGCTTACATGAAGATACTATGTGCATATACTGTAAATAAAATAAAGCACTGCATACCATGATACATTATACAGTAAAATAAAATATGCAATACAGTAAATTAATTAAATAGCAAAACCTTAAAAATAGGCCTCAGTGTACAACATGACATTTAATAAAAGACATGAGTCTGACTGGAAAAAAGTTACCGTCCCAAGGATGAATCAGTCTCTAAGGCTGCTCTAAATAAGACAATGCAACTATCTCACAACATGTTCACATCAGCCAAGACATGAAATGAAACAAGTGTTTCTTATTTCCAGAGAGGCAGTTTGATTAGCAGGCCAGTTTTGTTACACAAACGCTTCATTTAAAACTAATTTCATGATTTAAAAAAAAAAAAGGGAGCACTCTCACACAGATCCAATTGGAGCAAACAGAAATTGCTACCCAATATTTTTTTCATTACAAGAAGGAGCTACTTGCTGAAGACAAACTTTACGCGTGCTTAACATGCTTACAGATACTGGTGGGAGAGACAGCTACTGCATTGAGAGTCACACTGATGATCAATCCAGTCAGATGAGGAGTGAAGTTATTCACTACTGATAAATGAAAGGCATTTCATCCTTTGTTTCGGTAAAGGATGAGATTCACTTAAGGAAGCATCAGTGATAAAACCGCAAACCAACCTGTACGTCATTCTGGTGTAAATGCCACATACAGAGACTCAGAGTCACACAGTGAAAGTGAAATGTGAAAGGGAGATTTGAACTCCTAGATCATAAAAGAGAAACGTGGGTTACGTGCAAACACAGTGTTGCAAAGAAACATGTGCAGAGTGTGAAACTAGAAATGATATCTGTGTTTGAGTCATCAGGACAGTAACATAAAAATGTCTCAACGCTGGAGTCTCTCTAGAGCCATTCACAAACTATTTATCGGTCAAGGGACACCCACTTTAAAACAGGAAGAGGAGAGTGTCTTCATAAGTATTCGTGGTATTAAGATATAAGGGGCTTTAAAATATAGTTGATTATACTTGGCAAGTAGCAGAGAGCATTCTGTCTATTTGGAGGCACTGTCCCTTCTCTAGGGCAGGCAGCGTGGAGGAGAGACTGGAAACGAGGGCAGTGAGCCAAGACGTGGCTGAAATAACGAACACCCTGTGTGTCAGTGTGTGTGTGTGTGTGCTTTATGCATATAAAGCATTGCATGGGAGTCTTATGTGTACAACATAAAATAAAAACTCCCTTTCACACACCTGGGTTTATGTTCTTTCAGTGAGAACATGCATCCCATTAAAGCAAAAGATTGTAAATCTATGCAGTGCGTGTGTGCAGCGTTTGACTCTCTCCAGAGCTGAGACGTGTGTGTTGACATCCTGGCTCCGTCAGAAGCTATGACTCCCCCTATTATATAACTCTACATGTGGCTTTGCCTCTGGAGAGTGAAGGGGTTGAGGGGTGGTGGTGGTGGTGGTGGTGGTGGTGGGGGGGGGATCTGTCCCGAAGCCAGAGCCTCCTCTGCATGTGAACACAGTGACTAAAACCGGCAGGAGTGAACACATGCACTTGTAACTTTGAGAGTGAGAGATGCTTTCAGGCGGTGGGAGAGTGGCTGTTTGTGTTTGTGCATGTGAGAGGATACTCTGCGTGCTGAACATGAGCGTGAAGGTCTCTCTGAGAGGTACAATGTGACAAACTTAACTGTGCGTGACGTTTGTGCGTGCATGTGCGTGTGTCTGTGTGAGGTCCTGGCGCGACAGTGTTTCAACTGCTAGCGTCTGTCTTTGTGGTCACAGGGCGATGCCGTTGGTGGTCCTGTGTTCGGGAAAGCAGAACACTGAGTTTGAAGGGTGGTCACACTCGTCGGGCAGGCCGGTGTCTGCTGCTGCCAGTGGATTCCTGCTAATGACCAAGTCCAGGCTGTCTCCAGCCTCCATAATTAGGGGCACAGTTAGACAACAGTCCAAGTCCCTAGTCCTCACACGGTTCACCTGATTAGAATCAATGAAAACCATCATTCAACATGCTCTTACATTCACATTACAATTAGCCTGACATTTTTTTGGGGGGAAAGGGGAAAATTTGTTTCACTTTGTTTAGATTTGTTTTTAGCAGGAATCACAGTGGAGCAATGCAAAACACTATCACACAGAGCAGCCAAAGAGCAATAAAATGACATAGAGACAGGAAAAACAAAAATACCAGCTGTAGCAGAGATAGACATGATTAGCTAGTTATTGAGATTTAAAGTGCACAGAGTCAGGCTAGCCATTTTCCCTATTTTCAGTCTTCTGGCTAAGCTAACCACATCCTGGCTCGAGTATACAGTCATAAAGACTGTATTGATCTTCATCTGACTCTTGCAAGCAAAGCAAGTAAAAATGTTTCCAAATGTCAAACTGTTCCTTAAGGGATGAGGTTTATCGACAGACATGGTACCTGAAGAATGCGGTCGAAGGCTTTAAACCCCTGGTCAGCTGGGCCATCTGGGTGATCATGTTGACAAAACCCTTTCTCCAGGAGCCTGCCTGATACACTGAAACCAAAGTCATGGCTCTCGAGGTCTTTCTGTATCATTACCTGCAACACATGGCACCTTGGAGTTACTTCTCTAAAATATCTAAAGCCTTCACACATATTGAAGACAGGATGACAAAATCAATATAGCAGAGAGCTACATCCTGACTTTTAGTCCATAGCATGAGTAAAAGTTTTTAAAAAAATGGATTGGATCCTCAGACAATGCAACCAATACTGTCTTTCATTATATCATGCTGTTTCCTAAAATGCCTGCAACTCTCAACCCACATCTCTAGTTTCTAAAGGCTTTACATTAAAATTTAAAGTTTCCAACCTCAAGAATCCTGACAAAGCTCCTCCAGAGTCTCAGAGGATATTATAAAACTGTTTTCACAGGCCTAACAGTACACTCCATGACTACTAAATGTGTAAAACTGATGGAATTTCCCTTTAAAAGCAGGTTCAGCTCATTTAAAAATAAAACAGAATACAAAGGGCTAAACACCATGCAGTAAATAGTGCGTCACAGTGACCTGTATTACCCAAACAAAGACACTGACATTTGGGGAAGTTACTGCAGGCTCATATCAAACAGATGAATACTTTGCAAAAGTGCACTCCCCAAGTTGTTGAAGTTAGTGGGCAGATGAAAACACTAGGTGACATAATGAAGAAAAATTTACATACCAGGTATTTTATACCATCCCCTACAAGCATTTACACAAAGATTTTTATTTCACAGTTGCAGTAACTGTAGCACAGCCATTGTCTTTCCTTTGCAGACAAATACAGGTGTCCTTTATGGTCCAACCCTGTATACACTAAATAGTTACAGTATCTCACAGCCAATATTGCTCTAGATTGTTTTCTTGGATTTGGAGTTACACTATAAGAATGTTATTTAAAATATAACCAAACAAGAAACAGCTTTGAGGTGGACATTAGACGCCAAGCTCAGACACTCTCCATGATATCATATACGATGTGTCAACTGAAAATATTTTTCATTTCACACTGCAGGGCTGTGATGTGTTTTATTATTGACCCAGCCTGACCCCAGCCGTCAGTCAATCAAACAGGATGAGATGCACAGATGACACCAAACGGTACACAGGCGCAGTCTGGGTTCACACCATGCAGCTGCTCAGGTAGTGTTGTATATCGAGTGTTGTGTTTTTGTCACACACACGTGCAAGTCCTGACTGGCCAGGATCCATTGGGTCCATACACTTTCGTACTGACAGGAGCAGTGAGTCAAGGGAGGAGGCACGAGATAAACTTCATAATGGGCAGATTCTCAGGACACTTTCGTTGTTGTTTGTACCTGTCTACTGTTGTGAGTGCAGCTGACTGATCATCAATAGTGATAGAGACAATTCCAGTAATGCTTGGATCACAGCCGCAAAACAGTGGAGTAATGTAGTACATATGGGGTATCAATAAAATACTTTTGAGCTACATGCTAGCGCAAGGAAGAAGAAAACAAATAGATGCAAAAGAGTAAACTTTGTGAGGGATTTAATACACACACTTTGTAAACTTACTTAATAATTACAGGTACAGATATTATTACTAGGTATAAAACCTTCATATACTTGGGAACTGCAACACAATTTGGGGGACCAGTGTTACATGTAGTGCCACAGCACCCACCTGTGGTACCACGTTAAGCATACACACTCTTATGTACAAAATATTTACACTGTAATCAGGATTTCAAGTATCAACATTTCTGATGAGAAATATTTTAAAGGCATTTCCTAACCAAACTACTCCTAGCAGTGCCAGAGTTGTAGGAGACAAAATATCACAGGGGTCCCTTGCCCCTGGATCGGTGCGCCCTGGCTCCAGCCTATTACGTTCGGGTTGCTTTTGTTCTTAGACTCGCATGGATTCCCTCTCTTAATGGGATTAATGTCGACTGAAACATCAAGTCTTCGGTCTTGGTCTCTTCTAGGTATAGACTAAGTACCTGTCATGGATGCCTGAAGAGACAAAAAATGAAAGGGATTATTAGATCAGGCATTATAAAAAAAAAAAAAAGATTTGGACAACACAAACACGCACATATATAATCTCTCTGCCTGCTACATTGCCTGATTAGAAGCAGAGGCATTGCAAAAGGCTTCCTCGGTCACTATGGGCAGCAGGTGCTCGCCTGTCTTGTCAGATTTAATAACAGATTACACACCTGAGATTATCATAATGCTTCATCTGGCATGATCATTTAGCCGACACTGGTCTATGAACACATGAGTAGGACAAAGCAGATGGAGGAGGAGAGGAAACAGAGGAGGAAGGAGGAGGAGGGGGACGGGCCTACTCAGCTCCCTGAGAATCTCTGGACTGGTCACAGGTCTCGAGGTCCTGTAGAGCCAGACCAGAAGCTGTCCTCCTCGGTGCCAGAAATTGTGATGCCCAGTGGTCCATTGTATCTCTTCAGCTCAACTGTGTAGATTATGGAGCCTGACATCTCCAACTCATCTACAACACATGAAGAAACAGTGGACACCATCAATTAGAATCAAGGTTATATAAGATATAATCAACCCCTGCGAGGACACAAAACTATTTCAGGGGGAAATTATTTGTGCAAATGGACAAATACAGGAGCTACTTAAGTCCAGGGAGCATTTTGTCCTTTATTTCTCATTCTATTCTTATTAAACTGCTTTTAAACGTTTGACAGCTTATATAGGGTAGTAAGAATAGTCACTGCACACCTGTAAACCAACAGATTCATAGGAGAAAAGGCGAATGGTACAAAAAACAAACAACAAAAAATAGACAGTGGGATTCATCTTTTGTTTTAAATATAGCAGTGGAAGAAGTAATCAGATCCTTTACTTGAGTAAAAGTACCACTATAATGATGAAATACTCCATTAAGTAAGTCCTACATTACAAATCTTAAAAGTATTATCAGCAAAATATACTCAAAGTATCAAAAGTAAAAGTATGAGTTACGCTGAAAAATGGCCGAACTAATGCATCAATGCATAAACTGCATTTTACTGTTATAGCTGGTCGAGGCGGAGCTGGTTTGAACTGCTTTATGCACAGTTTTGTTATTTAGTCTGGTGTAAAGCTGAGACAGTTAGTGGATTAATCAATCGGTGAATCGACAGTACTTGTATGACAGCACTTGGTCATTTTCCACCACCGCTCAATTACTGGATTGATGTGTTTAAAGTGATTAATGTACCAATGTTGTCCTCGTCCTTCTGGATTCGCAGTTTGACCATGTCCTCGGCCTGCTGTAGGACGTGCATGGCGTCCTCCATGGTGCAGTTCTCCAGACGCACGCTGTCGATGGCCAGCAGCCTGTCTCCGGGCTCCAGAGTGCCTGTTCTACCGGACACAAGAGCAAGAGGATCACAAATATTAACTGGAACCAGAGAGCTGCTGCTGCTGCTGCTGCTGCTCCTGACTCACTATCAAAATCCTATTAGCCTGGTGTCTCAGTGGGATCCTTGGGGGTGACCGTAACCTCACCCTCAACCTAATCAACGCTGAGCCCTTCTGAAATTCAGCTGCTCTGCCCTACTGATCCAGTTTTGATAGCTCAATCCAATTAGGCTTGTATTACACAGTGGATTCACAAAACAATTTTATTTTGTTCATAATCCCACATAAGCCTAGAAAACCTAGTTCACCCTGAGCTGTAAAGAGTTGGAAATACTGCCACAGTGTCATTGCCACAGATCATTTTGTGTATGTGTATTACTTGTATGCTGTGAGAGCCGGAGCAATAAAACATTCGGCAGTAGTATTATTGGCTCTGTGCAATGACGGGACATACCTGTGTGCTATACTTCCTTTTCTGATGTCAGAGATGATGAGGGGCTTGCCAGGTTTCTTACTTGCTGGAAAAACAGAAGAAAAAAAAATCCAAGTGTTTTTATTTCAGGATGTATTAACTGTCGCTGTACATATTTTAAATTAACAACCTCTTTTTCTTTTTGTTGCACTGGTCATACTTGGCTTCCTGTTTGCGTTTTTTTTTTTCTGAGCTAGTTAGAGCAGAAAGGGTAATGATGAATGCTGGGACAGGCTGGTATTATTCAGAGGTAATGAGGTATGTGCCCTCCTGCTTTTGCAAGCCTGGGTTTTATGGATCAGAGAACATTGATTCAAAGGAGATTTTGCAGGACGCAGCAGGTCCGTGGGGTATTATTGAGCAACACTGCCCCCTGCTGTGCGTCCTGTTGCCAACAAACTCACCGCTGATGGTGATGCCCAGCTCCACTCCTCTCCTCTTGGGCAGTTTAACGTGGAAGGTGCCACTGCTGGGAACCACTGACTCTAAATGAGAGTTTAAGTAAAGATGTAAACTGGAAGGTGCAGGTAAGCATGATTTCACTGCAAGAAATGGTTTTTAAGTAGAGTATATAATACCTGCAACATCAAACTCAATCTCCACTGTGACCTTATTGGCCAGAGCGGAGTCTCTGAGCAGCTGATGAGCTTCCTCCAAGGTGCCATCTTCAGTGGGGATCCCATTGATGGACAACAGTCTGTCTCCTACCTGCAGCAGCCCACACCTGTACACAGAAAAACACACATAAAGCACAGAAATGAGAAATGTCAGAAAAGAGTTAGAAATGACCATCATAATTTCTCAGAGGTGAGGTGAGGTGATATCTTCAAATTAGTAAGCGTAGCTTTATTTATTCATCTTGAACTATTATCTTTATTTATTCCATCTCATGGAGGTGAAGAGACATGAGAACCATACACTCTGCGGCCAGTTTATTAGGTACACACAGCTTAAACTAATGCACTCTTAGTAAATCTTTAAGGTTATAATGTTCAATTTTTATTTAAACTGTTTAAGAGAGGTGCTGATTTAACTGTATGATCATGTCGGAGGCTGTAGTCTGTGGTGCTGATAAACTGTAGTGTGTTAACAAGAGAGGTATTTCTCTTATTTAGCCTAAGCTCAGTGACATAGATGGAGTGGGGAAGATAAAATAAAACACATGGTGGTAAAAAGAAAGTTGAGTCACACAAAGCAGTGATCACATTTATCCACTAATTAAAACAGGTATTAAAATATCAGCAAGTAGAACTTAAAGTCTCAGAGGAAAAAGTGTCTAGCTTCAGTTTTCCTTTTTAATCTTTATGCAGACACAACTAGTCTTCTCCAGCTTTCTTGCTTGCCAATTTTTGTGAATTAAAAATAATATAACCCCCCCCAAAAAATAACCCAAAACACATCAATCACTCATATTAAAGGATGGAAGCAGCAAAGAGTGTGATGGTTTGCTTAATAGAAGTACTTAACCATACTTAAGACTTATAATGACAATTACCAAAATTGTCTGAGGTTAATTTTATGTCAGTTAATTAACTTAATAGACTAATGTGTCCCCAATCCCATGCTAGTATCAGCAAGGTTTTAAATTTACACTTTTAGTGAAATGAGTGACACAGTGTCATGAACTTTAACAACATGTCACATAGGCTGAATGTTTAAAATGCCATCTATAAAAGGAACATTTTGCCACTGGGCTTGACATAAACACATTTAAAAACTGACCTTATTTGAGCCTGAAAATCACCTCAGCAAGCAAAAGCCCACATACAAGGGGAGAAAAAAAATCACACATATCAGACATTTAATCACACCCCTAATTGCGAGGGCAAGCACTGAAGCACTGTCAACTGATATTAATTCACTAGTGACCGCTGCTCATTAACCTTGCGTGGAGACTGAGACACCAACATCACAGTCAGATGCTGTACTTGACTTGCTCCTGTTCAACTGCTGCTGGACTAATCGTGTTACAAGACCCAGGGGAGACTGCCCTACGCTGCCGGCACAGACATAGTCATTAATCTTGCGAGACAAGGACAGATACTACGCACTGGCCTGTTCAGAGTTGTGTGTTAATTAGGCTGTAACATGTAGTGTTGATCAATACAGTACACACCAATATAGGGGATGGATTAAAAAAACAAAACAAAACACTGACTGCATCTATGGACGATGGATAATGTGATAGATCTATTACTGGACGCTGTAGCTCTTCTTAATTTGTCAGAAACACACTTGAGACTTAAGTAACTGTCATAATAATTTTCTAGGAAAACCTATTAACATCTCCCCCCAAATTAGACCATCAGAAAAAAAGCAAAAAATCTGAATATCCCAAAACCAAAGTTGACGTATTAAGATTTCTTCGTTTTATCTGACCAGCTGTCAAAGATTCCAAACCTGCAAATTTTGAGTTTATCATCTTAGAAGACTGTGAAAGTAGGAAATATTCACATTTGGGAAGTTGGTATCAGTGGATTTGTGGCATTTTTGCTTTAAAAACGTTTTAAACGATTAGTGGGGATCAATAAGGGCCAAACAACAAATTTTTGCCCCAGGGCTCCATAGGAGGTAAATCCGGCCATAATCATAGTGACGCTACAGTAAAAGTCAGAGGATCATCAAAGTCAGTATAGGCTTTGTCCTATGGGGACCATGAATGTCTGTATAAACTGTCATGGCAACACATCCAATAGCTGTTGAGATATTTCAGTCTGGACCAAAGTGATGCACTAATTGAGCAACCAATGGACAGACCCACACTGCTATCCTAAAACCAGCATGGCTAAAAAGAAAAAAACAAACAAAAAAAGCAAATATTAGATGAAACAATAAGTATAACTTTGTGTAACAGATCTCATGACCCCTAAAATTTGATCTGTGACCTATTTTGTGGGTCCAGACCCCCTGTTTGAGAACCACTGCTGCATTAGACAAATGCAGCTCTCCTCCCTTCAGACGACATACTCATTGAGACACCAGGCTAAAATTAGCCTTTTTTTTCCCCACATGTGGCGTTTCATTGCCAAGCTGAATGATTAGCACTAAGGCCCTCTAGTTGAAGGTGACTCTCTCTATGACATTTGTTTACTCGTTAGGTGTCTCAGCCCGTTACCTCTCAGCTGGGCTGTCGGGCTCAATAAAGCGGATGACTGGGGGAGCGGACAGGGTTTCTGTGGCAAAGACACCCCCCTGCAGCTGGATCCCGAAACCTGTGAGCGGATCCCCCCTCAGGACGACCTCGCTTGTTTCCACATGAAAAACCTGCCCCCCTGGGCCGACAGAACTGGACGCCAGAGATACTGAGGGAGAGGGAGAGAGGGGAGGGGACACATCAGACAGAGATATTAGTGGAGAAGTGGCAGATAAATGGAGCATGAGAGGGACTGTGGGAGACAAAAAAAAAGCAGGAACGTAAGGAGAAGAGACATGCACCCACAGAGACGACATGGGAATGGAAAGGGAATGAGTCACTTATCAGAGTTTATGTCAGTCATGTTTACGTCAGTGATCAGTCAAATCTGTTCACACAGTGAGGGGGCGAAACAGGAGGGAAAGGTGTTTTAACAGCTCTGCAGCAACATTTTAAAGGGTCACCTCATTCAAATTACAGCAAAAAAACACATTCTGTCACTTAACCTCTGGTTGTTTCTAGCCCTGCAAATAGCTTTTGGTTTTATTTGTCTGGGTTTTGAGATTTCAGCGTTCGCTCCAATAGAATGGATGAACAGTAATTCATTTGCGATGCTAACAGCACTTAAAGTTACATTTAAGTACTTACAAAATGTCCCTCAGAAATATGTTTCAGTTGTTAAGGAGTCCTGTAGGAATTTCAAGAAATGTCTAACACACAATAATTTGTCATTTGTCATTAAATTTAAAACCTCGAATACCAGATAAAAAAATCTAACAACACTAAGAGTCAACAGCCATGCTAGCAGTTCTTTACATTAGCTTAAAGTGGCGCTTTGAGTTAGATGCTAATGCCAGCACACAAACGTTAAACAGGTTTTAATAAATGCCACGTTCACCTTCTTAGTTCAGTGTGCTAACATTTGCTAATTAGCACTGAGCACAAAGTAGGTATTAGTTTAAGTTTTAATGAGAATTAGTTTTGCAGGTATTTAGTATTGGTATTAAGTGCTGAACAAAGTAAAATTTTAGCCAAGTAATGACGCTAGATGAAAAGTTACAGGATCACCAAAGTGATTGTGGTTCATCATGAGGGTGACATGAACTGTTGCACCAAATTTTATGTCAATCCATCCACTAGTTGTTGAGACCACTGTTGAGATTATTACTGCCAATCAAAACCACAAATACCAGAGATTTTTGTGTGTTTTCAGTGAAAATCTCTACTAAAACTGTTGAACAGTGATGCTGAGGTCTGCGGATTATCTCATTTTAACAGTTACTACATTTATGCCTTTCATTTTTTGTTGATTAATTTGTCCTCTGACATACAGTATATATACACCTACAAGTCTGTGTTTTGACATAAATGTACTGTACCAACCTGCCAAAAAGTTTTAAAAAAAAGGTGCTTGGTTTACAGAGAAATCTTCTGTGTGAATTGGTGCCATATAAATAAAAATTGACTTGACTTCAGTGCTCTAAAACAAATCCCTTTCACCTCCTTTGCATTACGTTGGGTGCAGAAAGCAACAAATCCTCTCCTTGAAGGTTGTAATGTTCAGTTTTTGTTTAAACTGTTTATGATTCAACTCTATGATGATTTTATAGAATGCAGTTTGTGGTGCGGTTAAACAATGTGGCGTTATACAGCGAGGTGTTTCTGTTATATAGCCTACCCTTAGTGATGTAAAACAGGTGGGCAAAAATCACCTGTCACCTGTCAATGTTACACAAAAGAGCTCAACAGCACCAGAAACATTAGTTTCATTAGGTGTACCTAATAAACAGGCAATGCCTCAGCATATAAAAACCACAACTAAATGTGACGAAATGTGTGTCTTTGTAATTTGGTTGAAGCGACCATTTAATGTGGGGGAAAAAAAAAAAAAGAACCAGATGGTTTGTCATACGTGAGCTCTTGTGGTCTTTCTTCCTGTTCCTCCTCTTGCCGGTGGAACTGCGGGGGCTGGTGGGGGCGATTGGAGGGATGGGACAGGGCAGAGTGTTGCTACCTTGGCTGCTGAAGCCTGAGGTGGCTGTGGAGGAAGGGGAGAAGCCACCACTCACCAGGGCTGAAGAAAGGAAACACAGCACTACACGTATCAAAAGGCTGGTACAGTGAGAGTAAACCACACCACCGTGACAGTTTATTCACATCCACGTCAGCGGCAGCAGCATACACTCGTGGAAACATCATGTAACATAAGACAGAATTGCGGTAACAGTGTTGGAGGAAAAAACCTCTTGGGAAAAGATTTAACAAATGTGCAGAAGAAAAGGCTCCTGCTATGGTGTCTCGCCGCCAGCAGCAGTGCTGTCACAAGTGATAACTTACATTTGCAGTGGTCCTGCTGGTTGTGTGGGTGGCTTGGGCTGCTCCATGTCTTGCTGTGGCTGGCATGTGGGGGATGGCAATAGTTGCTGCTTTGGTCCCAGTGATGATGGTTGCTCTTCTGCACTTTTACTGCAGCAGCAAGGAGGCGAACACATCCATTAAAGTACACCGGATCCACTCCTCTACATCTGTTGTTACACACTTCTAAATTCCACCCGTGAAATCACGCTTTCATTCCTGTGTCTAAATTTGTACCACACCACACAGTGCCCCGGAGGATAATTCAGAGCAGAGTAATTGATATTTAATGTTTTCGTCATGGTGCGCTAGATTAAATCCTGTGGTTTAATGTATTTTGATGAGCATCTGAGAATCAGTTAGACACAGGGAGCTGAATGGGAAGTGGTGCAGGGTCTAAAACAAACCAAAGAAAAAAAAAATCTTACTTTTACTAGCAAGCTTCCAAAAAACTGAGTGCAAATTGGAGATCATTTTTATAATTTCATTTTCAAAAGAGCCTCGAGGTGCAAAAACAGTCTGAGTAAGTTGACTGCAGGGCATGATGAGGAAAAGATACTGGCTGTTTGGAGGCATGTGGCTTAACCTTGATTGGACACAGCTGAATGCTTGATTGTTGATGATGCAGCAAGTCTGTCTCTGGATCTGACTGACCAATAGTCTGATTAAAATGTGCTTTAATTTAATCTTTTACTTGTTCTATATTCATGTATGGGTTTTTTTTTAGCAACTCTGTTGACCTTTCTTGCTTTGAACCAAAAGGAGAGCAGCGATTATTGTTTATTCTGAGAGGCATTTTATCCCTCATGCGAAAGCCTGTGCATTCAGTCAAACAGTATTTATGAAACATGCAAAGGGAAACAACTGACCCACTATGACACACACCTCAATAATTAACTTTCCTTTACAGATTCATGCAGCTAAATTTGTCACTGAATGTTACATGTGACAGTAATCCTTGCCGCTTCATTTGCAGGGGTCTAATCTCTGACAACTTGCTCACATGGATGGAGGATTTGCTGGAAACATGGATGACTACAGTGGCGCCTGGGATGTTCGCCACATTCTGGGGACCCAGTTAAATCCAACCGTATATAATCAGAATACACGCAAGAGAACCTCCGGCCCTTTTTCACAGAACCAATTTCTATCAGACTCAATCAAACCTGTGAAGCTCTGGCTTTGCCGGCTTATGTTAAGCCCACCTAGGGGAAGCTCTCCAAGAAATGGTGTTTTTTTTTCGATCTACGCTGGTGGAAGGAAACATTAACTCCTAATCTCTTAGTGGCCATATCAGTCTTATTAAATCCCTAGAGGAGATTAGACAAATTGCATCTTATAATCATGCCTTATCCTGGGGGGAAAAGAAGCTGTGAAAATACTGTCTTTTCATATTGTCGCAACGCCTTTTTCAAGAACTGAATTGTAACTGAATTGAAATTTTAGAAGACAAAATACATGCCTGTAATTTTTATAGAGAAGCGATGCATGTACTGCATGTCATAATGAGCTCAGTTCAAGTATTTCACTGAGCAGGCTTGGATAGTGTTCATTTGTTTGTCCTAAATTATAAATTTCAAGTACTTGGACTTTACTTCAGTATTTTCTTTTCATGCCATGTTTTATATAAAACATTACACATTTTATGGTTCCAGCTTCTCAGATGTGAGGATTTGCAGATTTTCCTTTTGATTATTTTTTTTAAAACAGGTTTTACATATTTTTTAGAATTTTTTAGACTTTGACTATTGGTTGGACAAAACAAGGATTGTTAAGTTGTTACTTTGGGCTCTGGGTGATGCAACAGGCAGTTATCACTATTGTCTGACTTTTTACAAATCAAAGAATCAATTGATTAATTGAGAAAATAATAAGGAGAGTAATGGACTATGACCATAATCATTAGTTGAAGGCCTATGCAAAACTGGCTCCACCTCAACCAGCTTTTGGTATTTTTAATACTGTACTTTTCCCTGATTATTCTGACATACTTTCACTTAATTAACATTTTCACTGCAGGACTTTTACTTGCAGAGGAGTATTTTTAGGTTGTGGCATTAGTACTTCCTCTAAAACTGGTGTTTAGAGGATTTAACTCAGTATAAATTAAGAATCTGATTAAAAAGACATCAGTAAATAAGAGTAGAAGACAGATGGAAGTTTGACGAAACAAAAGTGCAACCTACAGACTGGACCAGGCAGATAAAGAACGAACAGTAGAAGAAAGGATTCAGTGATCCCAGAGAAAACTAAAGTCCGGCTTATTTCTCCTCGTCATGTTGTATGATTCTTCCCGTGCTCACATGTTAAGTAGCCCCTGCAGCTGCTGACCCAGAAATAAGTCTGTGCAACATGGCACGAACATGATCTCTGACAGAGAAACTGTGTTTGTGTGTGTGTGTGTGTATCTGTATTTGTGTGTAGCTTGTTGGTATGCATAAGAGGACAAGTGCGAAGGCAGAGGGATTGTGGCCGGCAGCGCGCACACACACACACACACACACACACACACACACACAGAGGCTGATTCACAGCACATGGGAGAGGGCAGCTGGGAGGCAGCCAGCCTCTTCACAGCTGTAGGTAGAATAGCTGAGAGCAAAACAGTCACAATACATATGGTGAGGACAACATGCTGGAACTACAGTCTGTCCACTGTGTATTCTCTACACACACAACTATCACAAAAAATGTACATTATGTAGTGTTGAAACAATTAGCCATTGTCCTCTATAAATCTTTTGCACTGCCCTGCACATTCACATATTTGCACTTGGGCATGTGTAAAATTTGCCTAACAAATGTGACATATGTAAATTTTTACCTACCTTTTTTATCTACTGTATATGCTGTACTATACACAGCCCATCTACACAGTGGTCCTGTGTAATACTTATTGTACATGCAGTGGAAGAAGTACACAGATCCTTTACTTAAGTAAAAATACTCCATAACAAGTCCTGCACTTAAAATCCTACTTACAGCAAGTAAAAAACCAGAAGCAAGAAGTATCAAGAGTAAAAATACTTCAGTAAAATGTCCTCTATGACTGTTGTAGATGCTCAAGATGAAGCTAGTTTTAACTTCTTTTTACACAGCCTGGAATTTCAGACCAGCATTCTCAAAACAGCAAAACCTAGGTTGATCCCCTTCAAAGGGTCACAAGATAAATCTGAGTGGTCATGAGATGATTAATGGGAAAGGATAGGATTTTTTTTAAAAAAACTTTACTTTAATCTTTTCTTTTTTTGGATAATTGTGCCTCTTTTGGCTTCAAACTATTAAATTAAACCAACTGAGAAGTTTAGAGGGGAAATGTCTCTTCAGAGGAAGTGCTCACAACTCATACACTTCTGAAATGTGACAAGGGGCCCCAGCTAGACTCTTTTCTAATAAGGGCTCACATGCCAAAAGGTTGGGAACCACTGGTTTAACCTTTAACGGTTTATTGCATTTTATATGTTTGTATTGTAAAATCTTAATCTAGCTAGTAACTAACTGTCAATTAAATATAGTGGGTTTTTACAGTTGAAGGCTCTGGAAACTTGTGATGAGAAATCTTCACTCTTTTCTGACATTTTGTACAACAGATCAATCAGTCAACAAAAAACAAATGAATCAGTAATGAAAATAAGAGCTAGTTGCATTTCTAAAATAAAAATAAATAATTGCACAGTGTTATCCAATGTGTCACTTGCTTAGTGTGAAATCATGTTCCCTTTCACTGCTGAGTCATCTATCTCCCTCTTTTTTCTCTTTTGTGATTCTTACATAGACTTGTGTTGTATGTGCAACTTGCAGGACATACCTGTGTCTTGCGGCCTGACAGGAAGTCTGCTCTGACTGGCTGGAAGAATCTCTAGTTTGACAATATCTGAGGTACTGGCTAGTAGCTGCGTGGCCTCCATCAGGGAGCAGTGCTCTGTGCTGGTCCCGTCTATGGACAGGAGGATGTCACCTGCGTGCAGCGCTCCACACCTGAGAGAGTGAGACACAGCCAGACTGTAAGAGGAAAGTTTAGGTTGGGAAAATGTCTGTGGAGCAGTAAAATGTAAGAGGTTGGTTTCACCTTTCCACCACGCTAGCTGGCTTTATCTTATCAATAATGATAACTTGTTTGCTCCTGTATATTGTTGTGGTGAGGCTGATCCCCAGGCTGGCAGAGGGGCCCTTCACTATCTCCACCAGCAGAGGGCCTGAGGCTTGCTGCACTGCCTCTGAAACAGATATTACACACACAGAGGTGACAGGGGGCAGCAAGATTACTGGATGCATCTATAACCAGGAAGATAATACAATCTTTACAATCGGTACATTCTTGTCTGACAAAGAAAAGACCCCCCAAAAAATGTGATCAGATCTACATTGTTGCAGGTTTTCTCAGTTGTTGTGGCACCTTTACCAAATGAAAGTCACGCAATACAATTCTCAAATCCACAGTTCATTCTCTCAGGACATTTATGTATTTGTTGCTGCCTGACCCAGTGATATGTTCGGTGACTAAACCGCTGCTGACTGCTGCTTTTCTAATGGTTTGTATCACTCTCAAGCACATTTATCAAAATGTTCACTGTGTATATTCGAACACATTCAAAATACTGCACAGAACCATCGACCATTCAAACATAAGTGTTGTATTTTCATTAATCTGGCATTATATGGATGGATTACTGAGCAGCCCAACTGGGCACAGGCACATGGGGTCAGGAGGCCTGTGCCCAACAGGCAGGCAAAATGTCACTGAATGAAACACAGACCAACCACTAACAGATGCAAAAGAAAAAAATACACACACACAAACAGATGCAAAATGGCTAAGATAGACCTAAAATGAGTAAAATACAGAAGCAAGACCACTAACAGACTCAGACAAAGATGCAAAATGACTAAAACTACTTGCAAAACAACTAAAAACAGATACTAAATAGCCATAAAGAGACAAAATGACCCCTTGGAGAGATAAACTGACCATAAAGTAATGTAAAATGCCAAAAAAAATAAACACAAAAGACCAAAAAGAGGTGTAAATCAACTAAAAGAGATGCAAGACAACAACAACAACAAGATTAAATCACAAACAAACCAAAATAAATGCAAAATGAGAAAAACAGATAGACACACAAAACAACTACAAACATTGCAGTGTTTGCGTCTCTTTCAGTCTGGGTGTCTTGCTCCTGTGTAGGAAGGGTGGGGGGGCTTTTACATGTCTGTGTACTGGAGCTTGTTTTTCTCAAAATTTGTCCATGTGGCACTCATCCTCAGTTTTTAGTGCAACTTATCAACATGCTGTGAAAAGCAGTTTATATGTGCAAACTAAGCTGTCATTTCTGAGAGACATTTACACCACACTTGGTAAAATTGTGTTTACGTAGTATAGGTATCATGGTTAGGATGCTCATACAGAACTCATTTATTTATAATTATGAACCCTCTGACTGATTCAGGCTGGAGGCAGGAGGTCTGAATCCTGAATTCCCACGTACAGAAAGATAATGTGTGTCAACTGTCCTCGGTGACCTGCCCTACTTTGCACAGACCAGTGCAAAGTGTGCGATCTTGAGAATTAGTCACCATGACCACATGGCGGTTATAATCAGGCTCTTAGTCATTTAGTGAGCTCCTGTGTTTAGCAGCATATTTTACTACAAAAGATTGTGGATATTTTTGATTTGATTTACTCTGATTTTGAAATTTTTGAACATTGTGTTTTGTCCCAGTTGGCTACAGAAAGTTTTATTGTTGGTGCAAGAGGTGGAAAGAGAAGTTTCAGTTATTCATGTAAATTTTATTTTAGTTTCTATGACTTTACACTAATTTTTACTACTAAATAGCTCTTTCTACAGTGGTTGCTTGTTAACTGATTGGATTAACTAAATAACTAACTAGCTGGTGTTGCTGGTCTTTCTCTTGTTAGGGAAAACCTGTGTTGGATGTGGAAAGACATGGGCATTCATATGGTTAATGGGGGGAAAAAAGCTAGCATGCTGCATTATGGGAACTGTAGTATCAAGCATTCAGGGAAGTAAAACTCTGGATATCTCGGCCTCTGCTGCTTAAATTTTGATCATTCTTCTATAAGTCTGTCTCTTGTGAAGTGTCCCTTTAATACACTGATGTGAAAGTTTGTCATCTTGCCCCCTGAAATATGCAGCGTCATCAGGGCCTGTTGCTCATGTCCAACCTTGTTTTATTGAGGTCACATTAAAAAAAACATCCTTAAGAAACAAAGACTGGTCCTGAAAGTTGTCCTGAGTGACACACTGCCTGAAAAATAAAATCAAGTACTGCAATGACTCTGGCACAGAAAAGTAATATTCTTTTTTTTAATTTTTCTTTTCTTTTTTTTGTTTTTAAGCTGAAACCTACTATGATTCAGGAGAGAAGAGAGACTCACATATTATGATAAAACACTGAATATCACCCATCTACCCTTTCCCTGTTGAAGTGTGCTCTCGGGCCCAAGTGACTCCCCTGGTGGCGTCTCCAGCACCAACACTCACTAACATCCACGCAGCCAAACGGGCCACATTATTTACCCTCAGAGCAACGCTGCCCTACCATGCCTCCACATATTCCCTGTGTGTGTGTGCTCACCCATGACAGAGACGTCATACTCAATCAGGAACATAGCTTCCTGGCCGCTCTGCATCAGCATGGTCAAAGCGTCAGCGTGCTTTTCTCTGTTTAAAGGCATCCCGTCTATGTTCAATACCCGGTCTCCGGCCTTCAAAGTGCCCTCTCTGGAGACACACACAGAAGGAGAAAGAAAGGAGAAAATAAATAAATAAATAAATAAATAAATAAAACACAGGCGACCGGCACAAGATGCTCATACAGGCGTTTAAGCACCAGTCACAGTAAATCATTAAACAGTTCCACATGAGCGTTCCCTCCCAGGTGAGATGAAGGATAAACGAGATAAACGGCCGTAAAGTCTTTGATGGAGAATTATGTTTGCTCCAGTGTTTTTGGTGCTCGCAGTTTTCATGGGGAAAAGTGCAGTGCTGCATTTGCCTCAGGATGAGCAGTGCCCTTTCTGCTTTGAAGATAGTATACTCTATATGTGTTGCAGCCACAGTTTCATACAGCCGCCTGAGCATACACTGAACAGAACAAGACATGATAATGCGCACATAAAAAAAATATAATATAATTTAAAATATATAATATAAAAATATTGTTGATTATAAATCTTCAGATGCATTATTCATAAAACTCTAATTTTACATGGGTAAAACACAAATGTTTTAAGGCAATTAGTAAAATACATATTTATTAGTCTATACATCCAAATACACACAGTATGGAAACACATATGCATGCACACATAATAATTTAAATAGGCTCACTCATGCATGTTCAAGACATATAATGTATACACATTAAGAGCCAAACTTTTATATATACAATATATGTACACACACAAACAGTAACCCATCAAATCCATGTCCTCACCTGTCAGCAGGACCCCCGGGTCTGACGTAGGTAACCACTAGAGGACGAGACCTGCGCCAGTCTTCATGGAAGCCTCCTAAAAAAAAATAAAACAAAACACAGAGATAAGTCAGTGCAAAATTTAAAGCTAATTATTTCTACTGAATGGTTTATTTTTTTAAAAAAAACAACAACATCCACCTACCTCTCATGACAAACCCAAAGCTGTTTCCCTCCTTGTGTAAACACACCTCTATGGTTTTGGTTATGACTCCTGAGGGGGTCTGAACTGAGAGTAGAGAGAAAATGACAAATTCTCACTACAATTTGTATCTATGTCTTGTAAGTGCTGAATCATGAGAATTGAACAAAGCCTTGTGAAAACATGTTTAATTAATCTCAGTGGAGAAATTAATTCTCTGTATTTGATCCATGCTATCGATTTAAGAGCAGCGGACAGCCACAGCGCTGCGCCCGGGGACCATCTCTGTTTCTGAGGCCGATGCCTTGATCAGGGAAACCCAATAAGTATTGATTTGGTGATATTCAGGTTGAGGTTAAAACGAGGCTAAATATAGTTGACAACTTTGAAAACCTGTAGGTTGTAACTGTGGTTTTAACACAACTGAAAAGACTATTTTTTAATGTAAAGGAGGTGTTCTTCACAAATATATACATGAAAATGAAATAACTGCTCAGTGTAACCTAGAATATACAGTACATGTCTAAAAAAAGTATACACATAGTATTTTAATTTTTTTAATGCTTTTATTAATTTACTTCAAAGGAATGTCTGTGTTTTTACTTGGCTGTAATTCTTGTCTCTCTGTAAAGCACTTTGGTCAACATTTGTTGTTTTTAAATGTGCTCTATAAATACGCTGACTTGACTAAGATGCACATGTTTTGG
>BRZM01000319.1:21530-75991 GCA_033238685.1 Lates japonicus
TCACTAACTTTCTAAGAAGAAAGGCTTTTGTAGAAGAGCTCAGAGCTAAATGAAATGACCAGTTGGAAGCTTAGTGGTGGAGACGTTGACGTCATGTGACCGTGGTGTAGTTGGTTTATAGCGTTACGAGCTGAAACATAACGTCTCCAGTCCTGAATCTGAAACGACTGAACCTGTGATTCGGTTGAAAGCTCTGGAAGAAGGTGTTGACAGGATTTAATAATCAGTGAAGCAAAGTGTTGAACTGAGAAAACATTTTATTTTCAGACTGAATGTCACAGTCCAACAGGTAAACACAATGACATCAACACATTAAACTCAAAAGCTTTAAATGGATCAATACAAACGATCATCAGCATAAAACAACAGACTGAAACGTCACAGTGCACAGGACTCGACACATTTAATACACAACGTTAAAATACTGACTAGTGCATTTGAATACCACAGAGGAAGAAAAGAACTGATTCCAGACTGACACTTAAAAAATACAGATTTAACAACAGTTGAGTTTCAGTTCAAAAAATAAAACAACACAAGACATGAGAACAAAAGTTTGACAATCAATAAAAAACAAACAGATTTATTGAAAATTCAACCGTGGTACCAAACAGCTTGATTGTTCTCCCAGTGACACAGGTTGATTTTAAACAATGAAAACAGCTGTAAAAACCTCTGTTTTTTGACTGAAGTTTGGTTTAAAGGGATTTTAACATTTACACCAACGTGCTTTCAACTCAACCCAAAAAAAAAAAAACCACGGTCACATCAGAACAAACAGAAACGTAAATCCTCATTATCTGAATAGTTTGGAAAATAGGGAAGCCCACAACTGCCAAAAAAAACCCAAAACAGATGAAATGTTTAACTAAAATTCTCATAATTGTGACCTAAATATGTAAAAACGTCCAATATTGTATGTAATAAGATATTTAATAAAAAATATAATGAACTATTATTTTGTTATTGATTAACCTGCTGGTTATATTTCTGATTAATCATTCAATTATTTCATCTATAAAACATTAGAAAAGAGTAAAGAAAATGCCCATCACAACATCCTGTAGACCAACGTCCCTTTAAAGATATATATATATATCTTTAGCACTTACTGCCTGAAAAGGATTTAAATGATTAGTCAATTATCAAAATAATCAGTTCTATCGTAATTAAAATTGACTTGTTTGGTAGGATGGGCTTCTATAGAAAGACAATTTAATCACAAATAAAATTCAAATGTTGCGGCTTTAAAAACAGAAACAGACCACCGGGTCAGATATGAGTATTTTCTGCAGCAGTAACATTTGCATATGTATAATATTTATTTACAGAGTCTTGTGTAGCTCAGTACGTTGAGCAAGGCACTAACACTGTTGGGTTCAATTCCCAGTGAGACACTTGATGCTGAAATACGGAAACGATTTTTACTAAAACTCGACTGAAACTTTGAGGCCGATGTTAAAATGTTTTTGTATGTTTGAGTTTACGTTTCTTAACTCCACTGCCTTAAATTCTCCCAAAATATTTAAATCTTCTTTCATGAACAGAAAATGTAGAAAACGATTATCAACCAAAAAATCCTTTCACATATTTTAGATTTTTAAATATTTAAAATCAACTCAGAATATTTCTGATAAAGATCTTTGACCTCTGAACTGACATTTACTGATTTATACAGTGAACACGTGAATAAATAAAATATTTGGCCGCTTCATTAGCTTTCAGTGAACTTTGGCCTTTTAAAGTTTTGACTGTTGATTATTTCTCTGTCGATTAATCTGCTGAATCGAATCTTTGGAACTTTTGTTGCTGTTGTGATGAAACAACTGATTATTGCAGCTTTATTGGCTTTTAAAATATTTATTAAGCTTTTAATAATCTACAGTGAAAACCTGAAGTTTTAACACCTGGTGATTATAAAATACAGGTGATGTCGTCAGCTGATCTGGTGCCTGTTTTCTTATTGATGGTTAATTTTTGACTCTAAAATATGGAGGCCCAACGGTTTCAAAATCAAACAAATATAACACTGTGAAATAAAAATACACAGATAAAGTCTATATATTAGTTTAAACAGGGCACAGGACACCCAAATAATAATTCACAATTTCATACTTAGATAATATTTTGTCTGTATTTATTTCCATGATTATTGATTTCATAATATAATTCAGTTTTGAACACTCTGAGTCTCCAGCAGCAGCCAGACCACCTGAACCTGGATGTTTAATGGCAAGAAGTTTATCTGAGATCTAACACTGTTTATAAATCGTAAAGTAGAAGCTCCAGAACAAACTGCTGTTTCTCTAAATGCTGGTGATGTTTTCTGGCGCTGGTGTCGACCAAACATCGACTTTTTTAAGATCAAGTTTAAGTCACAAACAAAGTTATTGCTTCCGTTAAACAGGCACTCTGTACATAGATGATTGTCATTCTTAATACTTAAGATTTTAAATGAGCACTGCAGGTAGAGCTGGGTATCATCTGAAACATTTTGATACCTGAGTTTTGATACCTTAATTTCAGAAATATAAAACATTTTTTTTGGTTTAACGAAACAAACTGAAGTTCTTAGAAGAAAAACTCTTTTCGTCTCTGCACCTGAATAAAACTCTCTAAAAGCTGTTTTTTTTTTATTGCTTGACTAATGGCAGAACTAAACTGGGTGTTCAGGAACTAAAATGAGCATGGGGCATTTGGGAACTAACGTAAGCGCAGGAAGGTTGGGTAACTAGAAAGGGCATAAGGCATAGAAGTGAGCATGAGCCATTCAAGGGGCATTCAGGAACTAAAACCAGCGAGGAGAAGATTCTGAGCCAAATTTAATTGGTACCAAAACACGTTTGGTACTCGGCCCTGGATGCTACAGCTTCAAGAACAATATGGTTTGTGTCTCCATGATACGAAACTTTAACTCATGATGAGGACGGATCCTAAAGTGAACTTTCCAGCTGAAGGACTGAGCAACAATTTGAAGCCAAGGTCTGACCACACAGGAGACAGTTTGAAGGCAGATTTTTTCTAGACAATAAAAAAGTGATTTTCTGATCCATGTTGGACCTGGTCTTATTTTTAAAAACATGAGGACGTGGAAAACAGCGTAAAAATGTGTCAAACCTGTGTGATCAGAGTTGTACTGTAACAAAGCAGCTATGCATCAGTCTTCAGTACAGAGCCAGTTTAAAAAGCTCTAAAACCAGAACTCGAAGACCTGAACGGGACGAACCACCTGGTGTCGGACAGGAAGTCCACCTGCCTTAGCACTGCGTCTCCTTGGTGTCGATCTGATGTTGTCTCTGCAGTCTGAACAGCAGCGCCTTCTCGCTGCGACTCGTCACGCCTTTCTCCGTCAGGTCCTCGAAGGAGCGCTGAGCCGCACCCGCCGGACGCCCGAACGCCTCCTCCAGGGCCTCCTCGTCCAGGTGGGAGTCCAAGCTGGGGTCTTCCTGGATGGTGGCCATGCGGGGGCTGTCCAGAGCAGGGGGAGGGAGGGCGTGACTGGGAGCAGGGCCAGGGTCGGGGCCGGGGGCAAAGCCAGAGACTGGAGGGGTGCTGGTCTGTTGGGGGCCGGACGGTTGGAAACGGGGGGGGGCGGCGGTGGTGGGGAAGTTTGGAGGTTTGAAGATCCGAACTGACGCAGACTCCAGGCTGCTCAGGAGCTCGGCATTCTGGGAAAATTTAGAAAGTCAGAGTCAGTTGCATTTCATGGTTTAAGGAGTGGGCTGTAGTTTTTATATTTTGACTGATGACTGAATTATTTAACATTTAGTGACATCACACAGCGTATTTACTCACACTGGGGAAGAACAAAGACTTGGTCGTCTGTTCATATTGTTTATCCAACTTCTTGTCCTGAAAAAGTGTAAAGATACAAAAACACAAAGGGTGTGAAATTCTGCTTAAAATATTATAATATATAATGACATAAAAGTATTGATCAGATCGTCAATGCCAATTATCAAACATCTGTTTGTGTCCGGCTGCTAGCCTTAGCATTAGCAACATGACTGCCTTGTATCTGTCTGGCTACCGTCCAAAGCAAGGAACAACTGTAAGAATCCCAGTTTGGATTAGAAACCCTGATCTCAGAGCTGTGTTTGACTGTCGGTTTGAACCCTCTCCATACTCAGACTGGACATAAGGACTAACAGGACAGATCCTGGTGGACCATTAAAACATCCATAAAGTCCAAGGTTCACTCGTGTTTCTATCACTCCTCCTTTTGGCTCATTTTCTGGTTCCACCGACCACCATTTGCTCTACCTGGGGAAAGCTATCGATAGCTACCAGGGAAAACAGAAGCTCTGCTCTATTTGTTTTCCTGAGAGATGATGTACCTGGTGGCAGAAAGAACTGCAGAGTGAAACTGAGGCTGATAGAGAACCAATCTAAACTATGATGGTGTTGTTACTCTACGGCCATTACACTGTGCCTTCAAAAAACAAAAAAGTTGTCTGTTGTCGCTTTAAGATGTGATCAGGATCGACTGAGATCTGCAGAGACCCACCACACAGTGGACCAGGATGCTGAAGGGAACCCAGAAGAGCAGGGAGAACGCCACCACTGAACCCACGATGTTGTCGGCCAGAAACTTCCCGAACGTGTTGATGTCCAGTTTGTCGATGAAATCCCACAGTCGCTCCACCACGTCCTGCACCTGCTTCATACATTTCCCCTGCAGAAACGACAGCCATCAGCACACTCATACATCCTGCTGTCTACATCAGAAAAGGTGAGAGGTTTGTTTTATCGATGAGTCGTCTCACCGCTCCGTCACAGAAGCCCACGGTGCAGGGTTTGCCTTTACGCAGGAACAGAAAGCTTCCTGTTTTGTCCTGGTAGGGGGCGCAGACTCCACTGCTGCTCCGACAACAGACTTTACACGATGAGTTGGTTTCTACAAACAAGAAAGACTCATTTCTGCTGCTGCAGAGACAAAACTAGAAGCTAAGACACTTTGACGTGACAAAGATTCATTTAACTGGACTTAAAGTTTTATTGTCGTACCGTTGCAGGCGCAGGGCTGCAGCTTCAAGATGGCCTGACAGAAAGGAATACACTCTCCGTTCAGACACTCTCCGTTGTCCAGACACACCGTTTTATCTGGAGCGTTTTCAGGCAGCGGGCACTCGCTGCTGTTTCCTGTCGACACAAACACAACAGACATGAAGCATCGGGACCAGACGGCCGATCTCCAACCTCTGACTGACTGACCCGCATGTCCTGACCTGTGCAGTAGGAGTGTCCTTTACAGGTGGCGTCGATGGGCTCCTGGCAGACCTCACCTTCGGACTCGAACCTGCAGTTCTTACAGCACGCGCTGTTCCTGTCACTGAACACAGAAGATTCATGTCAGAGGAACACAACACAGGGATGGTTCTGATAACTGGTTCCATTTGGATCCTGTTCCAAGTTGGTTTAATACCCGGATTCTTTACGCTCCACACCTGAAGAATCTTGTATCAAATCTTAATGACAAAGTAGAATTAATATCATTTTCATTTTTGATTTTCCTCGTGCAGCTGCAGAAAAGCCGTCGACCCCCTGTCCCCGTTGTGGTCTCTGACCTGCACTGAGCTCCGGGTTTCAGCCTGCAGTCAGCGGTGCAGCAGCGGTCCGTGTGGATGTGAAGCAGTCCCGGATCACACTGCTCCCCCTGCTCCACCCGAGAGTTCCCACACACGTTGATGTTTCTCTCCTTGAAGCAGGACGGCGCTTTCGACCTCAGACGCTTCACTATGGAGCGTTTACTGCAGTTAGAGAACAGCTGGAAACAGAAGAGAGGATTTATCAGAACAGAAAGAGTCGGGTTTATGTCCTGAAACTCGTGTCCCAGTCCTGCAGGTGAAGGTCAAAGAGCAGAAGGCTGCACCTTGTTGTTGACGTGGTCTCCGCTCACAGCGATCGGGTACATGACGTATTTCCCTCCCTGGTCCTCCCGGGGGGGCGCAGTACGGGATGTTGTCAGGGTCGTGCTCCGCTCCGAAGTTGTGGCCGAGCTCGTGGGTCGTCACCAGGTCTGCTTCCTGTTGGAGACAACACCAGACGCAATCACAAACTGAAACTGATATCTGATCATATGATTCAACAACTTTCAAAACACTAGCCCACCTTAGTGAGGATGGTTTTCCCATAGTTCTTGGTGCTGGTCAGACCTGTGTTGAGGTAAATCGCTCTCTGTTCGTTCATAGATGAAGGACACGCTGCGGAAACACAAGAATCTGATCGGTCAAAATAATTGATAAATTCATCGTTATTTCCAGTGCTGAACCAGCAGGACTCTACCTTTGGAGCAGAGTCCTCCAGGGATGTCGGGTTTGGACGGAGCGACGTAGGCCAGACCCAGAGTCCCTTCGTCGAAGTCCTGGTAGGTGAAGAGGTGAGCGAGGCAGACGTTGGAGGCTTTCTCTGCGATGTCCACGCTGAACTGCTGCAGGAAGACAAAACCACAGAGACGTCAGAGGAGACGTTCAGGGGTTTAAACCGGGGTCAGGAGGAGTCCAGGTGGATCAGGTTCTTTACCTCCAGCAGCTTCTTAACGTCCCAGACGTCTCTGTCCTCTACCGGACTCCCTCTCATGTTGAAGTGACTTTTTCCTGGAGCTACAGGAGTCGGACTTTTCTCTATGATGATCTGACAACACACAGGAAGTTCTGATTTATGATGAATTGAAACTGTATTTAATGAGTTTTAATGTGAGTTTCAGAGTCTGGTCAACGCCTTCACCTGCTGGATCTGAACTCCGTAACCTGTGAACTCCTCGTCCCACGACGTGTTCCTGTAGATGTCATCAACGCGATCGATCAGCTCGATCTGAAAACAGGTTTTAACGTCAGTGGGTTAAATTAAATCTGGTGTAAGTTGATAAATCTCTTGTTTTCTGACCAGGTAGTTGAGCGTGGTGCTCTCTTCCTCTCGGCCCATGTGTTTGAAGAAGCGATGGTCGGCCACCAGCAGCAGAGGACAGGTGTTTTTCTTGTGGTCATGGACGTGACGTTTCCCTCTGATCACCGACTCTGACCAGGTGAAGACAGGAAACACTAAAGGTCAGTGCTGCAGTCAGGAAACTCTGAGTGTTTTAAATGTGTTAAACCATTTTATATCAGCGTGTAAAATAAAGAGGGAAGATTTAATTTGTTAAAGTGACAAACCATGTTTAACGACACTTCCTGCAGCTTAGAAGTTCTCATTTGACATTAAAAGCATGAAAAACTTTTATCTTATTTCTGCATTAAAAGCTCTTTTCTTTCACATTAAAAGCTCTTATGTCACTTTAAAAATACTTTTCATGCTTATAGCTTTTTTTCCAAGTTTAATGCTCCTTTCTTGTGTTTCAACACTCGTTCTTTAGCATTAACAGCTCTTGTTTTCAAATTAAAAGCTCTTTTTTTTCCACAGGAAAATATGTTTTCAGATTAAAAGCCTTCCTCACAAAAATGTTTTCATGAAGCAGCTACAGGAAGTTACTGTATTTGTCTCTGAGGTTGGACTGATTGCCTCCTCTTTCTTTATCAGTTTCTAGAACTGTTTCCTGTTAATCTCCCCTCTGTTCTTCTGTCTGTGTTTAAATCTACTGACCGTCTTCCTCCTGCTCCTCCAACATGGCCGCTCTGACACTGTCAGGGAGGAGGTGGCTGGGGTTGGAGGTCACGTAGCCGCAGACCGACGGCTGGTGGAGGCGGCTGAGGTTCCTGATGTCGTCTGAGCGGTAGATCAGCAGACGACCATCAGGTGGTGCCGACGTAAACCTCCACAGAGGCTGAGAGGAAGGACGGAGTCAGGAGACGTTGTATGCTTTTTTTTTTTTTTTAATTAACGGACAGTGTTTATGTTTTACCTCGATGTTGTACTCGGCCTCGTCGGTCAGGATGTGAGCGGAGAACTCGTGGTCGTCGATGTGAGCCTGAACTCGAGAGTTTTCCTCCCCTGGAAAAGAAAAGCAGAGTTAAAGGATCAGTTCTACATTTTCTCACCTCCAGACTTCCTGCCCTCCGTCTCACCGATGACGTGTCCAGTGAAGTAGTTGTGTCTGTTGACCGGGTAGCTCTGCTCTCGGCCGTCCTCATCCACGACCACGGCTCTGAAATCCTCCGTGAACAGCTCGTCGTTTGTCCTCAGGTACAGTCTGAACCGCCTGTGCAAACAAAACGTACGAATCAGAGGCTGTTTCAGAAGTTTACGAATCAAACCTGACTCTGAGGCGCGGGTTTGACCTCTGCAGGGCGTCGAAGCTGAGCGTCTTCTCCACATGAGTCTGGGTTTGGACGTCGCGGCGGCGGACGGAGTGAGTCTGGAGGCTGGAGAGAGGAAGCACGTCGAAATCATCGAGCATCGACCTGAGAGAGTCTGAGGAGGAAACAGTGTCTGAGGTTTTCGTCGTCCTTTAGGATCAAATATGAGACAGTGAGTATGTACTGGGCTGTTCCTATAATATCTTATTGTGTGATTTAACCTTGTTTCATTTGATTTAAAATGTTATGAATCTTTGTGTTTATGTAAATCACCTTTAGCTGCAGTTAATTCTTTAATTGTTATTAAGCTGTTAGATATAAAACAGTCATGTGACTTATGTTTTCTACATGATCTTTTGACATTGTTTTGGATGTTTCATGGTGGTTTACTCTTCAATCATAAATAATATTTTGTCTTATTATTAATGTATATGTCAATGTAAGAAGATAATATCTATGATATAAGATTATAAAACCAAAATTTTGACTTAATTTCTCATAATTGTTCATTTTTAAGACTTATCATGACATAATTTTGGCTTATCCCCTAAAATTTAGACTTTTTATCTTTCTTTCTGATTAATAACATAATATTTACACATGTTAAATATGTTTCACTTTTTTCACTACACCCTCACTTTTGTATATATTTTTAATTTCATATGATATGAGATAATATGTATTTTTAGTGCATATTAACCCAAAATTCTCACTGAGCTGTGATAATTATAACTTTATTACATATTATTATGACCCAACAAATGATTTTCTTTTTAATTTATTAAACCACAATTACGAAATACGACGGTAAAATGTTGATTTATCGTCATGTTGACTCATTACATCAGATTTATAACTTATAAAGTCAAACTGATGACTTGTTATCTCCTCCGTCTGACTTTAAAACTCAAATACTTTTCATTTAATATTTGTATTTTTTGGCAGGATTGGTCTTCCATACATTCTGCCTTCTGTTAACTGGAGTCATTCTCGTTGTTGTAACGAACTTTACTTATTAAAAAACCCAAACATTTCTATGAATTCACGGGATTAAACCACATTTAAAGACCTACCGTACTCCTGCGGCTCCGTGTCTGCAGGCGGAGAGGAGGCGGCCTCGGTGAAGAAGGTACAAACGGTTAGAAACGTTAAAAAAGTGCGGTCCCGTCTCATGTTTGACGGTTCTGACTGATGGATGTTAAATGGGCTGAACGGAAACGGCCGCCGCTGCTTCTTTCAGATTAAAGTCTCCCAACATCAGATTTCAGACGTTAGCGACAGTTCGGATAAAAACTCCACGTTAGAAACACATTTCTGAATAAATCTGAGTGAGTCTGGTCCAGGTGAAGTCTTTACTGTGTCCACAAACAGGCAGAAAAACCTCCTCCGCTCCGCAAAAACCAGGAAGACGGAAAGCTGCCGAGTCAAGCGCGCGAGGAGCGGGAGGAGCGGGGCGGAAGTGGCTCTGCCTTCACAATAAAAGCGCGACGCTTATTACATTAAAAAGTTTTTTAAACGTAACAACTTAATCAATTAATTCTTGAAGCGGACGAATATAAGCAAGGTACAATTTGAGAAGAAAGTAATGTAAAATGAAACACCTGCTAATATGGAGGATTTACAACAATAATAATGAATTAGAAGTATATTTATACTTGAAATGAATACATTTTAATAAATACAAAATGTAATAAATAAGATCAAAATATAATAGTAATAATAATTACATGAATTAGCCATTAAACTGATGGGTCAGAGTCTCCCCAACCACAAACAAAATCATGAATTATCAATCACAAAAAGAAAAATCATCAAGTTATTAAAAATAAGACACATTATTAAGTAACATTTAATTTTATTTAAAAATAAACCAATAAAATCTTCTGAAAAACATGGAATACTTAAAACATGTCCACATACAACAACCACAAGCAAACAAACGAAAAGTATAGGATATATTTAGCCTAATTTACCCATTTTATCCATGTTTGTAAACTGTGGCTGTTAGCGCTGAATTCCCTGCTTTATTTTGAAAATCCGGCGCTGCGGTGTGTTTGTGTTGAATCAAACTTTATTAACCTGGTGACTCAAACACGCTGGAATCCAAACAGCTGCTGAAACAAACGTTTAAAACCTGAAAGAGTTTGTTTGTGAGCGGCCTGAGAGGTTTGAGTTAAAGCTGCAGAACAAGCAGAGAAACAGAAACATGTCTGTCCTCCATCTTATGTAAGAGAAGAGAGACATCTGTCAGGTCTATTTATAACATCTGATCTCATCATAATCCGCTTCTACTACAACTCATACAAACTGACAGCAAAACTCATCTCTGGTTTTTACACAGGAAACTGTCGACTTCTCCTCTAACAAAAATAAAATTCAACTTTAACTGAACAATATGTTTTAACACGGTGTAATAATCTGAATTTATTATCTAACAATAAGAATAATATGAAAATTAACAGACAAATCACTTTGTTTTATACACTTGAGATAAATGATCTGATGAGTCAAACTGCAGAGGTGACATTTCCTGTTTTCACTGACATTATCAGAGGACAGGAAATGTTTCTTTCATTTATTTATTTATTTATTTAAACAGATAAATGGAAAGAAAAATAATAAAAATAAACAATATATATCATAAGAAAACAGCATTTTATTTACTTGCTTCACTAATATTGAGAACGTTAGACTTAAACAATACTGAGATAGTATTCAACAGTCTGTGTTTTAAATCAAGACATTCTCTTAATATAATAATAAATAATAATAAAACACAATGTTTTCATAAATTAAACCGAAGCAGACGTTTTTTTTCTTCACATATTTACAACATTTATTTATTTATTGTTAGATTATGTTTAAATATCAAAAGCTCTACTTACCTTAAGTGAAGTATTGTGTGGATTTTTTTCCCCTAAAAGTGAGAATTAATAAATAATGTGATGGATAAAAACGTTAAATGTCAGATGTTAGTGTTTCTCTGCAGAGTGAGTTGTAGTTCCTGTCTCAGCCTGTGAGCGGCAGCAGAGCGCTGCAGAGCCTCCAGTGAAGCGGAAGTCACAGAAGAAGAAGTAAACCCCAAACAAACCTCCACATGTGGACGAACTGATCAGTTTAAGTTTAAAGCAAGGTTGATTTAAAGTGAACATGGACGACGAACACACGGTAAAAACTTCTCTGTTTACTCTGAGAAAGATTTTAACGTTAGCTAACGTTTCATCGCTGCTAACTACATGATGTTAGCCAGTCCGTCAACGCCAAACTCCGTTAAATTATCTGTCGGTTTTTTTTCGCGCTTATCACAAATTAAAAATATGATTTAACATCGTTTTACACATTTTTGCATTATACAGGAAATAATTTAACAATTGTATTGTAAATTGTATTTACGAACTGTTACCCCAAAGTAAAACGTATTTAGATGCGTTACCGAGTTTAAACTAAAAGTGTGGGCTCAGAATAAACGTTGGAATTTTATCTAAATAAATATTCTACTATCAAAGTTTTTTTTGCCGAATTTATCTCAAAGCTTCACACATTTTCTACTTAGAATTATTTATTATTTCTAATAAACAAAAGAGACGTAAATAGCTATTTTATGAATGGAAGTTTTGGCTGTAGGTGCTGCTGATGTTCCACGTTAAAGTCAGGTTGTATTTAGAGCAGTTGGAGACTGCTACTGCTAAAGCACTCTCTCTCTCTCTCTCTCTCTGTGTGTGTGTGTGTGTTCAGGCCGGCTTCAGGGAGCCCTGTGCTCAGTGTTCGGCGGTGGACTGGGGAGTTTCAGACGAAGGTCGTTTCTACTGCAGATCCTGTCACAACGTCATCGAGGTAAACAACAACAACAACAGCAGCAGCTGATCTGAGGCCTATACTACGAAGCGAGGTTACTGTCTTATCAGAGTAACTTCAGGAGTAACTTAGTGACGTCAGGTGTAACTCCCCGGTTAACCTGTACTATGAAAGGTGGACAGGTTTTACCTGAGGTCTGCTGCCATGGTAATTTACAGGTACGACTGTGAGAGGCTGACTCTGTAGGACGGGGGTTGTCTAAAGACCCCCCCCCCCTCCCCCACACACACACACCCGCCATTATTGTCCTGAAAGACAATATAATGCGACAGGCTGTTGTAATTGTAGACTACAGACCAAAACATGCAGCATTAATGATGAAAATATGAATGTGGACCACTTTATAGAATGTTTCTATTTGATCCAGGTTCAGTTTCCACTGAGGCTGAAATACTGTTAACATGAAGTTCATACTGAACATAACAGCATTACATTCATACATATACAGCCTGAGTGTTCCAGGCAGAACATCATTAACAGTAACAGCTCATTCTCAGACATGTGACCCACGTGTTGACTGTAATCCAAGTATCTGATAATGATCACATATGTTCCGTGTCCTTACATCTCATATTACAGATGAAGAACCCAGAGAACATGTGACCAGTCTCCCTGTCTTTGTTGGTTTGACATTGTGTCGTTAGAGTCTCTTTAAATTCTTCGTAACCGACTTTCCTTGATGACCCCGAGTTAAATAAGAGTAGGTTAAACTCCCTTCGTAGTTTTTTAGTTGAACCTGTTTTAACCTGTGAACTTGTCCGAACGTCCTCAGAGAACCAGAGAGGTGGTGGAGACGACCTTCGCTCCCGGCTCCACCCGGGTCTCCACCATCGGCAGAGGATCCAGGAACAAGAGGCCAGGTCAGTGTTTCTGTTTCCATCAGTAAACTGAATATTAAGACGTCTGAAGTCGTCAGCGGGGATTTAATGAAATTAAACGATTGTTAAAGTTTGTTGTTTCCTGTGTTTCAGAGGGCGGTCGTCAGTGGATGATCTGCGAAGGTTTCCAGTTCATCCTGAGGAACCAGGCCGATGCTCTGCTAAGACTCGGCGTCGCTCCGCACTTTAAGGTCAGTTCTTATCTGAACCTGGAGGTTTTTTTCAGTCAGATCAGAACCAGCTGCAGAAACAGGCTGAGCAGAACCGTGTCTGTTCCAGGACCAGGTGTTGCTACAGCTGTGGAGACTCTACCTGCAGAAGAGTCGACAGGCGTACACTAACAACCCAGTGAGGAGCTCCAGGTTTAAAGTGGTGAGTTCAATGACACAAAGGAAAAACTAGTTCAACACCGCTCACTGAGCTGAAACTGAAACATATTACCCATGATCCTCTTTTCCTTCTGGAGCAGGAAGTGCTGTAAACACCATTCATAATTCCTGATATTTTCGTCAGTTTCCTGGCTGGATATCAGAGATGAACGCTGGTTTTTAATGACTTGAAGTCTATTTAAACCATCACAGTGACTCTGAAGCTGAGATTCTGTTTGCAGAGAGGTCTGGACTCGGACTCGGACAGTATGGCCGAGTCATCAGTCAAGTCTGCCAGCGAGACGGACGGAGAGGCGAACCTGTCGAGCACTGTCGGATCTAATGCAGGTCGATAACAAACAGCTGAAAGGCAATTAATATGTAGATTTAAACCTGATTTTTATACAATATTCCTTAAAAACACAGATTTAATTTGAAGTTTTTGTCACTTCACATCATTTTTCTTTAATAAAAATCAGTTTCAGTAGAGAAACAACAGATTTTGACTCTGACGTCAGTGGAAATGTTCCTTTACCTCCTCAGCGAGCTCCAGTGATTGGTCGCAGTGCTCGGGCTCGGTGGACGTCGTCACCTACCTGTCGGCTCGGCTGAGGCGGAGTCGTGGTCTCATGAGCATGAAGAAGACTCTGGCTCTGATCCACCTCGGTCTGGTCTGGAGTCAGGAGCCACTGACGCTCAGTGACCTGCTCAGGTAACACCTGCACTCACCTGGATTAACTGTCGCATGGAGGGTTGATAGATTATCGTTGATTATGTCAGGTCTGGAAGGTCCTGGAGGAGTGAGTTGATGTGTTTGTTTTCAGGCTGGTGAACGAAGGCCATGTCCCGTACCTGAACGCCTACGAGAATCTGCCCGACGAGATGAGGCTCGACGGCAGAGACGCTGTCATCTTCAGAGTCGACGTCAGAATCCAGATTTAACGTTTTTCAGTCCAGTGAACCGGTTTAAACCAGTCCGTTTGAGTACATGTTGTTGGGGTGTGTTTGTTTCCGCAGAGTGTCCCGTCCCACCGGGCAGTGCACACCGAGGCCCAGGATCTGGCTCTGTACCTCCAGCTTCCTGCTTTTCCTCCAGTCAGCTGTCAGAGTCTGCTGCACCCGGCGCTGCTCAGCGTGCGCTACCTAACCGACGCCAACCTGCCCGGTAACACCAGCACCGACAGTAACGCTGATAATGCTGACGTCATGAGCGGTCGATTATTTCACCTCCTCTCTCGTTAACCAGACGAGCTCCACCCGTGGGTCTGCAGCCTGATGGAGCGCGCTGGTATGGCGGATCAAACGCTCCACACGTTCGACTCCACGACCCGTCCCGTCCTGCCGCGGTACGATGCCCAGAGCGCTGCTATCATCATCGTTACCTTGAAGGTCATCTTTGGCCTGGACGACCACACCGAGTGGTAACTGCCCCCCCCGACCCCCACTACTGCCCCTCTACCCCCCCACAGACGGGCTTCACTGATAAATCACATTTGATTTGTGTCTTTCAGGGATTTATCTAACGAGGTCGGAGTCCAGGACAACTCAGGTTGGATGTTTACACTTTGATTTAATCTTCTTCTGTGGTTTATTGGCAGCGGCTGAACTCTGGTTTAACTGTTTGCTGTTTTCTCAGAGGACGTGTTTAACCTGAGGAGGTGGTACCGACTGATGCAGGCCGCTCTGATCAAAGCTCAGTCGAGGAGAGACCACGACATCGCCAGGTGAGGTATCTGTCACACCTGAGGTCTCCACAGGTGAACTGTGACAACACTTCATCAACATCTGACCAGTCTGAAATCTGAAAACTGGAAGTTTATCGTAATATATAATTATAATTTAACATTAAATTATTCTCAAACCAACAAACAACCAGGGTCAACAATCTGTGTCCTAGTCATTAACCTGGAGTCATTAAATTGAAGGTGAAGCTTTTTCATTGGGTGGTTGTCGGCCTTTGATTGAGTTCAAAGTTTGTTAAGCACCTTAATGTTTTAAAATCTTATTAATATATTTATTATTTCCGTCCCTCTCTTCTTCAGGAAACAGTGGAAGGCAAAGAAACCTCTTTACCTGAACAGGAAGATGAAAACCACTGTGATGAAAAAGAAAAGTAAAAATCTCAGTTTGTAGACGGGGAGACGATGTGGGCTGGAATCTGAGCCCAGGTTTTCAGTTTTTGTTTCCATTCAGTCAAACAGCAGCCAAATTCACTGTGATCAGCTGCTGTTTGCAGTGAACAAACTGATGTTCAGACAGCTCTCACTGGATCACTGTGATACTGAAGGAAATTTAAAAACAGGAGGATTCTGAATGAAGTTCTGCAGCTAGAAAGAGCATCTTTTTTTCTGTGGTTTTTAATCGCATGTACATTGGTTTACTTTCTATGGACATCAGAGATAATGATATCGGCAGGAAGTGTAAGTTGCACTGAATCTAAAAATACATGTCTGTCTGTTAAGATCTGACTGAGTTATGACTCTTAGAAAACGTGTTATTTTTTATGTAAATTTCAGCCATTGTGTTTTTAAAGCTCTTTATCTTCTTCGTTGGTGGTTAAATCTGGTTTAAGCTGTGATGTTTGTGTCTGTGCAGGGACAGCAGAACAGGTTCAGATCTGCTTCGAGAAGCTGTCTTCCCACCTGGTGGGGGTCCAGCACTGCGAGCCATCCAGCTTCAGGTTCTGCTGGGGGGGACGAGGACGGAGCGGACGGTCCCAGTCTGCACCACAAGAAACTGGACAAGGTTGTGACCCTGAAACGCAACGTCTTGACTCCCTCTAACTCCACGTACTGGCACCCAGCGCTCCAAGCCTGCGATCCCCGGTGGGTTTGTTAGATTTAACATGAATGGGACGGACAAAATATTAGGAGCGCTCGTACACTTCACATGAAAACAGAAAAGTAGGTTTAGCATTTTAAAAGTGACTTTAAAAACATCATTAACAGCATTAACAAAAAAAAGTAATGTTAGCATTTAAAGAGGTGGTGTTAGGTTTAAAACGACAAAGTAACTGCGTTTAAACAAAACTACAGAATCAAGTCATGTTAGCATAAAAACAAAAACATAGCAGGAGCACTGTTAATGCATTAACCCAAAAGAAAGTAACATTAGAGCTTAAAGAAGTAATGTTACTATTAAAACAAAAACAGTGTTGTTAGCACTTTAGAAATTAATGTTAGCATTAAAACAAAATCAGTATTTACGTGAAGTAATATTAGCTTTAGAAGAAACCGTTATGGGCGCACAAATGTCAGTGTTAACACAAAAAAGTAATGTTAGCATTTGCTAGCATTAAACCAAAAAGTTACTTTTCATCAAAACAAAAGGAGGTAATATTACAGGAGTACAAATGTAAGCATTAACATAAATGTTACTATGTTCAAAACTTATGTTAGCATCGAACCATAATACAACACTGAAACAAGAAGTAACATTAGCATTTTACTTACTTGGTTTTACTGTTGTTGTGTGTGGATTTATGAGACATAACAGATGGTTTTAATGGACAAAATTAATACAAAGCACAAAACATTACAGCGTTCTCTCTGTCTAATGTTTAATATATTTACTTCTACAGAGAAAACTGTTGTTTGTAGAATTTTACAAGAACAAAACTATAATTTGCAGATTTCACACCTTTTATAAAATTTAACTGAACTCAGTGCTCAGTGTTAAAAATCTGTCATTATAAAACTACACAGAAAGATTTTCGCATATGCTCCAGATCCAGGTTTAGGGTTTCCTCTGGTCCTGATGTTTTCTTCTCCTCCTCCACAGGAAGTGCAGGAGTCATTATTCGGAGGTGGAGGCGACGTTGCCTCGGTCGTTCGTCTGGACGCTGCAGCTCTTCTCCTTCCTGCTCGACGTGAAGCCGGCCTACCTGTACGAGGAGGTGCTGACGGTGGAGAGACGAGTCTTCGGCGGCAAAACGCCCTTGAACGGAAACATGAGGAGGAAGGGGAGGACGACCAGGACCGAGACTAGGACTGAGACCAGGAGCGGGACCAGGACTGAGACCAGGAGCAGGAGCAGGAGTGAGACCAGGACGCCACAGAGATGATGAGAGACAAGATGAAAAACTTTCAAGTAACTTTAGGAAAAAAAAATCACAAAAAACTTATGAATAATTTATTATTGGTGCGTTTAAAGACGCTCCGAAATCTGACATCTGAACACTGTGACATGCATCAACCTGAAAATCAGTCAATCAACAGTAACTAAACTTGGACTTATTTATTTTCATGCTACATATGAAATCATTTCTCTGTCTTATTAATCTTTATTGAAACAAATAACGAGTTTACAGGAAGTTAAACAACACCTGATATAAATACTCCAGGCAGACAGATGAAACTTATTAAATAAAAACCTCACAGGTGTTAAATGTTTTCATGTTTTCTGAAAATTTAATTTGGTCAAAATCACGAGTAAATGAATCAAAACATTTTATTATTTGATTCTCGATGTCTTAGTTTTTACTCTAATGTCAGAATCTATGTTTAAAAATATGTTTTACTATTTTACTGATGTTTTATAAACTGGTGATTAGAACAAGAGACAAAACAGATGAATTGATAATGAAACTAATATAGAACAGTTCAGGATCTCTGTCTGATAGGAGCACGTTCTCACGTTTGATTGGTTTTAGTGAGTAATAGTAATTTTAGTTCTGCTGCTCGTCTTCAGACGATTTATCAACACGTATAACAGAAGGTAACGAAACACTTGTTTTTGTTTCTGCATCAAATTTGTCTTAAATATGAAAAAGTTGATTTAACACTGAGGCTCAGTGACGTTTTGTTTCAGATGGAAGTGATAATACAAAGTAAATCAAAACCAATTATTGTAGGAAACGTAAATATTAACCAACGTGGTTTAGATTTTCAGACTTTTCTTCACTCACAGTTAAAACCAATCAGTGTTTCTCTGTTTTATGTTTTATGTCGCACTACATTGATATTTGTGGTTTGGGATGATTCTTATTATTTCTTTGACGTTTCATAAAACAAATTGTTGTTTTTTAGGTTTGTCATCAGACTGAGTGGGCGCTGGGACGATAAAGTCGTGAACTCGTAAATGCCCGACGTTTTTTTTTAAAGGTAATAAAAACTAAATCATAAAAACAAACACTGATAAAATCTTCTCACTGTGAGAGTGAACATAAAGAGAACTGATGTTTTTATTTATTTTTATATTTTTCTCCTCCTGCTTCGTCTTTGTCTCTGAGCTGCAGTGACAGAAACTGACCAGCAGGGGGAGACACAGTCAGAGAAATGAGGCTCAAACTCACAGAAAACTCTGAACTGTCTCCTGTACAAAAATGTGCAGAAATTATTATTATTCATTATTTCTCTCACTCAACCTCAGCTCATGTTTGTCGTAAAGATCCATCTTCAGAAATTAAAATCATTAAACTAAAAAAGGAAAGAACAGGTCGACGTCATTACCCAGAATTCAACTGTACAGAAAGTTTTCCACCAGATACAAAAACACAGGAAAAAAATTGTCTCTTTCTTGTAAATGTAATTGAACTGAACATCTCTGAGTTTTTGATGTTTTATAAACTCACTGATTAATGGACAGTAAACGTTGAGTCATGAATCTCAGCAGCTGATTAAAATATTTGATCAGAATTTAAAATTGAACTTTGTTTCAGGCTTAACAGAAAGTTTAGTTTTTTCTAAGTTGTAAAAAGGTTTTCAAATAGAAAAGCAGAAAGCAGCAAATTACAAATAAATACCTACTAAAGAAAGAACAGGAAACAAAGTAAATCTGTACATTTTTACATTTCAGCGCTAATAAACGTTTAAATAAAATCTAACGTCCGGATTCAGAAAATTTACTGTTTCTTTAATAGATGAGACCAAACTTCCTAAGCAGGTATTTGTACTTTCCTCAAGTATTTCCGTGTTGTTGAACTTAATACTTCACTGAATACTGAATTTTTACTGCACTACACTACAACCAGTGCTACTGATACTTTAACTACACATTGTACTTTTACTATCATACATAAAATACTGCTACTGAAGATACTTTAACCACATTAAGTACTTTTACTGTCATACATGAAGTACCCTTACTGCAGTTACTTTACTGTTACTCCTGGAGGATTTTAGAGTATTTGTACACGTTGTACTCATTGGTCTGACATCAGATCATTTACATTGATGCATGATTCACAGAACAGAACGTACAATTTTCCATTTTAAAAGACAAAGCAGTGACGACAGTACTGTTATTAGTAGCAGTAGTGTAGTATTATCAGTAGCAGCAGTCTCAGTATTTAAACTCTCAGACTCTGATTCTCAGAGTCTTGGACTTTAAAGCCACTTGAGGTGAACTTGGATTTTCTGAGGACAGGAGTCGTCTCAGGACGCTGGAATCAACCAGCCGTATGTGAATGCAGCACGATGCTGTTTCCCTCCACTGAGGTGACATGAGGTAAAGCTGCTCTCTATAGTATCACCATGGCAACATGCCCAACGCTGTAAAGTTACCTAGCAACAGCCTCGAACATGGCAACCGCCAAAATAAAACACCCACAAGTCTGGTCTGTGTGGAGCTGATTTAATGTGACAGAATTTATCCAGACAACAAAGAGACGAAGCATTAAAGTTTGATTCTACTGCGATTATTTATTGTTTATTTATTGTTTCATTTTCAGCTTTAAATGAGATGAAAATCCAGTTTCCTGATCCAACCCCAGGAGGTAAAATGAGGTCACTGCAGCAGAGAACAAAGAGCGTCTCATAAACAAGCAAAATAAATCAGGAAACAAAAAAACTAACATCACTAAGTTAAAGTGAAATGTAGAAAATATCAGTGTTGTTCAGAAGCAGCAAATTAACTATAAAACAAACAGAACATTTAAATCATGATTTTACTAATGACTTGTTCTGTTTAAAGTGTCAAAACAAATATGAGTATGAGCGTATCATTAAAAGTACTAATACCACACTGTAAAAATACTGTTACAAGTAAAAGTCCTGTAGTGAAAATGTAAGTGTGTGAGTATAATCAGGAAAATGTACTGAAAGTATTAAAAGTAAAAGTTCTCTGCAGTAAATCGATACATGACTGCAACTAATGATTATTTTCTCTGTTTATTGATTATCTGATTTCAGAAAACAGTGAGAAATCTCATTTACCCAGAACCCAAAGTGAAACCTTCACTGTGTTTGTTTTGTCTAAACCTAAAAATTGTTAAAAAATACATTTAAAATAATTGAAAAGAAAAAGCAGCAACTCGTCAAATCTTTGGAGCTGGAAGCTGAAATGTTTTGTTTTTTACATGAAAAATTATTTAAACTGTTGCTTGTGTTTAAGTAATTTTCAGACTTTATCTTTTATTAGTTGTAATTACAGTTATGCTGAAGTGATGTTAGGTAAAACTGGACCAATACAGTTTTATGTCTCTGGCCCTTTAAATTTCACCAGGCAATCATCAGAAATGTTGTTACATTGTTGCTACAAATGTTCTTTACATGACACAATCGTTCTGATTGGTCTGAGGTGGCCGAGGTGGGCGGAGCAAATATTTAACTAATCACTGATTCCAGAACTGTTGAACACTGATGAAGAATGTTGTTTTTTATTAAACTGTTTGATTCATAATGAAAATATTTTCACAATATTCTTCACTTTTTATGAGAAAGGGTTTAGAGTGACTTCCTGATGCATTCAGGTGAAATGGGCCATTTTTCTGAAACTAGCAGGTTTTTACCAGGAACATTAAAATCATGAGTCAGTATTCCAGAAATAATTTTTGTCTGATTTTGTTCTGATTTAGTTTGAGTGAATTCACAGGTTGTTTTCAAAATGGCTGATGTGACATGACATAGTCAGGCCTGTAAACTAATGAACCAATGACTGAACTGATAAATGAATTCAACCATTAACAATCAAATAAAACATGACATAAAACAGTCTTTGAATTAATCTGAAGTTTTATATCATTTTTACCCATCAGTCATGCTCTGTCCCATTTTTCCTGAACATGTCATCAAAGGTGAGAGGGGTCCCGATGTGTTCGAAGGTTCTAAAGTTTTTTACTTGACAACATATTTTCTGTTTAAAAATATAAGCACACAGTGACATTTAAGGTGGACTTCAGACTTTAAGGTGGTTTCCCCCGAACCTGTTTCTAAATGTATAAACCTGGTCTGTGCAGACAGAAACAGAAACAGTGTTTAGTGTTGAGTTTATCTGGATGATTGTTGGAGAGTTTTTCTCACAGCCCTGAATCTTTTCCACTGATTGTGTTTTTTGTTTCTTTCAGGACGAAAGAGACGACGACACAAAGCCTGAAACAATCTGCGGAACGATCTCCAACAGAACGACACAGAGAGGTGAAACTGGAGTTTAAAGAAAAAGAAAAGAGAGATTATTGAGTCTCCTGATTTAGAAACTGGTTCAGCTGCTGATAAAACTCACTCAGAGCTCCTGAAAAGCAAAACCTGCTGCTGCTGATTGTGACTGTTCTAAAATCTGAGACACATAAAGTTGAATTTAAATCATTGTCCTGAATCTTGAGAATTAATTTGGAAAATAAAAATAAAAGCTCTGCTGTTTCTGTAACATTCCCTCAAAAAAATCTTATGGTGGACAAAGTACTGGAACTGGTACTGTACTAAAAGTAGTGATACTACAGAGTAGAAATACTCTGTTACAAGTAAAAGTCATGAATCCAAATTATACTCAAGTAAAAGTACAAAACTATCAGCATCAAATGTACTCACAGTAAAAATATTCGTTGTGCAGATTAGACCAGTTTAACATCTGTAAACTAAACCACTGATTAAACTGTATTAAATATTAAGACAAGTAACAAATATTAAAAGCATCAAGACAAAATGTAAAAGCAACATGAGACAATATAAAGAGTATTTACATTGAAATTAAAGAGTTAAATAGAAAATAAGAAATACAGAGTAAAAGTCACAGAGCTGTGTGAGAAAATTATTTATTAATTAATAATTAATAAAAGACCGCGGAGAATAGATTTAACGACTTAATAAAGGGCTGTGTGGTTCATCATTTAGTGTAATTTATTTATTGATTTTGTTTTGTTTTATTTATTTGAATCTACAGCTGTTAGGTAAATGTAATGGAGTAAAAGTATGAAGTATAAACTAAATGGAAATAAAAGGACCTCAGAACTGTACCTGAGTAAATGTACTTTTACCACAAAACTGTAGTTGGTTTCATTGATATTTTGTATTTTTATAAACAGATTAAGATTAAATCAATAAACCAAACTAAAATTCATCAAAAAGAAACCGTTTATTAGATAAATGTTTATAAGAAAATCATAAATGTGTTCTGTTGTCATCTCATTTTAATCACTGTTTCATCAAATAATTTATTATTTTGCCAAATTTTTGCATTAAATTTAATTAGTTTCCACCAAAACATCTCAAATTACTTAAACTATTTGTGCTTGTATATATTTGTATTTATATATTTCTTGTTTATTCACTGACGCCTAATATACAAGGAAACAACAAGATAGAATTCAGAAACAAAGACAGTTCATTCATTTGTTCACTAAAATGACTCGTTTGTGTTTGAACTTTTGATTTAATCCTGAAATCTGCAGTGAAGACCAGGACCTGTGACTGAAACCTGCACAGAAGCCAGTAAGTTTACCTTGAGCTAAGAATTTCTCTTGGTAAAACTAAATGTAGAGAAACTCTTGTGTTGATTACCAACATTAATTCTTCTGAATCAGACATTAAATCAGAGAAACAAGTTTTATAAACTGAAAACAGATTAAATCAGACATTAACTCAAATGAATTTTAAATTACCTGACATAAAGAATTAATTTGGAGCCTTGAAAGCCCTAAAAGATTATTTATTTCTATTTCATAATTTGTGTCCATGAGTTAAATGTTCACAGAGCCTATAACGTCTTTAAATGTTTGTTCAACCTGAAAATGACAAAAATAAACAGTTATTTATCTGAAGTTAAAATAAAATTTCATCCTGGAGGATTAACTTTTAATCTGATGAACTAAAATTAAAATACTGTTTATAAAATATCCAGAATCTCAGAATAAAAACTTTTAAATTAACATCTCTTTTTTTATTTTCATGAGAAGCAGAAAATGTTTCACCTCCTAGGAACAAAAACAACTGATTTAGTCTCTGCACAAAGTTGAAGGATGGAGGAGAAAACTCAACCTTGGAAACTGGCTTTAAAAAAGAAAAAGTCCACTTACTACTGTTTTTTTCTGGAGCTTTCGGCTGATTTCCTGCGAGGAGGTTGTCTGAGTCACAGTCTGTTAAAGGTTTAAAAAACTATGATAAATCAACAGTTTGATTCCTAAAACAGAGATATTTTAATCAGTGGTGAAGATCCTGTGTTTACTGAAGTAAAAGTAACAGTAATACAGTGTAAAAATACTCTAAATACTTCACTGAAGTATCAGATAAAAATATACTCTCTGTGCAGAATGAGGCCTTTTTTGAGTGTTAACGTGCAGAGGTCCTGAAAGGTTTTTATCGTATGTGCACAATCAAAATAATTAGTGTCCACAAGTTATTATGTTATAAAATAAACTATTATTTTCTCAGTATTTTAGTTGTTGGGAGAGTTACAGGTAGCAGTATCAGTGGTGGAGTCGGACAGTTTTCATCTCTTTGTGGTGACACTGAAATTAGAATCTGGTAACTTGTAGTTTTTATATTTCAGTTTTTGTACAAATCAAACAAACGAGAAATAAAACGTTAATGAGCTTTAATTAGGCAAAGCCAGGCTAACAGTTTCCCTCTGTTTCCAGTCTTTGTGCTAAGCTAAGCCTCTTTTCTTTTTTTCAGTTTACCACTAGAAAACATTTTTTCATGTTCAAAGCCCAGAATTTAAACGTCATTGTGAGTTTCAGAGCTGACAAGTGTTTTCTTCCTCTGCAGAGGGAGGTGTTGTCGTTCCTACAAGAGTTTTCCATATGAAGAAGAAAACTTCACAGCCTGTGATCAGCTGACCTGGAAACAACACCTACACGTGCTGCAGCTGGAGGCCACGCCCACCTCCTCAGGTCCAGGTGTCCTCTGGTCACATGTCAGCCGCAGGTGGAGATGACGGAGTTCAAGACGTAACATGAACTTCACTTTACAGACACTTTGATTTTCACTGTGAATCACATGATTCAGGTTCTGACTGGGTCTTTCCTGAAGGTTCAAGATGAGACGAACTCTTCAACTTATTGAAAACATTTGTTACACTGTAAAAAAAGGAAAGCAAACGAGGAAACTGCGGTGGATGACACGAGTTCACGCCAAATAAAAGATGATTTCTGATGATTTTACTCACTCTAATTACAGCAATATTTGTTCAAGACTTTGCATGTGTTCAGTGTAAAATCCCTGTTTTTGTCAATGGAGTCTGGTAGTGATATATAGAGATGTTTCTGGTTAAACTAAAAGGATCTTCCTCTTTAATAAAAAGCTCTGTCTCTGTAGGAATCCTCTCATCATGTTGTCAGACACTGAGAATAACAACCTGAGTCTGTCAGTGACAAAACAAGAACTTTAGTGGACGGACTTTGACGTGGACGATCGTCCATTGGATTATATTACAACAGCTGTTCTGATCAATACTGCACCAATTCCAAAGATTTTTATCTCTGTCAATCATTTACACCCAAAAACTTTCCTGTATTAAACAACCAAAGATCAAATTGGCAGAACTTTTCTAATAAACCTCTCACTTTGAAATAAGAGACAAGCTTCATTTTTAGTTTTTACTCCAGACGCTGATTATTTCTGAGCCCGAACAAGCTGTGATTGTTATTTCTGCTGAAGACCATGAGCTTCAGTTTTTACAGTGCAGACTGGAACATGTGAGGTTCTGGACGAATCTGTGGAAAAAGACTTTTTAAAAGTTTTTGATGACACATTAGTCATCGACAGGAAATGAATGCAGAGCAATGCAGGAAATGTTTGTTGGTGTTTGACTGCTGGTCCAGAGTCAGCAAAAAACTCCCATCATCCCTTTCACTTAAATCAGCTGCTGTAGAGGCTCAACCTCCACCAAACCTCTGTTTATTTACAGCCCATTTTACACAGTTTTACAATTCAAGTTCTAAATGGTTTCTGCTTGTTCCAGGTGAAGAAAGGTCGATGATCTCGGACTCTGCCCCGAACACCTGTTGTTTCTCTGTGTAACTGTGGTTCTTCAGGTTTGATCTCCCTCTAACTGAGTGACAGTCAGCAGCTTAAACTGCTGGAATCAGACCCAGAGAGTTCAGAGTGAAGCTGAACTGGAGATCAGTTAAAAAGACTTAGAAGTCATTAAACACCAGAGTTCATCTCTGATATCCAGGAAACTGATGCAAAGATCAAGAATCAGAAACAGAGTTTGGTGTTTGTTACAGCGACTTTTGGAGAAGACAGTAAGCCAAGTTTAAAGTAGTAGAACGTGTAAACTGGAGTAGATATTTTTCCAGCTCTGGATAAACATGTACATATGTCTGGTCTGGACCCAGTGAGTCCTCCACTGTTGGAACCACAGCGATCAGGATCAACATCCATCAGTGCAGAAACAGGATCTGGACTCAGTCTCAGGGCGTTTTTATCTCCACTGAAGAAGAAGAAAAAAAACTTCATGTCTGTGTTTAGTGAACTCGCTGCTCCACCCGCCCCGTCCTGGATGGAGTGTGACCTACATTCCACTGACCCCACCCACCCTGGACATCCCCCTCGGTCCCTCCCCCCGTCTCCCTCTCTTCACATACATACTGTACATACATACTCAGTGTGGGTGTGTCCGCGGTCGTCGAGGTCGTTTCTGTTTGCTTTGGAGGGAAGTCACATCTGCTGAGGTTTTTATAGACCAAACAGGCTCAGGGACTAAAACATGGACTCTAAACTTAGAAACTAAACTCTGAACTAAACTTAGAGACTCAACTCAACAACAACTTGGAGAGTAAACTCTAAAAGTAAACTCAGGAACTACATTTATTTATTTAACTTTAAAATTGTTATTTTATTTGTTATTGTTATTTAAATTTAAAATTGTCTAAAATTGTTATTACACGTGGTTTCTTAAACTCCAAAACTAAACTCCCTGATAATAAACTTGGCAGGTAAACTATAGGACTAACCTTTAGGACTAAACTCATGGACTAGATTTACATTTAAACTATGGGACTAAACTTGAGGGTTAAACTTGGGAAATTTGGGAATTACATTTGGGAAGTAAGTTGTGGGACTAACCTTGGACCAGATCTATAGTTTGGGACTAAACTCAAGGACTGAAATCAAATACTATAACCAGGACTAAACTCAGGGGCTAGAGAAATCATTTCTGAAACAAAACACAGGTACTAGACAAAACAGGGACTAAATTCAGAGGCTGAACTCAGGGACTAAACTTGACGACTAAACACATTCGAGAGCTAACCCGAGGGACTAACACAAGGACTAAATTCTGGAACTAAGATCATGAACTGTCGTCAACAGTCAAAGTCAGAGGCTGAATATATGGATTAATTTCAGGGACTCAAGTCGACAGCTAAAATACACTTTACAACATGTAGGAGGATCAGTGTGTTAACATGAGAATAAACATACAAATATTTAAAGATCAGCAACACCATGGATGTTTAAAAACATGACCGAGCCAACATGAATGCCTGAGTGTTGGGGGTTGCGGTTCCTCGAGGTCTGATTCTTGGAAGTCTTGAGGGAGGGACGACCTTTGACCCCTGCAGTTGCTGCCTCGGAGCTTCACAACCTCCCACGCAGAAACATACAGATATATTTACATTGTGTGGTGATTTAACTGAAGGTCTTATCCCGACAGGCTGAAGATGAGCAGCAGAACAAAACCTCCAAAAACAAACCCTAAACCAGAACCTGACCCTGCCCCAACCTCATAAAACCAAGTCTGAACCAGGACCAGACAAAATGTCCTCACTTTTCTCACTTTACATCTCTAAAATCACTTCGCAAAAATGTCTGTACTGTCCCAAAAAATGGTCTTTACCCTCCAAAAATATCCAAACTATCTAATAATGTTCTTATTTTCGAAAATGTCCCCACTTTTCAAACAGGTCCCAAGATGTCATGACTTTTGAAACATTCATGTCTTCATACTCAAGAAAGGTCCTCACTTTGCAAAAGTGTCCCTACTGTCCAAGATATCTAGACTGTGTTTTCTGTTGTCTTCTACTGTGTGGTCCAAAGACATCATGAGCCATTAATACAACATGTGAGGTTGAGAGGTGAGAGAATATAAATGACCGACAGACTTCAGTCATTGTTTTACATCTGTTCAGTTTATTTCATCTTTAGATGAGTCAACCTCTTGAATTTGCAGAAAACTGCAGCTTAAACCAGTTCACAGTGTTTTAAATTCAGGCTGATGGGTATTGAAGTTTTCAGACCCATCAGACAGAAAGGACATGATTTCTCTGAAACAAAGGTGAAAGTATTAAAACTGGTGGCCATTACGTCAACCTAGAGTGGAGCAGGACTGATCCTGAAACCAGGAAGTAAGTTAGCATGTTAGCACTTCAAACTATCACTAACTTTCTAAGAAGAAAGGCTTTTGTAGAAGAGCTCAGAGCTAAATGAAATGACCAGTTGGAAGCTTAGTGGTGGAGACGTTGACGTCATGTGACTGTGGTGTAGTTGGTTTATAGCCTAACATTAGCTTTTTACTTCTGGAGATTGGATTTAGGCTTCAAACATCAGAACAGTGGTGTTCATCTGTGAAGATTATCTGATCAACTAAACCTGGAAGGATCAGAAACTTTAGTTGGTCACAGTTTATTTTCTGGAATAATCCAAAACACAATGAAAAAATCCCATTGGCTTTTTGTGGAGGAACCAGGCTGATGCTGACTTCAGGTTGGACTACAGAAACACATCATCACTGTGGGACTGTGTTAAGTTGTTATGATATCTGAGAGTCCTGCGATTGTTAAAAAGAAACTACTCTGAACTTTCAGATTTTCTTTAAACCGCTTCAATCACTTTGTATCCGTTTCCATTGACTTTTTTTTGGTTGTAGAGGTGATAGTGATTCGGAGGCTGATCATTCTGCTGGAGTCGTATTTTTACCACAGAATCCCCATTTTCCTCCCAGTTCACTGTTGTTTAGAGTTTCAGTTTTACGGTAAGTTTGGAGGTAATTTGAAGGTGTGTGATCACTGCAGCTGGAACTTTAGAGAAAAGGTCCAAAACCAGACGAATTCAAGGTTTCTTAATGTGTTTGTTTCCTGTCGTTGCAGTGCACCACCTTCCTCTGAGAGTTAAGATCTTCGCTCTGACTTCATCCCACAAACAGCTGAGTTGAGTCGAGCTTCGTCGTCTCTGCTTCTGATTTCCTCCTGCACAAAGTCTGGGAGTGTTTTCTGCCTGGAAACTGTTTTTTACAGACGGACTGACGGACGGTTGGACGGACCGCCTGCCCGCCTGCCTGAGTGTTTTTTTCTTTTTCCCTCCTTTTTCCTTTTTTTTATTTCACAACCTCGCTGAACTTGAAAATGAAAATGAACTCACGTCACCTCTGCCTGCTGCCAGATCCTGCTTTTGTCCCAGTTTCCCTCTCAGAGTCTGTGCTGAGTTTACAGTACTGAGCTCACCTCTCTCTCTGCAGCAGCAGCATGTTGAGCTAATTCACTTTGAATAATGAGGATGTTTATGTGGTTTTGTGTGTGAGCTGCAGGGGCGAGTCAGGCCGCCGCCGCCTCTGCTGCCAAAAAGGTGTTTTGAGGTGAGCAGGTGACACGAGGCCGAGTCGTGTGAGGAGCTGTCAATCAAACCCTGATAGATGAAGTATCAGCATCACACACAGTGCGAATAAAAGCAGCTCTTTGTCTGCCTCTATCTCAGACAGGATGACGTATCGCCATCACCTCCACCTTCCCTCCTCCTCCTCCTCCCCTCCAGTGTTTGTTCATGTCATGATGATGATGATGATGGTGGTGGCGCGGCTCGACCTCCAGCCTCCTCCTGCAGCAGCTTAAAGGGTTAACATGCAGCCACAACAAAGGAGCCGGCGTGTGCATGAGTCGAGAGGGGGGTGGGTGGGTGGGGTTTGGGGGGAGGAAGAGGTGGAGGAGGTGGGGTGCTCCGGCTGCCTTCTAGCCCCGCCCTGGAATTCTTTAGTGGAGAGGCTGTTTACAACCTCGACGCATAGGAGTCCCCGGGTTCATCGGCCCCGGTGGGGAGGGGGTGAGGAGGAGGGGGTGAGGAGGAGGGGGGGGGGAGTTGGACTCACAAGCAGAGAGGAAAATGGTACAGGAAGAAGACAATAAGAAAATATGTTGAGGGCCTCTGGAGCTGCAGGATCAGAGCTTTTGTTCCTTGGTTCTTTATGATTCTTTGTTTTCTGTCTTTAACTGTGTTTAACATGCACATGTCTGAGCTGATGCAGACACGTGAAGGGGAGAAACCACCACCACCCCCCCCATCAAAAAAAAGAAGAAAAAAAAAGAAAGAGAAACCCTGTGGACTTTCCTCTGCTGCAGCTGATTCCTCCTCCATGCAGTTAGTTAGTTTGATTTGATTTCAGCTTCGTCTCCTCTGCTGCAGGAACAGGAACAAAACATGTTTGATGCATGTTTTCGTATTGAGGAGGTTTCTCTGCTGCTGACGGTTCCAGTCTGAGCTGCAGAGTCTGACGGTCGCTCTGTGTGGGATGTAGAGCAGCATGCATGTTGTTTATAATCTGCTGCTGTAGTTCACACACCCCTCCCATCTCCTCCTCCACACTTGTGTTTACATCTACATTTTACATGAGTCTCACATCTGTTTCTGCACAGAGCAACAGTAGAAATATATTTACACAGGGAGACAAAGAAAAAACACAACTTATTCTTATCTATTAATCATTTCTTGAGTCAATGTTTGGTCATAAATCAGTGAATATTTCCTGTTTGAATTTCCTGTTACCCAAGTTCACGTTTTGTTTTGTCTAAAACTCAGATATCTCTGTAAGATATTTTATTTTCTGAAAGAAAAGTGACAAATATTCACATTTCAGAGGCTGGACTGAAAAAGTGACCTTAATGACATTTTTCTGTCGACTGACTGATCAATCAGTGGACTAATAGAATACAAATAAGAGCTAATTCAAATGACATCTGTAGTTTTGTTAATTTCACGATAAAAAAAAACGTCTCTACTATTATCTTGCATTTTACAAGACCATAATCATATAAATAGACTTTTAAAGTAGTTTCATTACTACCATAAAAAGACATCTTCAATACATACAAATAACTGTGTTTATGAATATGTTTGAATACAACACAAATATTTTTATTAATATCTTATATTCTGAGTGACATTAAAAGTTCAAATCAAAGCTGAATTTGTTTCATTTCATCTATAAAAAAACATAAAACCCTAATAAAATATATAAAGATTTTTAAAAAGTAAAAGCATCAACATAAATGTTTGTAAACATAATACAAAATATGTGTTATTTAGTGTGACCATGAAAATCATGTAAAGTTAAAACATAACAACTTCATTGTGTTTTAGAATCTGTTTTATATGAATAAGACATAAGTAGATTAACACATATATTTAAATTAATATCAGGTATTTTTATGGTTCTAATGTTCCACTATGATAAAGACAGATTAAAGTTAAAGCTTCTTTGTCATTTCAGCCACAAACACAAAAACATCGAGTTAAATCTCTTAACGTGTTTTTATATGAATAATGATATCATTTTACATATTTAATGATTTCCTGTGTTCGTTTTCTCGGTCATTTATATTTTCTGAACATTATATTGTACCTGCAGTTGTTCACTACATGACTCTCACGCGCGTCCTCGCGGGTATCGCGGTCCCGCCTCGCGCCTGTGTCTGCTTCCCAACCTTTCCCCTAGTTCGAGCGCGCTGCCGGGTTCACCGGGTTTACTCTGACACCGCTGACTCCTCGGCCACGCCCCCCGACAGCCACGCACCCCGCCTCGGGCCAATCGCGTCGCGGCCACGTACTGATCACGCCTGCCTCGCCTCAGTTGGCGAGTGCCACCTTGCCTGCGATTGGCTGCGTGTTACCCACCCGCCAGACTGCTCTGAATTTTGTTTCTGTGTTTTTTTTTTCCCCTCGGGTTTTTTTTTTTTTTTTTTTTTTTTGGCTCCGCTCAGCTGAAGCCAGTCTGCTGGCAGAGGCTCAGCTTATTATTGACTGCTCGCGCTCCTGCTGCTGTCTCTGCCTTTATTTTGAATTATCTGTCGCTGGTTTCGGACTCGTCCTCATGCTCAGCTTCACGGCGGAGCGCTGCTGCCAGGTGAGTCCGCTGCACGGCCGCTCAGACCCGGCCGCTTTTATCAGCTGTCCGACGCCGATATTTCATTAAAGTAAGTTGTTGTAGCGGAGCTGTTTAAACCTGCAGGTTCATAACAACACGGGCTGGTCTCGGGTCAGGACCTGCAGGCTGCAGGGTCGGCTTATAACCGCGGCCGGCGGATTGGTTTCGTCTTATTTTGGCGCTGATGGCTGGTTTATCTGAGGTCATAGTGAACCCAGTGGCTCCTGTGTGTGTGTGTGTGTGTGTGTGTTGCTGTGTGTTCACAACAGTTGCATCACTGCGGTTGCTTCGCTCCATCATAAAGTTTATAAAACTGACGGAGACTGGACCGGTTCTTTCTACTGTCTGTGAGTAGAATCTGATTTGACCTGATTGGTCTTTGTTGTTGCTGTGATGAGGAGGCTGCTTTTAATTCACCTGGTTTTACCTGAGACACATTAAACTGCAGCTGACAGGTATTTTCATTATCGATTAATGGCAATAATCAATTAACTGTAAAACATCAGAAAACAGTCAAAAAAATCTAAATCTTTATCTAAAATATTCAGTTTAGTAAAATGAAAGAAATTCTCACATTGGGACTCAAATTAAATTCTGTTTTTGTTCTATAACTATTAATCACTGATCTGTTGATTAATTTTCTGTCAATCAATTAATAAATAAATTGTTGCAGCTCAACTGTTAATGAATAATAAAGTGTGTGAGATGAAACCAGAGGCTGAAGTTTAGTCTTCATGTGTTTAATTAATCAAATCATCAGACAAAAGAGAAGTGTCAAATAATAAAACAAATAACCTGCCTCATTATCAATTCTTCTTCTTATCGATTGATTAATCTGACAACTAATCAGTTTCTGTTTTAAAAAATGACAGAAACATCAGATATCACCTGTCACACTTTATAAATCTGAGTTGACATGTTGAATGTTTTGTCTGAAAACACAAAATAAATTCACTGAACTGTCAGAAAATGAACAAATATTCAGATTTCAGCAGCTAGAATCAGTGATTTCTGTTTCTATAAATGTCTCTAATAACCAGTCAACCACCAGAAACTGTTGCACATCAAATGTCTTCCAGTCAAAATTCAAATGTCAGCATTAGAAATGGATAAATTTCCTGTTTTATCGACTGATCGATCGAGCAGGTTCAGGCTCGGTTCGTCTGTAAAGCTGCACCCAAAAAAAAAAACCTGCAGCTGAGCACAACAAAGAAACAGCAGAGGAAACGAGAGGAGAAAAAAATATAAAAACCAAACGAGGAGAATTAAAATCAAAGGCTGATGATCAATGAAGTTCAATCAATAAATCCTCTGTGGGTGAAGTCACATGTTGATGAGTGATGATAATAATAATTTAACAGGGATTAAAACACATTGGCTCCTGTTGGAGGTGGTTGTGGGTCCATGTGTTGTTGCTCTGCATTGTGTCTTGTTGCTGTAATCTCATTATGTGCTGCTGTGTGATGTGTTTGTGTGATGTTCTGCGTGGGAAATCGCAGCGCCGGAGAATGATACTCTGTGTGTGTGTGGCAACAGATTGACTTTGTTTTCTCCAACTATACTTCCTGTTGGGAGCTTCCTCTCTCTCTCTCTCTCTCTCTCTCTCTCTCTGGGTGAGTCGGTGCATGTTAATGTGGGAGGAGTAGGGGGTGGGGCGTCTCTTTTTTCGTTGTGTGTGTGTGTGTGGGGGGGGGGGTAATATCTGGCACGCCACCTCCCGTCATCTATTCTGGGTACAGGGGAGGTTCCCCCTCGGCCTGAGCGAGACGATGGGTGTACCCGCTGCAGTGGGGCCCCTCTCTCTCTCTCTCTGTATCTGTGTATCTACGTCTCTCGCCCCTCGCTTGCTCTCTCCCTCCACCCTTCCTGTACGTGCAGCTGAGCATTCACCAGATACCAGCCAACTTAGCAGAGCACCCTTTGTCCCCCCCTCCTCCCCCGTCACCTCCCACACACTTATTTATTTATTTTACTTCCTCAACATTATTTTATTACAGTCATTTTATTTTTTCTATTTCGTTGCGTTGTTTTTCAAGTCAGGAGGAAGTGGGAAAAGAACGACATCACTGAGTGATTATAAGAGGGTGGTAATCCTTTAGTTCCCAAAGGAAGTAGAAAGAAGAAGAACATAGGCCGTGCCTGAAATCCTCCTAGTTCACTCATTACTTTACCTGTTACCAAGCAAAGGGCACGTGCGTTACAGCTCCACCTGCTGGCAGGAGGAAAAAAGTGTAGCATTGATTAACTTTGAAATAAATATAACACATTGATGATGTGTTTCTGTGGTCCAGTCCTGAAGTCAGCATCAGCCTGGTTCCTCCACAAAAAGCCAATGGGATTTTCATTGTGTTTTGGATTATTTAAATAAACTGTGAGCAGGTAAAGTTTCTGATCCTTCCAGAGTTTAGTTGATCAGATAATCTTCACAGATGAACACCACTGTTCGATGTTTTGAAGCCTAAATCCAATCTCAGAAATGCAAAAGCTAATGTTGTTCTCGACCAACTACACCACGGTCACATAGCGTCAAAATCTCCACCACTAAGCTAACTGGTCATTTCATTTAGCTCAGGCTCTTCTACAAAGCCTTTCTTCTTAGAAGTTAGTGATAGTTGAAAGAGTAGAAACACAACGAGGCTGTAAGGTGGACTGGTGAGTAGATGGGTTTTCATAGTCGACAACCTCTGGTCGTTTAGACACTGGGTGTAACGCCTTTTTTAAGACACGTAAAGCTTCAGAAGCATCAGGAGTGGGATTTACTGACCCATTTATGTAGAGAATAAAACCTGAAAATGTGAGCTTGTTAAAACCACAGACCTTAACTAGACATTTAACAGAAACACACTGACTTTGGAACTGAGGAACAGAAGTGCTAACATCTCCTAATATGCTAACACCTACTCAGACTTTCTGACAAATCAGACTGTGAAAACTTCAGCGTAAACTTGTTCAGTTCTTATTTTGTTGTAAGCCAAACCTCTGCTACAAGGAGAATCAAATTTAGCATGAAGTATTTCTTCCAGGAAAAAATATTTAACAGCTAGCTTAGCAAGCTTTTTTGATTACTGGCAGGGGGTGGTACCTGGTCAGGTACAGGCTTTCAGGATGTTCGACGATAAAACTAATGCAGCAACCCAAACGCACAGTAATCAAGTTGGGATCCCAGTTGGTTCCCAGCTCTGCTTTGTTCATTCCATGGATATGTTAATGGTGTGTTCCATTTACATGGCGTGTCAGAACTAGGAGTGACGTTACCTCCAAATTAAGTGTTCCAGTTGAGAAGTTGGAAAAACATGGCTACTCACAGGAAAGCTGTGTTGTTGCTCTTTCAGAGTATCAAAACAAATCTGCACTCCACAATTTATTTTCTAAAGCTGCCGTGAAAGAGACAAAGGCACCTTTGTTTATTAGCTGTTGTCAAAATGTGCATATTCACTGTATTTCCTGTGTGAGAGACTGTATTGTTAGTGGCAGGATGGCATACAGATATTTTAAACACTTACAAACCATCACACGTCTCTGACCCTACCTCTGTAATCAGATAAACCTGTAACCTGATCCCTCTGTAAGTGTGATCATGGAGTCAACATGGTTTCTGAGTCGACACAGTGGATGAATTCATGTGTTTGAAAGAACTGAAAGTTTGACTTTTTTTTTTTTTTTTTGTATTTGGAAACTTCTCCGCACCTTGGTTCTGATTCTTTTCGTATTTGAGTGGAAAATAATATTTAATATAAAAGACAAAACTTACAGCATCTTTTAACCTCCGTATCTGCCTCAGGTTGACCGGATGGACGGCCAGCCAGCGGCGATCATGGAGCTGAAGCCATGCATCGAGTACCACGACTTGGAGGCCGCGGAGGCGCTCGTCAGCATGAGCTTTTGGGGTCAAAGGTCGCACAAACCCCGCCCACTGACCCCCACCTCTGACTCCTGTGACTCTATCCATCTCCACCCAGATGGAGGGGACACTCCCAAAGACCTGATCGCTCTGTCCTCACTGGTAAAAAAAGACAGAATCTACAATTGGGTTTAAAACCAACCAAACAATAATTAATCTGTTTTAAATTAACTTTAAACTTTTGTTGTTCCCTCCTTCAGTGTATGACTCCACCTCACAGTCCGAGCTTCGCCGAGGCCTCCACCACCGCGGTCCTCACCACTACCACCTCCGCCATGAGCCCCACCTCCAGACCAGTCTTACCGGGCCTGGGGCTCAGCATCAGCCCTGCCCTCCTAAGTGACTCCCACACTGGCTTCCCCCAACCCTCCCCCTCGTCCTCTCCCTTCGCCTCAGAGACCTCAGCACTTCCACCTCACACAGAGTCGTCCTGCGTGGCTCCGCCCGGCAGAGCCATGGCCACCAGCGTCATCCGCCACACTGCCGACAGCCTCAGCATTCCTCCCCCTCCACCTCCCGCCCCTTCCTCCTCCCAGCCGACAGAAACCTCCACATCGCCTCAGCCGGGACCTCCACAGACACTTCCAGAGGAGAAGGACGGACCTCCTCCATCTCCCCACAGCCCGTCCTCTCCTCCCTCCTTGGCATCTCCTCATCACTCCTCCCCAGTGTCTTCCTCCCACTCTTCCTCTCCGGTCTCCTCCTCTCCAGTCCTATGCCAGGTGTTCCCAGTGAGCGGCCGGACGGGGATGATCTCCGCCTTCGTCCAGGCTCCGGTTCAAGTGCAGACTCAGGGGGGGCCCAAGCCCATCCTGCCCCAGTCCTCTTCTAGCTTTGCCCAGTCTCTGCTGGTGGGCTCTGCCGTGCCACAGGGGACCGTGATGTTCGTGGTCCCCCAGCCGCCTGTGTCCCAGCCCCCACAGGGCCCACAGACTGTCATGACCCTGGGCAACACCAAGCTGCTCCCCCTGGCCCCGGCTCCGGTTTACATGCCATCGGGGGCAAGTGGTGGTGGCGGCGCCTCACAGGCCGACTTCTCCCGCAGACGAAATTATGTCTGTAACTTCCCCGGCTGCAAGAAGACCTATTTCAAAAGTTCGCACCTGAAGGCTCACCTGCGCACACACACAGGTAGGAGGCGGAGTCACCACACAGAATCACTTGATTCTGTCTGCTGAAAACCATGTCCGTCCAAACCTGTTGTTGTTGCTTTTTTGTAGGTTGAGGATTTGTCCTGTTTGTGTGAATCAAGTTTGTTGTTTGTTTCTAACTCGTAAATGAATACATTTGGCACCTGCCTCAAACAATCAACTTAAGCACAACTTAGGCTGATGATAACGTCATTAGCTCGGCATGGTCAAACCTGATGATGGTGCTAGATGAGTTGGAGGATCACCAGAGTTATTACAATTCATCCTCAGGGGAACATGAACGTCTGAACCAAGTTACATCACAACCTGTCCAGTAGTAGTTGAAATATTTTGGTCTGGACCAAAATGGTTGACCGACAGTTACTACCATCAACATCACTTACTGTGGTACAGAAGTTTATGGTTGTTCCTGAAGAATCAAATCTGTTCTTGTTTCTTCCTCTGCAGGTGAAAAGCCGTTCAGCTGTCACTGGGAGGGATGCGACAAAAAGTTTGCCCGCTCTGATGAGCTTTCCCGCCACCGCCGAACACACACTGGCGAGAAGAAGTTCGTCTGCAACGTGTGCGACCGGCGCTTCATGCGCAGTGACCACTTGACCAAACACGCCCGGCGGCACATGACCACCAAGAGGGCATCCTCGTGGCCCGTCGAAACCGGAGACCTCAACAAAGTGGCCCTACCCAAGGGCCAAAACAGAGGCCCTGCACTTCCTGTCGGCGTGCTCGTTCCCACCGCCAACTAACAGACTCAGTCAAGAGCCCACAGGGCCAACTCAGGACCCTGGGAGGGGTGGGGGGGGCAACCAGACACTTAACAGTTAAACTTGCTGGTTGTTTCAATCAGCTCCACCAGCCACATCAGGACGATCTTTTCTACTTTACAAATCACATTCGGCTGGTGAACACAGTGAAGGCAACGACTGCACCCCGGCTACGTTTACACAAAGACCTCAGACCAGGGTCTTTAAACATGGTAAACTCTGGTTATCTGAAGTTAGGTTAAGATGATGTCTTGTTTTGAATTGGTTACTGAAGTATGGAAACCAGATCAGTTATCTTGCCTTTCCAAATAACGCGTCCAAGCATCTGATCTACAAGTCTGAAAGTCTGCAGACACACCAGCACCCCCTTGAGGCTGAAATATTTATTACACTCCAGTAGGACTGCAACTAACAATTAATCTGATGCTTATTTTTTAATTTTATAATAGGTATAATTTACCACAGACCAATGTGACATCTTTAAATGTCTGACCAGTAGTCCAAAGTCTAGATCTAGAGACTGCAAACGTCTGGTATTTATGCTTTAAAAAAAGAAGACGAAGACGAATTATAACTTGATTTCCAAAATAGTTGCTTATTATTAATTTTCTGTTGAATTCTGCATCGATTAATTGACCAATTGTTACAGCCCTACGCTCCAGTATTTCAGTTAATGTACCAAGTTCATTTTCACCACTGATGCTAGCGTAGCTTTTAGTAAGCTGGAGACTTTCGTTAGCTTGGTCGACTGTAAGTGACCAAGCTAATGAAAACTAGTGAAAACCTTTTTCCTCTTCAGTAACTCTTTACTGAACACAACGAACAATGTTAAAAACAGGATGTCAGGCGGGATCAAATAGTCTGGTTCAGAAAAAATACAAAGAAGTTCAGGGAGATATTGTAACCTTAAAGCAGATGTAAGTTCACAGCAGGCTAGTGTGTTAACCGTTAACTTAATTCAGACACTTTTTAGGTGTATTCATGCCACAGTAATTCAAATTATTAAGATTTAACACGTAAAATAATAAGTATTGTAATTTAATGTTGAAATCCAGATATTCTGAGTTTAGTTCATGTAGACGTAGCCGGAGCAGCCAGCGGAGGACAGAGCGAGATTCCCGCCCTGCTCAGGACATTTTATTTCCACCAACCACAAACTCACCGAGGAGGAGGAAGAGGAGGAGGACAGGAAGGCGACAGGCTGCTATTCATCCACGGACAGAAACCAACAAAAACCTGACATTGCACTGGATTTTTTAAATCTTGCTTGTTTTTGTACTCTCTCTCCGTGTATAATCATGTTTACTTCATGTGTATATGTCAAGTTTAGCAAAATGTATGCACTCTTTTTATTTTTTGCCAAAGCCTCTGTATTGTGCTTCTATTGTTAGCATACTTCTGTTTATTTGTCTGTGACTGTAAATATTGTAAATATATTGATATCTATATGAATGTTACGTGTATTCCAATCTGCATTTATGGACAGTACGAGTTATTGATATTTTAAAAATGTCAGTGGACAGTATTCCTCACTGTGATACTACCTACTATCTTTGCTTTACACATTATTATTATTATTATTTAATAAAGATTTGTTGAGGAAAAAAAGTGCTGTTTTTGATAGCTTGATTTGGCCCATAGTGTAGCCAGTAAGAAAATACCTCATGTTATTAAATGTTATTCTTAATAATAACTGCTTTTATCGGAATAATCCCATTTCTGAACATTTGGCTGTAAGCGATGGTGAAGAATATGGCTTTTATAATAAAACTTTACCACAAAAATAAGGGTTGCATTATAGTTTTTTTTTTCACTTCAATACACTATGAAGTTTCATTTTTGATGTATTTTGACATTGCTAACATGTAAAATTAGCATCCTTGCTAGGCTAACTCTAGTTTTTCAATTGATTATGAAAATCTTTGCTAGTTTGAGGGACTCTGTTAACAGCTAACTAACCATGTCCATGATCTGAAGTTTGATAACAATACTGGACTATCATTATAGTGTTTTACCATCAGCAGTTGTCCTTTAAAGGATTAAATGAGAGAAAACTGTTGGTGGTCAAATTAAAATATACAGTACACAGATCCACTTTGTTGAAACTACAACCACTGTTCCAAGATATGAGCACAAAGAGACACAATATCCCGCAAACCGCACAGTTTTTGTCTTCGTTTTGCATCTTTCAGTCTGGAGGTCTTGCTCCTGCAGTTATACGCCAGTGTTTGTAGGACGGCTCCATTTTAGTGTCCATCAAGTGAAGAGGTCGTATTGACTTATTTCACTGTCAAAAATCAATAATATATAGAATTTCCAAACTCTTGTATACTACAGTTTAAAGAGGTGGGGGACTTTTGCATATGTCCTGGGGCCCGTTCTTAGAAGTGGGTTTCAAACAGCAGACATTACATAGAATACTTAATATAGTTTTATTTCGCTGAGCAAACAACACATATTAATCACATACAGTTTATTATTGCTGACTTCCCACTTCTTTAAAACTTAAATCCGTATTAGATCAGTGTGAGGAATTTTTTATATGTTAAAAAGCAAACTGAAGTCAAACACAGACATGTATTATGACCTTCATGAGAAAACCTCACAGAAGTCCTTTGAGAAGTCGTTATTTTTACATTTTGTCCGCACTCAGCAGCTTCTTCCTCTGTGGATGTAGGTCAGAGACGTTAACGTGAGGCGGGAAATCTCTGCTCTGCGGTTAGATACCGAGGTTAATTCAGTTTTCTAGGCTGCGTCGCTTTATATAAACACATACATTGTCCCGTGAATGAAGTTTCTGCTCGGCGACAGCGAGGCCGTTACGTGTTGTGTTATACAACCGGAGCTCCGACCACTCTCTCCTCACACCACCCGGTAACAGCGCTCGGCCAATCACAAGCCAGCGCCGAGGGGGTGTGACCAATGGCAGGAGGGTGACGTTGCGCCGGGAAACGTGAGGGGGGCGCGTCATTGGCTGAGGAGGTACCCGCCCACTTGCCTTACTGACCGACATTCAGCAGAAGCCAAAGAAAATGAATAAAAATAAAACAAGTGAAAAAAAAAAAACAACAACAAAAAAAACACAGGAGTCTGATGGAGAAGAAGTAACCGGAGTCACAGCGACATCATGTGGCGATGAGCGGTACTGCGGCGCATCTTAAAAACAGGGAAACTGTATTTGTAAATTACTATATATATATATATATATATATATATATATATATATATATATAGTAGTTTGTTTAGGTAGTGATCTGTAGCAGGGACAGACTTAGAAACTTCTGAATGAAGAACATTTGCAAAATATTTTTTAAGTTGTGTACTTTAGCACATAAATCTTCAAAAGTGTCCATGTTTTTCTTATGTTTTGCAAAAAATATTTGTATGTAGGATTTATACAGTAGTTTTAAAGACTTCTGTGGATTTTAAGACCCTTGATAATCCAAACTGTTTTTCCATTGGATATGTGTCCAATTATCTAATAATCTACTAGTAGTTGTTGTATCAATGGGACTGATACAAAAAAATAAGAAAGAAAGATTGGATCCATCAGGTTAGATCTTGAAGTGGCGTTATTAAGTTCCATAAAATAAAAATACAAAAGTAAAAAGCCTTTATTGTCATTGTACAATGAAATCAGTGAGTTAAGTAAAGTATAAGTAGCTAAAAAGCACAGTATAGGAGTAAATGTACTTAGTTACTGAATATCATATACACAAGTGATTTTCACCAGGCCTTTGTATAATCTAAGTGTTAGGTCGATGTTGTTGTGTTGTAACAACGTTAACTCATCTCGGCCACTAGGTGGCGACACCGACTGTTCACGTGCGTTTGCAGGTTCTGAAGTAGCCAATCAGAGCGCTTCTCTCCGGACACAGCTGATAAGTCACCTTCACCGGTTTAGAGGGAAAATGAAGCCACAACGTTTGTTTCAGATCCTGAAACCTGAACAAATAAAAGGTACAACACGTTCAGATCATCAGAAACACACACACACACAAGAATCCGGTCTTTAAATCTGTTGTGTCGAAGTGAAGCGAAGAAACCGGCAGATTACCGGGTTGTGTTCCTTTGTTGTCTGATAATTCAGCAGTTTTTAGGCTAAACCGTTAAAGTCAGCTCTAGTTTTCATGCCTGACGACACATGTAACGGATCTAAATGCAGAGTTATAATAATGTGTGGTGTCTAAAAATAGTTTTGGCGCTAAATTATCGTGGTATTAACGCCTTTATGCGACAGTAAACAACAAAAAAGCGCGGCGGCGAAACAAACAAGAAATAAACAGTGTAAACACCGTCACATACACATACTGTCACTTCTTAATAAAAGCAGATTGATGTGTCAGACACGTTAACGCACTGACATAGAACAGAAACACGAATTAATGTATTTATCTGGTTCAGTTTGAGGGAATATGAACAGATGTGTAAAACTGGATTATTAAATATTCAGACCACTTTGTGTTTACGTGACAGTTTTATTCATGTGGAGCCATTTAAATGCAAATTAAACAACTGATTTCCATTTACAAGCTAATATCTCATTACGGAAATCAGATTTCCTTTTGTGACTTCAACATTATTTTTTAACTTTATGATCGTGTTTTAAAATGACAGTTTAACGGTTTGTAACTGTTAAATATTTGTCCTTTTTGTCAGTCAGTTCCGTAAACGCTCATTTTAATAGTTTTGTAACACCGGTTTCTCTGCAGTTTTGTAACCCCGCACAGACAAAGGCGTTTGAATTTCCCGCAGCACTGCAGGCGTCACGTGAACGCGGCTCGCAGCCTGATTGGCTCCGTCGTAGCGTCAGTTTAAAGAGCCAGCGCAAGCTGCGTTCCTATTGGCCGGCCGCGTTCTAGCGCCAAGATTTCAATAAAAAGGCGAGCGGACAACAGAAGCCGCTTCAGTCTCTGCTCTTCGTCTGTGTCTGCTGCTCTTTAGTTTAGATTTTCCTCCTTTTGTCTTTTGTTACTTTTAGTTTCCTAACTTGTGTTTTTATTTGTCTGAACTGAAAATGCTTTCCGCTCGCTCTCCTCTCTCCGTCAGGGATGAAAACACACTCAGCAGTCAGATCAACAACATGGCGCTGGATAAAGAAAACACGGTGAGAAGAAGAAAAACAGTAAAACTCCCGTTTCATCTGTTCAACGTTCAACTGTGTTTTTACTTGAAGTTCACAGTGTTTTTAACTTAAAACTCGCGGCAGCCATTTCCTGAGCAGCTCAGTCTGACTGACTGACCCGGATTTAACCTGTGTTTCTCTTTGGCTGATGTGATCAAATCAAACGTATCGATTCTGCGTTGATTCTTGTTTCTGATCACTTTAATGATTTCCGGTCATTTTATCTTTTCAGCCTCCGAGTCTGAACAACACCCGCATCCTGGCGTCTAAAACCGCGCGAAAAATCTTCGACGATGCTGCGGTAAGTGACTGAAATCAGCTGAAACCTTCAGGATTTTAAACTAATCGATCAGACAGATGATCGATACTCATATTAGACTCAGTGATTGGGAGTTTGTCTTGTTTATTTTGGTCATGTGGCGCCTAAAATGTCGGTTCTGGCGCCAACAGGGACAATCAGCTGATCCTCACCTGTCTCCTCTGCAGGTTTTATTGATCCGTGATTATTGGTGATTTTAATGTTTTGATAAAGAGTCTAAAGATTCTTATCAATAACAGCTGAGCTCAGGTGGAGAATATTATTGATCAGTATTGATCTGACTGTGGTGTTTGTCTCTAATGTGAGCAGGATCTTTAGTTTTTCTATCAGAGAGAAAAGTTAAACTGCAGCAGGAAGAAAATTAAACTGAGCTGTGACTCTATATTATTGATTATATCATCACTGATCAATAATATCGATTTCTTTCAGAAAGTTTCTCAGTTTCTTTGATTTTTGGGTTTATTTGTCTTCTTTAAGAGTTTGACAACATTTTCTGACAAATAACTGATCAATTGATTAAATAACTGTCAGATCAATAAACTAATTCAGTTTATAATGATATAAAACCACAGACAGTTTGATATTTGATTTGTAGTTTAATTGTTTCAGCTTTAATTTAAACTTCACCAATAAGAGCACATTAAATCAAACCAGTTATAAATCGTGCAGCAGTGTTTGTTTGTTTGTTTGTTTGTTGACGTCGTTGTTTGTTGTTTTTCAGCCCAAACCCGCGAAGAAGAGCAGCGGTGGCGAGGAGGAGGAGCCTCTGCTGAAGGACAACCCCCGTCGCTTCGTCATCTTCCCCATCCAGTACCACGACATCTGGCAGATGTACAAGAAGGCCGAGGCCTCGTTCTGGACCGCAGAGGAGGTACACGTCACCGCCGCCACCACGGCGCTCAGAAATCCTGCAGCAGTGAAGTGCTCGTGCGACCCTGACGTGGTCACGCGACGTTAACGTGTTGTGTTTGTTCAGGTGGACCTGTCGAAGGACCTGCAGCACTGGGAGTCTCTGAAGGACGAGGAAAGGTACTTCATCTCTCACGTGTTGGCGTTCTTCGCCGCCAGCGACGGCATCGTCAACGAGAACCTGGTGAGGACGACGACCTGAAACCCGATGATTATTGATCAGTCATCGGTTCCTGTCTCCTCATGTTGGTATTTTCACTCTGACCACCAGGTGGAGCGCTTCACACAGGAAGTGCAGGTGACGGAGGCCAGGTGTTTCTACGGCTTCCAGATCGCCATGGAGAACATCCACTCGGAGATGTACAGCCTCCTCATTGACACCTACATCAAGGAGCCCAAAGAGAGGTGAGCCCCGACACTCTTACTGGTCTGTACTGGACTCTGCTGGTCTGTGCTGTTGTCTGATGGTGCGTTCGCTGACCCTCAGAGAATACCTGTTCAACGCCATCGAGACTCTGCCGTGTGTGAAAAAGAAGGCCGACTGGGCGATCAACTGGATCGGCAACAAGAGCGCCACCTACGGTAAGCCCGCTCCCCGTGACCCCCCCATGTGATGATGGTGCTCCCGATCGATCAGGTCTGGTATTGATCGTCCGTATCCGTTATTGATCTTCCTCCAGGAGAGCGTGTGGTGGCCTTCGCCGCTGTGGAGGGAATCTTCTTCTCTGGTTCGTTCGCTGCGATCTTCTGGCTGAAGAAGAGAGGCCTGATGCCCGGCCTGACCTTCTCCAATGAGCTCATCAGCAGAGACGAGGTGAGGCCGCCGCTCTGAGTGACCGTTGGCCCTCTCAGGGTTTTTGGATCAGACGGTTCATATAAACTGTTTGCTGCTTTCAGGGTCTGCACTGTGACTTCGCCTGTCTGATGTTCAAACATCTGGTGAACAAGCCTTCGACAGAAACCGTCACCAAGATCATCAAGAACGCCGTCGCCATTGAACAGGTCGGTCCACGTGACGAACGCGTCGGTCCGTCTCCTCCTTCTGGTCGTGTTCGGTCGAACTCTGTTTGTTGACCTGTTCTGTTTGTGTTCAGGAGTTTCTGACGGAGGCTCTGCCCGTGAAGCTGATCGGGATGAACTGCGAGCTGATGAAGCAGTACATCGAGTTCGTGGCTGACAGACTGATGCTGGAGCTCGGCTTCTCCAAGGTAACGACACCTGAACAGAACCACTGCTCCGTGTCGGGTCTGATGATGGCGATGAGGATGAAGGTTTAAATCTGACTGAGAAACTGAGCGGCGCTCTGTGTTTCCTGAATGTGAAGCTGCTGCTGCTCAACGTTTCACAGCTCAGTTTCTCTAAAGTTCAGCGTCAAAGAAGTTTGGTTTCTTCATGTTTTTCTGATGTTACAGACGTATTTACTGGTTGAATTAGTCCCAGTGATTATAACGTCTGTCAGGTCCAAACATTCAGACCAGTTTCAGTTTCCTTCACTTTCAGGAAACACAAAGTTTCTCAGTCGTAGTTTTTGTAAAGTTCAGATAGAGCTTTGGTCGTTTATTTAGTTGTCAAGGATTTAGATTGATCTGGACCGGACAGGGTCTGTAGACCAGGATCGGGTCTGTGATGATGAGACGCGCAGGGGTACGGACCTCAGCCGGTGATGGGGGCTGAGTGCTGCTGCCGACTCTGATCAGAGGACGAGTGGTTCACTGACGGACGACAGCAGCACGGACAGGCGTAGCCACCGCTGAACAGACCTGACTACAGTACTGCAGTATTACTACAGTGCAGTATTACTACAGTACTGCGAGCCTGCAGTGCAGCTTTTCTCTCAGGCTGTGATCTGATGTTTTGGTAGTGGTTCAGTCTGAGGAACAAACTATTTACTCTGATCTGTGTCGTGTCTCTGCAGATCTACGGGTGGAGAACCCCTTGACTTCATGGAGAACATCTCTCTGGAGGAAGACCAACTGCGGAAAGAGGGTGGGGGCGAGTACCAGAGGATGGAAATGTGTCCGGCCCCACGGACAACACCTTCAGACTGGACGCCGACTTCTGAGGACAGAGGTGGACCTACACCCCCGACACTCAGTGACATATTTCAGAAACCAGTTGCTCTGACGGACGTCGACTCGGAGCAGAAACACTTTGTTTACTGTTGGACAGGACCTCATTTTATCAGACCTCAGGTGGACTGCTGGTCAGCTGACAGGTGGTTGATATTCTAATAATAATAATAATGAGGGATCTCTCCAGAAAACACACTTATTAAGTTATCTAGATAACTGAATGAAATTAAACTCAGCAGTTAACCTAATAACTTAGCGAAGCTCAGATCTGAATCCTGACTTTATATTTAATCTTTCTCTTTGTAAACTAACTTTGTAGAGTTGTTTTTATAAAATCTTGTATATTAGTTTGTTTTATGACAAGTTTTACATTGTTTGTACAGTTATTTAGTTTATTTGTAATAAAGTCACGTTTACTTTGCGTTTACTGTCCATCACTTTTAATCATGAAGTTATTTTTCAGTTTCAGCTGAGAAATTAAGTTCAATTTAAATTAAAATGAATTTTCATTTTAACTGTTACAAGAGATTTTCAGGCTGATGTTTCTGATGTTTCAGAGTTTTAAAAAATAAAAACTTGTCACTTGTGGACAAACTGGAACAGATACACAGTATCTTCAGTTTCTTTACTTAAGTTTCTTGTCACGAACTCACTGAGACAAAACCATTAAAAACATTAATGTAATTATGTTGATTATTAAATGTAGAGATTGTCGTTTATCCGAGAACCAGAGCTTTAAACTCCGAGTTATTGATCAGAGTGAATCTAATCAGTTTCTGATCACGCGAAACTCTGATGACCTGGTTCTGTTTGATAAACTGGGCGGAGGTTTAATTATTTATAATCAAAGTCATAGGACTGTTCCTGTTACAGACCTCTGCAGTCTGTAAGGAGCGGACAGCTGCGTCATCAGCCTGAGACACACTAATTTAAAATAAAGCGATTAAACGGTTCAAGAGTAGAACTGTACTAATGTTTCTACCGGGAGATTTTCACCGTGTTTATCTACGGTCAATATAAAACTTTTGCATCGCGTGCACTGACCGTATTTTCCCGGTTAGACGTTTCTCTGTCTCATCCTTGAAACTCTGAACCGTGCTGACGTGTGATGCGGAAGTAAACAAACGAACAAACTAGCCGCAGATCAAAGCTGCTCTGCTCCAAAATGTCGATTTCAAACCCGAGGCAGTCGTTTTTAAACCCGGTAAGACGCCCAGTGTCTTTATCTTAAACACTATTATAGATTTAGATTCATTTCATTTTCATCACGACCGTTTAATCGATTATTTATCGATGATTTGTCTTAGAGCGGGAGAGCTAGCATCTTGGCTAAGTGCGGACTTCGGCTCAGGTTACTGCGTTGTATCGGCTGTGTAAAATAATGAATATGTAACGTGACGTCTTCTTCTAAAACATAACTGAAGTGCTTTTCTCACTTTGATATTATTCACGGTGAATTCGGCAAACATGTTATTTACCAAATATCTTTATATCAGCAAAAAAAAACCATAACTCTTTTGGTTTGGACTGCTCGGCACCGCCCTGTGACCCAGGTGGACTCTTTATTTACAAGTTATTTTATTAGAAAATGAACCCAGGTGGGTGTTTTGGTATCGGCCGAATTAAAGAGCAGTATAATTTAATTCATTTGCAGGATTAGCTCTGGTCATGTCGCGATTAAGGGTCTGAAGAAAAGGCTAAGAAAATCTAAAACGGCTCTGATTTCAAATAGAGTTTGGCATGGCGAAAAAAACGTTACCAGGCGCCTGCTCTGTTGTGACATGCTGTTTTTCCTGTTTTTATGTGCTGATTTAAATTACAATAATAAACTCTCTTTTGACCAAAGGACTGTCTACATGCAAAAAAGAAACGAATGAATTTATTAAGAATTAAGAATACTACTTACCACTAAATCTAGTTTTGATTTAAGACAAAACTGTAAAGTCCAAAGTTTAAAACAATTTATTCATGTAAATGCAGAAATTTTACCACGTTTGAACATTCAGTTACTTAGTTGATCAAAAGGAAATTAACAGCTACTTTTCTGATAATCAATGAATTGTTTTAGTTGTTTTGTTTAAAGCAAATATACAAAAAAAGTTTCTCACATGAGGATCTGCTGCGTGTGAAACAATGTTTTTGAGTTCAGACAGTTTTTTATGTTTTTTGTTTTTTTTTACATTTTACAGACAAAATAAGAAAAGAACCTTTATTTAGTCAAAGCTGAAAGAAAAGCATCAACTCTTCACATCTGAGGAAAAAAAAACAGTGAAAGTTTCTGTGTTTTTAAACGACAGACGTCAGTTTCTCCTGAATCTCCTTCGTTCCTCTCAGATGTCTCCAGGTGTTCAGTTTGGTCACATGACGGGTTTCTCTCCTCAGGTGATTCCCTTCGCTGGGACGATCCTCGGGGGCTTGTTGCCGGGGGAGATGGTTGTCATTCAGGGCTCGGTGCCGTCTGACGCTGACAGGTGACAATCCATCAAATACAACACCTGGTTAACCTGTTACACCTCCGTGACTCACCTGTGTTTAACTCTGAGCTGACTCACCTGTCGTCCCTCTGCAGGTTCCAGGTGGATCTGACCTGCGGCAGCAGCGTGAAGCCGAGGGCCGACGTGGCGTTTCACTTCAACCCGAGGTTCCAGCGTTCGCCGTGTATCGTCTGCAACACACTGCAGAGGGAGCGCTGGGGCCGAGAGGAGATCCTGAACCAGACGCCGTTCACCGCCGGGGCGGCGTTCGAACTCATCATCCTTGTCCTGAAGGACAAGTTCAAGGTGAGAGATGAGACGAGTCTTTACCTGTGATGCTCAGGTGTTTCCACAGGGTAACAGAAGAGTCTGCTGTAAACCTTTGACCTTTGACCTTTGTAATAGATTACTGTGTGTATTTCAGGTGGCTGTGAACGGCGCTCATGTGTTGGAGTATAACCACCGGGTGGAGCTGCAGAGAGTCGACACTCTCTTCATCTCCGGAAAAGTCAAAGTTGATGTGATCGGCGTCGTCCCTCCGTCCTCGGTCAGTTCCTCTCTGAAGACTGACATTTGTTTTTTCTTCTTCATGTGATAAAACCTATGACGACATTAACGAGCTGCTGTTGTTGTTGTTGTTTACAGAGTTCAGTTTCTCCTGAAGTCAGTCTGACCAATCAGAGCTCAGAGATGAACGTAAGAACAGATGAAATGTTTGTTCTCTGATTATAAACAATAAATAATTAAATATTAACCAGGTGTTTTTGTTTGTTGGTCTTCAGCCGATTGTTTCCTCGTCAGGTGACCTGGTGAGTTTCATTTTCTCAGAGAAAGAAAATCAGAAAATCTTCATATTTTTGAAGCTGAATTAACAAAATTTTATTTTTCTGTCTCTGGAATCATTTATTTTGAAATGTTGTTTCCTGCAGAGTATTCCCTTCAGAGGAGAGCTGGGTAAAGGTCTGAGCGTTGGGCAAAGCTTCACCATCAAAGCAGAAACCAAACACAACGCACACAGGTAAACCACACCTGAGGATGAAGTAATCAGATACTTTACTGAGGTAAAAGTACAGATACAACCCTGTAAAAAGTCTTTAGGTACATTTTTACTACACTTTTCCACTGCAGGACTTTAACTTGTAACAGAGTATTTTTACAGAGCGGTATTAGTACTTTTACCTGAGTAAAGTATTTGAGTTCATTCATGAAAGTTGTGTGACGATAAACGTTGGAATATTCTGCTTCAGTTTCTGTGTGAACCTGCGAACGTCGGGCAGCAGCGACATCGCTCTTCACCTGAACCCTCGTCTGAAGTCGCGAACCTTCGTCAGAAACTCGTTCCTGTCTGAGTGCTGGGGCCCCGAGGAGACGAAGCTCGACTCCTTCCCCTTCTCCGCAGGACAGTACTTTGAGGTACGTCGTGACCTTTGACCCCTGAATGTTTAGAACAAAACACCAGAGCTCTGTTCTCCATCAGGTGTTAACTGCAGCTGGTTTCACGTCATTGACCTCTGACCTTTGACCTCCTCCGTCTCCTCTGCAGATGATCATCCTGTGCGACTCTCAGCAGTTCAGAGTCGCTGTTAATGGGATCCCCCAGCTGGACTACAAACACAGAGTCAAAGACCTGATCCGGATCAACCAGGTGGAGGTTCGGGGAGACCTCAAACTGCAGGACATCAGGATCCACTGAACACCTCTTTTTACAGGCTGTTTATATGAAGTGCCTGCTGCAGCAATAATAGCCTCACTTCCTGTATCATGAACCTGAGTCAGGTGATAAAATCAGGAAATATGTTAATGAACCAAGTTTCCAACATATCAAACTGCTGACTAATCTACTGTCTGTGCTTCTGTAAGATCCAATAAACCACACGAACCTGTTCTGGAGTCTCATTCATGGTACGTTAACGTTCAGTTTTAGCCATAGGATGTTAACTTTTAACCACATGACTTTCAGTTTAAGTCACATGATGTTCAGTTTTAGCTAAAAAATAAATAAATAGATAAATAGAGGATGATCACTTTTGGTCACAGATTTTTTTTTCAAGCAAGTCAGTTTTATTTTTACAGCACAACAAAAGTTATCTTGCATTTTAATATAGAAAAGTTATAGATTAAACCTTTAAACCAACTGCAATTTTAAGTAAGTGATTAAAATTAAACCTAAATTTTAAGTTCTTGTCTAAATTAACACTTCTTATCGCGGGCTTTGCGCCTGAGAATGTGTCAAAGCTTGGTGGGGCAGCAAACATTTATGTAGGAGGGAGGTTTTGGTTTTTCCGACCCTCCGTGAACTATTAACGCATCGTGCGCACGCGCACTCAATAAGAACGTGACGTCAGACGCCGAAATTCAAACACCATGGTGAGCTCAAGGGAGGGTGTCACGTGCGTCACGGCGGGGTCGAGATTTAAAACCCCGGGAGCTGAACAGAGAAACTGCTCCTGTTTAAACTGTTGTTCAAAGTTCAGAGACACCGTCCACCGACAGGAGGAGCCGGGAAACACACCTGGACAGGTGAGTCATGTCTGTTAGCCAGCTGCGAGTTAGCATGACGCTCATGTCATAGCCGTCAGGTGTGTCGGCGCGTGTCAGGCTCGTTCAGTTTGTACCTTACTGTGTTTGTTCAGAGTCACGGGATTAAGTCGCTGAGCTGGAAACACTGATTGGTTCTGATGGGATTAAATTCAGGAGGAAATGAGTTTGGAAAAAACATTTTCAGATTTTAACCAACAACCGGAGCAAAGCGACGCGTCTCCAAACGCGCTCGTCATTTTGGATTTAATGAGAAAATAAAATGGTTCATAAATTATTGGTCTGTCAACTCTGAAACAGCTGAAGCAATTAAAACACATGTAAAGGCTTCTACAGGTGATACTGAGCACCAACAATAACAGCTGTAATTCAACATTTGTCCACTAAAGTTCTTGTTTTGTCTCTGACAGACTCAGATTGTTATTCAGTGTCTGACAACATGATGAGAGGATTCCTACAGAGACAGAGCTTTTTATTAAAGAGGAAGATCCTTTTAGTTTAACCAGAAACATCTCTATATATCACTACAGACTCATTGACAAAACAGGATTTTACTGGAGCTGCTGGAATACCACTGCCTCCATCTGTTGGAGTGTGTCACAATATTTGCTGTGTGGTACTTTACTTCAGTGAAGTACCTGATTACTTCTTCCACCACTCAAAGTCACACAGTGCTTCCAGACACACTAACAGATGGAGGCGTTATCCACCAACTCAGTAAAATCCTATTTTCAATGGAAGTCTCAGTGAATAACTACTGGAATATCACTGCCTCCATCTGTTGGTTTAGTATTCAGATCCTTAAGTAAACACTAAACTGGGAAATCACAGGGCCAGGAAACGTTAGAGGCTTGAGACTTTATTTATTTCTATTAACAGAACAGCGCCCTCCTGTAAGCTGTGAGGAAACGACACCTGGAGAATCTCATCCTTTAAAAGTCCTCCAGAGGGTAAGTGATGCCTGTAAAATGTGAATGTATATATTAATTTAACTACAAATATATTGACTGTATGTATATATAGACTAACTCTTCTTTTTGTTCTTCTTGTTCTTTTTCCAGGTAGATCTACGAACCAGTAAGTCTAATTTTCTTTTTATTCTGTGTGTTGTTTGAAGGCCGCTGAGCCTCTCTCTCACAATCACGCACACATGCAAACACACTGACTCTCACTCTCCTCTGTCGCTGCTGTGTGTTGAAGGTGTGTCATCATGGCCGCCGCGTCATGACTGTTTCTGTCTAATCAGCTTGAATTGTTTTTTAATGATGTGCTGTGTCTTTGCTCGGCCACTGTGCCGTCAATATCTATTTGTTTTTGACAACATGTCGTCGTCTAGTTAATGTAGCAGATCGTCCAATTCAACCATGGCCACCCATTAGTTCGCCGGTTCGTCCAACATGGCCGCCCACTGTCTGTTTGTCTTTCTGTTTCTCTTTGTTTTTCCTCTCTCTGCTGATGAACAGATATCTGACCACTGAATTGTGTTGGGACGGATGTTCCTCTCAACACAATTCAAACATTTAGTTTGTTTAGTTGTTTGGATAGTGAGTTTACTCACAACTGTAGAATAGTCAGATTTAAGAGAGAAATTCTCTGTCTCTTGTTTTTTTAGGCCTAGATACACAGTAAGAAATGGAGTGAGTTCAGTTTTAGTCTGATTTTGTTTGGACTTGATGAGCTGGTGATGATGTGACCAGGAAGAGTCAGATGTTGGATCAGGTCTGGACTGATGTGGTGCAGTCTGCAGAGACTCTTTCAGGACTCTGGAGGATCAGACAGGTTTAATGTTCACTGGTTCTTAATTCTTAACTTCTGTTGGCTCGAGTGTGTGAGATAGGGAGGATATTTGTTTTTGTGTGCAGTGATTTGATGGCGCTGTAGAAGGTGATGATGATGATAGGAACGGAAAGTTTTAGGATTGTTAAAGTCAGAAGTCTCTCCAGTCGGCCTGTTGGTTGTGTAGTGAAGCTGCTGTGCTCTGTCTAATGAGCTTGGATCAATATCTGTGCACTAACTTTTCCTTTTTAGGTAAATCTACAACTGGTGAGTCCCATTTTATATTCTCAAAATCTGTTGTGTTTTTGAAGGCCACCCACCGAGCCTGCCCTGCTTATGTCTCTCTATAGTAGTAGTAGTAGTATAACAATGAATTACTCCAAATATTATTGATATATTATTGTAATATGGCCAAGTGCAATATCCAAATCATAGAGGGAGAAAATCATGACTGACCACAAAATGTCAGATGATTTTATTTTATTTTTTTGTATCCTTCAGCCCTATTCTAGATTTGTTATATTTTTGACTGTTTTTTAGACTGTGCCATAAAATCCAGTAGGCTTGTGTCTTTTTCCTTTTTAATGGTTCACAAAACATTTCCACCATGTCGTCATAGCTTATCATTTTCACTACTTAGAAATAAAGTAGATTCTAGAAGCAAGTGACCATACACTACCTTTTATAGAAAACTTTGAAACCAGAACTGCGGTTTATTCAGTTCAATGTAAAACCAACCAGCTCACTGGGACTGCCCATCAGTCTGCGCGCTCGTGCGTTGAACATGACCATCGGCTTTTTCGTCCAACATGACTGCCGGTCAGTTCGCGTGTCTGTCATTTAATTTCACATTTGTTCCTGGTGGATCTCCAGAGGGAACATCCTGCTGGATCTCCAAACAGTAAGTCCTAGTAGACCTACAGTCTGCAAAAAGTAAGTGCTGTTTTTTTCTTTATGTGCTGGGTTTTGTTGGGCCACCGTGCCATAACTGACTAATCCATTTCAATTTCAGCCTTCACCTGGACTCCATCCTACAAAAGAAGAGGATTGCGTCTTTGTTTGTTTTTTTTATTTTTTATTTTTGGGCTGCCGCCCCATCTCTCATCTATTCCTCACACTTTGTCTCAGCCGCCGTGCTGATCTAACGATCTATCCATTTCCTCGTTCATTTGTCCAACATGGCTGCCGATCAGTCAACGAAAACAGGTTTGCGTTGTCGTCTTTTTTGTGTGTGTTATTTTTGTTATTTTGTTATTTCTATTTTTGAACCTGTTAATGTACAAAGAAAAACACTGACTGTTTGTTGTCAGTTTTTTCTTTGGAACTGTTGAGCTAGTGATCTGGAAGACCAGGAAGAGTCAGATGTTGGGTCAGGGCTGGACTGATGTGTCTGTAGAGACTCTCTCAGGACTCTGGAGGATCAGAGGTTTTATTTTTGCTGAGGGCAGATAGTTTACTTGTCTTGGCTGCTGTGGTGCAACAAAGCTTAAGCTCATCTATCTCTTTTTCTCTTCACTGTCCATCTTTTGTTTGTCCATCTTTTCGATGGCCGCCGTGTCATCTCTCGCGGCAGCACCTGTCTGCATCTTTATTTGTCTTTCTCTATGTCTATCGATTTATGTTTGCGTGTCCGTCGTCCATGTGCTGCGGTTTCGTTTAGTCGCTGTGCCAAACAAAACCACAGTACAACTGCTGCCTGTTCCTAAATTTTTCTATCCAAGAATCTACAAACAAGTAAGTCCCATGGTTTCTTTTTAATCATGGCCGCCATGCCAACCCTTTATTTCCTCTGTCTCTCACACAATCACACACACA
>BRZM01000320.1:0-29737 GCA_033238685.1 Lates japonicus
GCTAACATGCTAACATGCTAACTGACTTCCTGGTTTCAGGACTCGTTCCTGCATAGATCCATTTAGGAAAAGCAAACGAAGGTGATTAGATTATTTGAGAGCGACGGTGTCAAATTATTCCTCCTGGCGTTCTTGAGATGTCATGTTCATGAGAACTGGATGGACAACCTGAAAACATGATGCCACTTTACAGAATAATTCACCTTTAACTGAAGAATCTCAAACCAGATTTTTGATTTTTGAGGAAACAAACATTTATTTTCCTCCTGAAGGAATCAAATGATTTTTTAGCTTTACAGATAAATCAGGTACAAAAACAGTCGACGCTGGTGTTGATTCCTTTGGAATCACGTTTCCAACAAAGAGTTTGTCTTTGTTAAAGAAGCCGGTGACACTTCACCTCAGGTCGAGTTTAACTGGTTTCTATTTGTGTCTACTGCAGCAGGTAAAGATGTGTTTCTGTTATAAACCAGCTCTTCATTAACAGATCGCACAGCGAGGTGAAGTGTTACCAGGAAGTCAAACATCAGTTCATCGTCATCAGATCCACCTGTTGTCAGGTGTTACTGCTGGTGACATCACAGAGTGGGCGTGGTCGTTCAGAGGGCAGGGCTGAGGGCGTCGTAGAGCCGGTGGACGGCGACCTCCACCATCTCCCTCAGAGAGTCGTCCTCCGCACAGGCCACGGTCTGCGGGGTCAGAGGTCAGAGGTCAGGTAAAGGTTTGAAATAAACGAGACTGAGGCGTTCAGGTGTCGGACTCACTCTGGTCTCCGGGTCGATGAACGCCGTGACTCCGTCCACCGTCACACTCAGGTTTTCACCATCTTTGACATTCACACAGTCGTTCCCAAACATGTCGCTGAAACAGACAACGCTCGCGTTACTCTGCTGGTTCGTCTGAATGTTTATACGCTCTTATTTTGAAAATCACTCGTCACATCGTTCACAAACAAAACGTCGTAAATAGTTGTTTGTTTTTTTAACAGGACCAAAAAGATTTGTTTTAAAGTCTGACAATAAATTTAAATAAAAATCAGTATTGTATCTTTTTTAAAACCATTTTCCTGCTGCTCTCTTACAAAGGGTGCGTTTGTTTTCTGATGTGAGGACGTCCAGGTAGGTGGAGCTTCAGAAAGCATCAGTTACCAGAAAGAAACCAAACTGACTTGAACCTCTCTGCAGGTTGTTGTGGTGTTGACTCCACCCGTCTGACACTCCAGGCAGAATAAAACAAACACCCCCATGCGACGGTTCAGTACTCACTGCAGCATGAGCCCCAGTCTCTCTACGAACACCTCGGCGTCGAACGTTTCCCTCTTGCCTTCAGCGACTGAAACAAACAAACACGACTCGTTAAAGCTTCCGTGCGGAATAAAACGTACGTGTTGTCGTGTTGCGTTCACTGACATTTCTGTGCGTTGGGGTTGGACTGGACCTCCAAGATCACTGTGGTGACGGCGTCCGCGTACATGTCGTTGAGCGGGTTGGCGATCCACTGAGACGAGAACAAATAAAGTCAGTGACAACGTTATGAGAGGATTCCTACAGAGATAGAGCTTAAACATCTCTACTCATCAGCACCAGACTCCATTGACAAAAATAGGGATTTTACTGGGAGCTGCTGGAATACCACTGCCTCCATCTGTTAGTGTGTCTGTGTTATGTGTGACTTTCAGTGGTGGAAGAAGTAATCAGATACTTTACTGAAGTAAAAGTACCACACAGTAACACAGACACACTAACAGATGGAGGCAGTGGTATTCCAGCAGCTCCCAGTAAAATCCCTATTTTTGTCAATGGAGTCTGGTAGTGATATGTAGAGATGTTTCTGGTTGTCTGTAAACTGACCTCCAGCAGCACCATCCCGGCCTCGTGAACCAGAGTGATGCTCTTAAAGATCCTGATGGTGATTTTCTCTGCTCCTTCCACCTGCTCCACGTCTCCTACAAACAGCAGAAACAGGAAGTTACATTTAAAACTGTGCTCTGAGGCTTCATGCGGTTTATACTGGAGGTGAGTCCAGGTGAGTTCAGGTGAGGTGCTGACCCACCTGCGAGGCTTCGCAGCTGGCTGACCAGCAGGGAGATGGGTCCGGTGTACGGGATGGCCTGAGTCTGCGTCACCGTCCCCATACTCAGATCTGTGTAGTCTGAACGAGGAGACAGGAGACGAGATGTTAACGTCCCCGACAACCTCTGTAGTCTCATTTAGACACTCGTTAGCAACCGCCTTTTTTAAGACACGTAAAAGCTTCAAACATCAGGAGTGGGGGATTTACTGACCCATTTTATGTCGGAGAATAAAACCTGAAAATGTCTTGAGCTTGTGTTAAAACCACAGACCTTATTTCAGACATTTAACCAGAGTTACTGACCGGAGAGGTCGGACGGCGTCAGGATGTGATAGTTGAAGTTTCTCTTGACGAGGATCCCGGAGATCCTCTGACCCTGACTGCACTTCCTGTCCGCCAGAGAGCCCATCACCTGCAGCAGAGCATGCTGGGAGTTAACACGGCTGAACAGTGAAACCGATCAGATTCTGTGGACTCAGACGAACCTTGGCCAGTTTCTCTCCTCTGAAGTTCAGCGTGACGGCCTCGGTGTTTCGGGGGTTGTGGACTTCGATGTGGACCTCGTCATTGTCTTCGTACTCGCGGATCAGAGCCGCCTTCAGACGGGCCATCTCGTTCTGCTCGCCGTGGACCAGGATCTGAAGACGGGAACCAAACGGACCTGTGAGGATCTGAACCCGTCCTCCTGTGTGTGTGTGTGTGTGTGTGTGTGTGTGTGGTCATGTGATTACCACGTGCGGAGGTTTGAGCGCTCTGATGAACTCGCTGGTCTGCTGGTAGTCGGTGTGAGCGGAGAAGGAGATGTAGTCCACCGACATCTTCAGAGGAAGCTTCTGACCCGACATGGTGGTGATTTCATCAGGCTCCGTCATGATGTGCTGCGACACACACACACACACACACACACAGAGATGAAGGTTGTGACGTGTTGATCAATAAAAATAAACAATCTGAACGATGGATGGATGAAGTGTGGACACTGAGCTGCCGCCAGCATCATTTTGACGTATTCTACGTGTCGATACGTCTCAAATTATAACAACACGTATTCGGTCAGCAACAACAAACCTCCCCGACTTTGTCGACAGTCACAGTTTTACATTTTGCTGTTTGAGTAAAATTCTTCATAAACGTCTGTTCTTCGTCTGAGAACGAGTCGTTAAACTTCACACAAACTAATCTAAGTTCACACCGACTCAGCCGCCCGACATCTGAACCATCAAACCAGGGTTCAGATCCACCCTGACTTCCCCTGATAACCGCGAGTTAAACCAGAGGAGGTTAAACTCATCAGACAACATCAGCCTCTGGTCTTCGTTCACCTTTGTCTCTCGGAGCTGGACTCACCTTGGCGAGCGTTCCCTCCACGCAGTACCCGGCGATGATGACTCCGTTCCTCTTGTCGGTGCACCAGCTCTCAAACAGCTCTCTGGACAGGCCGCTCTGCATCATACCAGGAGACGCCATCACCACGCTGGGGCCGATGTCGTCGAAGTGATCCATGCTCTGAAACACAGACAGACGTGAGGTTCAGGATACAACCTGACGAACTTCGGGAGGTCGGCCGACTCACCTTGAGGTTGCTGATGTGTTTGAAGACGAAGGGGTTGTTGATGTTGATGGCCTTGCGGATCTTGTCATTCATGGCGTTGATGTAGGTCTGGTACACCGCCATGCACTTCCTGGCCAGAGACGAGGCGTAGTAGATGGGGATGTCGTGGAGCTCCGGGTGGTTCTGCCAGTACTCGTCTGGTTCAGACAGAACAGGTGATTACAGTGTGAACGACTGAGGCTTAAATCTGACCTGGACTTTCTCTGACTCGTCTCGTCGTCTCACCGAGGATGAGCAGCAGCTCCTGAGCTCGTCCCAGAGCGAAGACGGGGATCAGACACCGACCCTCCCTGTTCACGATGTCATGGACGGTGTTGCAGAAACGAGCCTCCCTCTCCTCTCGCTTCTCGTGGATGTGAGTCCCGTACGTCGACTCCTGACACGAAAACACCGACAGACCGACACGTTGAATCGTCTGCTCAGTGTTTGAATAAAGTTTAAAGTTTGAATCTGTGCAGCTTCACTCACAGTGATGAGGATGTCTGGTTTGACACTGGGGATCTCTGCTGCCATCAGATGTCTGTCCTCCTGACGGGAGAAGTCTCCTGTGTACAACAACTACACACACACGAAAATCATCAGAGAAAGTCTGGACGTCTTCAGAGAAGCCTGTAAAGCGACCGGTGTTTTGTTACCTTGACGCCGGCGATCTCGATCATGAACATGGCGGCTCCGAGGACGTGTCCGGCGTGGTAACACCAGAACTTGATGCCGGCCACCTCCTTCACCTCGTGGAAGTTGATGGTCTCGATCTTCTCCATGCTGTCCTCCAGGTCGGTCTCAGTGTAGAGCATGTCGTCCGCTGAGATGTTACTGCAACAAACACCATGAGGCGACGTTAAAACACGTCACACACTCAGTCTGACTCTGACTCTGACTCTGTCCTACCTGACTTTGACGTAGTCGGACAGCAGCCAGCGGTAGATGGCCTTGGTGGCGTGAGTCATGAAGGTTCGTCCTTTGAAGCTGGTCTTCTGCAGGAACCAGGGCAGAGCTCCACAGTGGTCCAGGTGGAAGCTGAGGGAGGAGGGTTAAAGGTTAGACAGGATCAAAACTGAGGAACCGGTCTCAGTGAGTTTTCTGGTCCTCCGGACTCACTGGCTGATGAGCAGCAGGTCGATCTCGGCCGGATCGATCAGGTCGATGTACGGCAGAGCGTCCATTCCCTCCAGACCAGGATGGATCCCACAGTCCAACTAAACCACAACACACAGGTGTTAATACACTGAGGTGAGTCTACACACTGATTTTATACATGACGTGACAAACAGCACAAAGGCAGCGTTACCATGATCTTTCTTCCCTTGAACTCCAGGATGATGCAGGATCGTCCCACCTCCTGACCTGCTCCCCTGGACACAAACACAGTGAAATCATCACTAACATTCAGATGGTTTTATATGTTACTGTCATACTAGACACACAACAGGGCAAAAATGTGCTATATACGCGTTACATCAATGTTTGTTGATGGAAGATACCAGCATGCAGTTATTCTTAAATAACCGAAACATGTGGTCTATGCCGAAATGAAGAGTTCCCTCTAAATAGTCATTTTAAGTCCTAAAAGCTCAAGCTTAACAAGGTTTTTCCTTCATTGACAGAGAAGAACTTTTAAATGAGGCCGTTTCTGAATGGAGTTTGGTTCAGCAGCAGCAGCAGACACAGGCGCTAACTGGTAAAACCAGGTAAAAGTTGGGTTTAAACTCACAGCGGGCGGATGAGCAGTTGGTCACTTTCCTCCGCGGGAACAGTTGTGTCCGGTTTCCGTTTAGCTGCCATGTTTACTTCAACAAACCGACAGATATTTAACTACAACTGTTTAATTCATCGCCGTTTTAGCTGCTGCGCGCGTATCCGCAACTTTTGCTCTCGCGTCGTCGTCCGGTCCGTCCGATAAATCTGTCCGTGTAGTACACCGCTCAGGAAATCAGTTCCTCCCTCCAGGAAAATATGAAATAAACATTCTCATAGTATTAGTTAATAGTAAAAGTTAACAATAAACAGATAACTAACTAACTACCCAAATAAATAAATAAAAACACGGGGAAATATGTTGTAATTTAAAATTTTGACTTCAAAAGTTTAAAAAAAATTAATTTAAAAAAAGTCATTAAATCAGAAACTGTCATTAATTTGGTTTAAGATGAAAGGTTTTACTCGACATTTATCAGCATGAAAGAAAAATATGTTTGTGTATTGTTGTTTCTTTGTCTATTATTATTATTATTATTATGATACTAAATAAAATTACAAAAGCTGCCGTTTTCTGTATGAAAAAAATAACAATTAAAAAAACACTCCTGAACAGACTGTCTGTTGCCCTGATCACTCTATTTTATTTCACTGTAAACTGAATATTTTTAGATTTTAGTCGAACAAGACAAGACATTTGAAGTCATTTTGTGGGGTCGCAGTGACTTTGACCTTTGACCTTTGACCACCAAATTCTAATCAGTTCATCTTTAAGTCCAACTGAATATTTGAACCAAATCTGGAGAGATTTCTTCAGGGTGATGCTGAGACATCACGTTCACGGGGACGGGACAGACGAGCTGAAAACATGATGCGTCTGACCGCGACTGAAGAAAGAAGAATCAGAGAAACACACGACCAGAGGGTTAAAGGTTCATTTCACACATTTTTAATGACACGGTGCGTTTAAAGAACACGAGTAAAATCAAAGTGGATGTTTGTATTTTTCCCTCCAGATAATACAGTGAGTTTCCCTGCAACCTTTCAGCCAAATTAAAACTATAAAAATAATAATAATTTCCAGTCAAAACATGTGTCATCAGAGCAGAGACAGAAAACACAGAGTGTTCGTAACGTCACAGGTTTGATGCCAGCAGCAGAAACATGGCTGACATGGCGGACAGTGAAACAACCTAACCTTATCATGTCACTGCAGCTCTGAGATAAATATTCTAATTCACTGAACACTGTGAGTTTTTATTCCTGCTGCATCATTAAACACATTTCCACAGAATCAACGACTGAGAAGAAAAGTCTGACTGAAGGTGAAGGAGCTTCAGTCTGTCTGTTTGGGTCTCAGGTCGGACTCGAGTTTCCTCATTGATTTGAAGGAGGAAGAGGAGGAGGAGGAGGAGGAGGAGTCTTCGTCCTGTTTGTTTCCCGCTCAGACCGGAGTGGAGGAGGAGCTGTGAATCGTCTCCGCTCACACCGGACGTCACTCTGTGATGAAGTGGACGAAGGTGAGAGGAAACACTCCTCGTCTGCTCGGATCTGCTTCAATGTGACCGATCTGAGAAACAACAGAGACGAACTTTAATTAAACCAAAGAAGAAACTTTCACTTCTTATTTCATTATTTAGTAAAACCTCTTATATGAGGGACAAAGAATGACATAAATATAAATAAATAAATGTATAAACAGCATTTTACATGTTCATTCATTTATTCATTTCCCTCATAACAACATGATGAGAGGATTCCTACAGAGACAGAGCTTTTTATTAAAGAGTCAGATCCTTTATGTTTAACCAGAAACATCTCTATATATCATTACCAGACTCCATTGGACAAAACAGGATTTACTGAGCTGAATACCACTGCCTCCATCTGTTAGTGTGTTTGTGTTACTGTGTGGTACTTTTACTTCAGTGAAGTATCTGATTACTTCTTCCACCACTGAAAGTCACACAGTAACACAAACAAACAAAGTGGTATTCCAGCAGCTCCTGTGTTCTGCACAGTAAAATTCCTGTTTTTGTCAATGGAGTCTGGTAGTGGTCTGGTTCACCATTCTTAATCAGTGCTGCACCAATTCCAAACATTTTTGTCTCAATCAGTCATTTACACCTAAAAACAGAAAAAATAAGACCCAGGTTTTGACAACACGTCTCGTCTCACTCACCCACCACTCGCTGTCCTCCTCCCCCTCCACCACGATCACCTCCCCCTCAGTGAACGTCAGCTCGTCTGGATTATCGGCCGAACAGTTGTAGATGGCCTTCACTCTCTGAGGCTTGAGCTTCTACACACACACACACACACACACACACACGCTTATCACACAGTTCAGTCACGGGTTTAGTTCACTGAGAGCTGCTGGACTTATGACTGTACGACACTGTCAGCTTGACCCCTGACCCCTGGACCTCCTGTCTGTGCTGCTGTGCTCTTGAGGACCCCTACAGAGAAGGCTAGTTCTGGGCTCAAAGCTGGAGGAGCTGGAGTCCGAGTGAGACTGGACCGATGAATCTGCAGAGAAACAAGACCACAGAGTTTTAAAACACCTGCTACCAGGCCGGTGCATGTGTGCACCTCGCTTGTCCACAGATGCAGTCCCAGCCAGGAGGTCTCAGGAGTGACGCCCAATGGGACCCGAAACTGCAGTACATTAAAACCCCTGTGACTGATACCAAACTAACTGACTAAAGGCCAAGACCAGTACAGACCAGTACAGACCAGCACAGACCAGCAGACCCAGCATGCATCTGCACAGACTAGCATAGACTAGCAGACCAGCACAGCACTGTACAGCATCTGCAGCAGTTCAGTACAGTTCAGCAATGCACTGCAAGTGACGGGGAGACTTGGGAGACTTGGGGTCCCGTGGTCCTGGATGGTCTGCATGGGGACTGAGGAGGTGGAGCTTGTAGTGGGGTGGTGGGATGGAGGGTGGAGGTGGGATTGCCGGAGGAGGAGGCAGAGGGGGGAGGGGGGTGTTCCTGGCCGACACAGGCTTGGTGTCCATCACACTGGGCTTCTTGTTTACTGGAGGAGGAGCAGCTGGGAGAACTGAGGGAGGAGCAGAGATCATCAGAGGAGAGTTTCTATGGAGCTGCTTCAAAGTCACAGTAAACAACTACAGTCAGACACAAAATGGCCGTCGTCAGTGTGGAGCTGACAGGAAGTGACACTCACCGTACATGGAGGAGTTCCTCTCAGGGGTTTGAGGGTTGGGGGGGTCGGAGGACGACCTCTGTCTTCCGACAGTGTCCACGGCAGGAGGTTTACCGTGACCTGGGAACCACATGTCTCAGCATCTTAACAGTCTCACTGGGGTTTTATAAACTAACTGTGGCGTCACCGTCCACTTCCTCTGACACCCCCTCCCCCCCCAGAATGAACCGACCCCCCCACCATCCTCTGACCTCTGTGTGGAGCTCGGGGCGGCAGTGGGGGCGTCGGTCCCGGTGGCGGCAGGTTCAGGTCCAGCATGGTGCCGTAGGTCTCGTTGCTGATGATGGTGCTGGGGACCTGAGGCCTGTGTTTGTCCCGGACCAGGCAGGCGGCGTCCCGGGCCAATGCCGTCAGGTTGGGCTGCATGGGGCCGCTGCCGGGCACGATGCAGCTGACCGGACGCTCCTCACGACGGTTCGGGATCGGCTGCAGGGAAAAGATAGTTACACATCCTGAACCTCTCTATACCTGGTTTCAGTCCGTTAGATAAAAACCACCTCACCTTGTCCTCCATCTCGTCCTCGCTCTCGTCCAGGTCCTCGTTCTGGAGACGCCACTCGTACTCGACGTGAACGTGGACGTTAAACTTTCCGGTCTGAGCCTGAGTCAACTGAAAATACATCATGAAAGTGTAAAGAAAATTCAACTCAAAGGTCCACTTACGGCCTTTTTCTGACCTTTCTGCTGCATCTCATGGTCGTCAAAAAGAAGCTGATAAATGAACCTTTATATTCAGATTGTTTCGTTCCACCGACACAAAAATGAATTAATTCTAAAGCTTCAGTGTTTAAATGTATGAATGAAATGATTTAAGGTTTATTGTGATGTTCGCTTCATATTAGTTATGAAATAAATCTTTGCTTTTTGGGCCTAGATCAGTTTTAGCCTAGCCACTGTAGCTTTCATTTCTTTCATTCAAGTTTTCTTTTACTTTATTTTATTGTTCAAAGTTCAATGTTGTGTAATTTACTCAGGTTCCATTAAGTTTGGTCAGATTGAGTTTATTTTACTTTAAACTCTATTTGTTCACTTAGTTTTTGGTTCAGTTCAGTTTAGTCTTTTACTGCTCACACAAAATGTTACGTTATAAAACTGAAAACAGCCTCTGTGCTAATGAGACAACACTAAACTGAACAAACAGCTCATATAAAACTCATTTAAAAGGAAGAAAGTGAAGAGTTTGATCTCACCAGTTCTTCACACTGAGTGTGTCGGAGGCGTTTGGCGATGTCCAGTGCTGTCTCTCCTGCTTCGTTTGCTGAGGAGGAAAATTAACAAAACAAAGAATTTCACTGAAAACTGAGACTGGAAGAAACAAAGCTAAATGTTAGCAGCGATGCCATCTGCCTTTATACATCAGAAAACTCTATGTTTAATGGACCAGTTTACTACTCTTAGATCTTTATTGATAGAAAAAATGAAAAGTTGATTTATCCAAGATTCAGCCAATGGAGACCATGAATTACTAAATTACTACGTCCTGTGCAGAAGACGGTTTTATTTCCTGTCTGAGTTCTTACTGATGGAGGTTGAGGCTTTTCCTCTCAGCAGCAGTTTGAGACACTCGCTGTTGTCGGTCAGGCAGCAGTAATGCAGAGCTGTGCTTCCTCTGGTCGTCTGCTTGTCCAGGTTCGCACTGAAACCACACACAGGTGAGTCACTGATTGTTACAGTAATGATCCGACTAACAGCAAAAACTAGAATTACAGACTCGTGGTTGTACACCTCCACCAACCAGTCCATCCATCCATCCATTATCTACTCCACCTATCCTTAAGGCTGGAGCCTATCCGGGTACACCCTGGACAGATCACCGGTCCATCACAGACATACATACAGAGACAAACAACCATTCACACCTACGGGCAATTTAGAGTCACCAGTTAACCTGCATGTGTTTGGACTGTGGGAGGAAGCTGGAGGAGAAAGGTCCGGTCCAGTTGAAGTTAATTAGCGTGTCAATTCTTGAGTTATGGCCAAAAACATGTTTTGCGAGGTCACAGTAAACTTTGACAACCGAATTCTGATCAGTTTGCCTCAAGTCCAAATGAACGTTTTACCAAAGAAATTCCCTCGAGATGTTCCTAATTCATCAGGTTCATGGGGATAGGACGGACGACCTGAAAAACATAATGTCTCCTGCTGCAGCTGTCTGCGGTGTGGAGGAATAAAAAAGTCTGACATTTCTCTCTCTGAAAGCCAGTCCTGATGTGCAGCACTCACCTGTTCTGAGCCAGGAAGTCGACGATGTGGAGGGAGTTCCTGTCGACCATTCGGACGGCCAGGTGGAGCACCGTCTCTCCAGGTTCCTGTTGAGAACAAACAGAACAAACAGACTTGTCAGTGAAAGCCTCATGCAGACAGAGTGACGGCCCATCAGACGACTGTGAATCACTGTGGTCGTACGTGTTCATTGGGCTGAGGGATGGCCTCCATCAGGTCCACCCCCTCGGCGTAGACCTGGATCAGAGACAGGATGTCCCTGTTCCTGACGGCCTCGTATAAAACCTGCAGCCTGGACGCGGCGTCGGCACAACGCTGCCGAGCGAAACGCTTCTCAGTGTACTTGGCTGTGATGTAGTCCTTCCTCATCTGCCTGGAAACCAGAGACAGTCGGAGTTTAATCAGTGTTTTCCCTCCTCTCTGATCGTTTCTCTGTGAACCAGCCCGTCACTCACATGTCGCTGCTCGGATTAGGTTTGGTGACGTTCTGCGTCGACAGATCTGCCTCCATGATCTCATTGAAGCTGGCGTTTCCCACATTCTTCGCCAACTAAAACACAACACAAAATGTCAGGTGGATCGCATCAGTGCTGACGTTTCCTGGACTCAAACAATCACATCCTCATTCTGTCTGCTCAGATCAGAACAACTCAAACTGTCATGAGACCTGATGTAAAATAATAGTGGACTCACCAGCAGCTCAGAGGTTCCCAGGACGTCCAGGTCCAGACTCTGGATCCTGGAGTAGTGGACCCCCATCTCCCTGTGGATCCCAGAGCACTCGATGCAGATCAGCACACCGAGGTTGGTGGACAGCCAGGTGGGGGCTGGGGGGGAGGACCAGGTGGGGGTTGGGGGGGTTAATAGAGTCATTTAAAACACAAACATCCATCAGCTGCAGAGAGTCTCTCAGGTAAACCACAGGTGGAGGAGGTGACTAACACTGAAACCTGTTCACTTCCTGCAGCTGTGACACTGAAACTCTCAGTGTTAACATCTTCCTGCTACAGAAACTGGTCGGACCAGCAGCTGAGGAATGCCTGAAAAGTACACACATCAGTCTCTGAGAGGTACTACTGCAGTACTGCTGCTACTCTGAGTACAGTCTCTGAATCTGTAACAAGCTCTGCTTTGAGTAGCAGCAGTATTAGCAGCAGTAGTAGTGGAGTTTCAGGTGTAGCAGAAGTAGTAACAGAAGAAGCAACAGGAACTGAATGTGTGCAAACAGAAGCAGCAGCAGTAACAACAGCACACAGTACTGTAGTAGTAGTGTAGTAGTGGTAGTACTGACCAGTAGCTCCACAGTCGTAGCAGCAGCAGCAGTAACAGATACATCAGCTGTAACAACAGTACTGATAGTAGTAGTAGTAGTACCAGAAGTATCAGCAGTGGAAGTAGTGGTATTAATACTTATAGTGGTAGAACTACAGTGACAGTAACAGTAGTATTAGTAGTAGTAGCAGTAGTACTGACCAGGCGCTCCACAGTCGCAGCAGCCGTCGTTGCCGATCATCCTCTTCACCTCTCCGACGATGGCCTTGGTCAGCTCCTGGACGATGTTGTTCTCTCCTTCATCCTGGTCTCCTTTGAAGGCTTTGTTCAGAGCCTCCTCCTTACTGTTCTGCAGCACCGACACCCATCTACACAAACACAACATCATACACCAATACCCCATCTACACAAACACAACATCATACACCAATACCCATCTACACAAACACAACATCATACACCAATACCCATCTACACAAACACAACATCATACACCAATACCCACTCTACACAAACACAACATCATACACCAATACCCAGCTACACAAAACACAACACAACATCACACTCCGACACCGTCCTAACCTCAATCCTACTTACACCTGACACCTGCCTGCCTCGGCCTGAAGTGGTAGGTTCTACTGCCTGACGGAGGGAAACACAGGAGACGCCAGGTTAAACTGTAGACAAACACAACATGTCAGTGACTGTGAACAGGATGAGACAGCAGCCTACGTGAGAACAGGTCAAGTTTTCTTCTCGTCCGGTTCTTCACCTGGTGAGCAGGTTCAGTTTGGCTGGAGGTCTGTTAGGCTGCAGATTTATGACAGGAAAGATAAATCTACTGGGGTACCAGACTCCATTGACAAAACAGGAATTTTACAGATAGATATATTAAACTAACATGAGATTAGCGCCAACCCTAATTAGCCTGAGCAGTTCTAAGACTGATTTCAAGTCCACAAACCCCACCAGTATCTCTGACCCCTTATTCCAGCTCCAGGACCCCTCAGGTCGTCTGAACCTGGGGCCTGGGTGATGGACCTTTGCTGTTCCAGCTCTGGACTGTGGACCTGGAACTAGGAACCAATGGAACCATTGGAAGGTAGATCTAATAGAGACTGTAGATCTGTACTCCATTGTTTTAAGTCCAGGCTCAGAAACAAAATGTTATTCTTCAGTGTTTGATTCACTAATGTGGTTTTCCTCTAAATATGTGGTCTTTTTTCTGACTCATCAATTGGGGTGAAACTCGAGTATCGATGAAGTCCAGTTTGAGTTACCAGATCCATGAGTTTAAAGTTTATCAGTCGCTAAAAACACTGAGAGGTTCATTAAACTACATACCATCCGAAAGTTGTCTCAGATTTATCTGGTAAGAAGGCCATGTTACTGTTGACTAACATCTGAGTCTTTACAAACCACCTCTGAGGATAATGAATGTCCACAACAAGCCAGAGAACTGTGTACAGTAGGTGCTGAAGGAAAGATCGCGTCAGGAGTCATTAAACATCCAAAGGGGTTCATTCTCTCAAGGATCAGGAATAAATATTTCATCATTCTTGAATTTAAATATTAATTTTGTCCTGAAGACTGCAAGAGAAAAACAGGATCACCAGAATAGTTATGTCATCCTCTGAGGAGATATATCCATACATCGCTGTCAACAAACATCACTATATCTTGTAGATTTGTTTTGTTCCTAAGGATCATGTGAACATGTGTATTGTTGTTTCTAAGAGAAAGATCTCAGTTGAAGCTGGAAGCAGAAACAAGGAAATCAAAGAACCCCCTAATTTCAATTAAAACTACAACAATTTCTTCCCACCCTTCTCTTTCATCCTTCTTATGTTTTCCTTCCTCCTTCTTCCTCTGCGGCTTGCTCTGTCCTGATTAATGCTTGACTCTTCGCTCAAATATTTAAAATAAAAGATAGAAGGAACAAAAAGAAGGAAAAGAAATAATACAGCTAAATTCAAATTTTTCCCAGCTGAGCCCATAGAGACTTGATTGGATTAAGTGCAGGCAGGAGATGGAGCTTGTCATGCAGGAGGAACTAATAGGAGAGGAGGATCTATGTTTATCATGCTGCGTGGGGCAGGATGGTGAGGAAACTGCTCCTGACCGAGCACTCTTCACACCTTTCCTCAGTCTGAGGAGGAGAGAGTTCATACGTAAGTAATGAGAACACATATGATGATGAAGTTATCTTCCTGAGGACTTGGGACATTGAGTTCACTTCCACCCTCACTCTTCTTGTAGAGGACTCGAGCATTCGTGCTATACCTTGTTTCTGCAGCTGATGGAGGCCAAATCTAAGCGCTCTGCTTCTGCCTGAGAGTCCTGAAAAAATACACACAAACCTGGAGGTTAACTCTCTCACATTTATAGGCAAAAAGCACCGGCTAGCGCCCTACAGGCTCGCAGGTTTCATTGCAAAACACAATCTTACTGAACAACATCCTGACATGCAAAGTTTGTCCTGGAGAGGAAAAAAGGAGGAAAATCGTATGCTATCAAATCTGAAGGGTTTGTCCTCTGAGGAACAGGAGTGAGGTCTGGGCATTTCATGAAAAATTGTTTTCTTGAAATCATCTAAAACTGATTTGATGATTTGATGATTGGATGTTTCTTATTGAAATGCATCCTGGGAGCGTAGTTTGATATCTCTCCTTCTTGTAACTTTGAGTGTTTGAGTTTTTCACTGATAAAACATCAGGTCTCATCTGATCCTGATTATGCTGGTGTCCCACCTCTTTCTGTTCAGACTGCAGAGGCCTTCAGACGCCTCGGAGCTGAGCCAACTGCTTCCTCTCCATCCTGACTCTGTTTAATCTGATGAACAGAGTGAAGAGACAGAACAGTGGGTAAAGAACCACACTGCAAAAAAAACATCAGCATTAAATGATTAAGAATTAGAGATGTAATGTGCTGAAAGTTTCCTCATGCAGAATGATCTCTTTCAGTTTGTATTAAATGATCATGTCTAAACCCTCCCTCCTCACCGCTGTCAGGTTCAGGCTGCCTCTCTACTGAGGTTTCCAGACTTCCACAGCTTGTAGTCCGGCCCCAAAGAAACTGGAAATACACACAGAGAAAACACTCAAGTTTAACTTTAAAATAAATGCTAATGTTGAATAACAGATGACTTTATGGTTCTGTCTGACTGAATGCTCTGACGCTAGGACGACTTGCACTGAGTTGAAAATACTTGATGAGGTTCTGATGGAAGTCAAGGCCTTTCTTTTGTTTCCTTTGATTTCGTCACTTTGAGGATACTGTAGAGAGAAACCAGACACTAATTCATCATCTTCGTAACTCTATATTAATTCCACCAATGTGATTTTTAAAATAAATAAATCAGGTGACTCGACCCTGTATGACCCTCACTGGCTAATCTGCAGCCGAAGAGTTGTTCTCCTTCTCCATCTCCTCTGCGATTTCTCCTCCACTGAACTCAGTGCGAATCATCCTGTGCTGCTTGGCGTGCTCCCTCTTCTCCTTCTCGATCTTTGCCTGCACAGGTCAAAGGTTAAAGGAAATTGATGAATGCTGGCAATACGTAAGTTAAAATATTCAACAAACGCTTGAAATCTGTTGGTTTGAGTTGTTTATTATTTATTTGAATCCTAAGTAGAGCTCAGTCGGTTCAGAAACTGATTTAGTTTCTTTCCTCACAGTTTGGTCTCGTAATCCTCCAGGCTTTGTCGAACGCTTCTTCCAGATCCTGACGGAGGCAAAAGACGTCACATTGAATTAGTCTGAGCTCCGACCAATCAGACTGCAGTTTCGACTCACAACAAAACAGACAGACAGACAGACAGAGAGGACTTTGACCCAGGAGCACAGAAACATTTCTACAAGATAATCAGTAAGTTTTACCGATAAAAACAGGAGGGAACTGAGTCCTTCACACTATGACAGATGCTAGTTTATTTTACTGTTCTTATTCCTAAAACTAAAAAATCAACTGAAAAGCATCACAAAGGGAAGAAGAGAAATGATTATAAAAACAGCAGACAGACATTTACCGTAGCTTCTTCACCACCAGGACCTAGAACTAATGGTTTTAGTTGGAAATGTTCTATAGTATATAAACACATACGTCGTATATTCAAAGATAATTTAGTAATTGAAGTCATTTTTGGAGCAAAAACTAAACTTTTCCCTGTTTAAGTTTCTTGATTTTGAGGGTTTTCTGTTTTAATATAGAAACTGAATCTCTGGGTTTTACACTGACTAAGACGTCATGTTGAACCCCGAAGATTTTTCTCTATTTTCGATTCATCGATTAATAAAAAAATAACTGTCACATTAATTGATAATGAAAATAATCGTCAGTCAGCTTCACAATATGAGAGGGTTTCTACATTGACAAGTTAAATTTTAAACTTTTAAATACTTTTTAAATCACAGAGAATTTTTTTTTTTTTCACAGTCATGACTGAAAACAATAAGTTCAATATTTATTTACTGAAACACACTGTGTCAGCTTGCTGATTACGTCTTCAATCGAATAATAACAACTGACAAAGTTTAATGACGTCATAACATAGTGAGGACTGCGGGAGTTTTCACCATCTTCATTAACATCTGCTCAGCTGGTTTCTCTGAAACCTTCAGATCAAGACGTCTGATGACCAAAAATACTTGATCCAGGTTAAAATGTTAAAGTTAAAAACCACCAAGATCTAAAAGTGCATCTAAAAATTAGACTTAAAAGACCTAAAAGTCAGTTTTGATGCTTCTGACAACACTGAGACATGAACAAAGGGATGTGATTTACTGACAACTAGACAGGTGACTTCTCTGTACTTCCAGCTGTAAATAACAATACTTCCTAAAAACGTAACCTGAACCTATGTATGAATTACTGAACAGGCTGATTCCCTGTTCGACGATTAGTATAATTGAATCATTGATCCTTGTCTGACATGAGTCAATGATTCCAACAACCGTATCCTGACAGACAGAAGTCGTGATAATGTTCCTGTCTACAGCCAGAAAACATGACCTTGGCCAAAAACCTTCTGAGGCCTTTAGTTTTGAAAGAGAAATGAATTCAAAGCTTTTCAAGACCCTTTAACTGACTGAGGTGAAGTTCAGGGTGACAGAGGAAACAGAAACACAAACCCTTTCACTCCTTTCAGGTCTCCCTTCAGCAGACTGTCCAGAGGCAGGAAAGGTGATGATGTTGTTCATGTTCCAGAAATAAACAGATGTCGAGTTAAAAACCTACACATCAATGGGTCAGAGGAAAACTGATCTGTGTTAAACTTATAAGAGTTCAATGTAGATTGTTGTGTTTTGTGCAGCTGTGCCTCACCAGGTTTTTGAAGAGCGCAGACAGCTCGGTGAAATGTATGATCTGAGGAAGGCGGAGCCGACTCATGTCGTCCCTGCAAACCAAGTTATTCCGAACTTCCATGACTGGACAATTCTATTGTCCACATGATCTGGAAACACACGGGAAACGGTTTAAACAGGTTGGATGCCCACCAGCCAGTCTCCACAGTCTAATAGTGCGTCTTGGAGTAATGGTCGAAAACATGAGGTCACAGCAACCTCGACTTTGGATCTTTCACCACCAAAATAATGAGTTCGTCATTGGTTTTATGAACGTTTGGGCCAAATGTGAAGAAATTCCCTCAAAGTAATACGAGACATCAGTCTACAAGAATGGACAGACGAGTCAGCCATTTACAGCGGCATTTATAGCTCTTACTAAAAGACCTGAAGTATTTCAAACAGTCAGTTCAGTGTAGTTTTTATCAAACAGGGAAACAGCAAAAGTATGTCGGGGACTATTTCAGCAGTGGATTAATCCATGTTGGAGCTGCAGGAGTTTACTTGCCCACAGAGGAACTGGGATGCACACCCCAGACTTTAAAATGTGCAGTAGAGTGAGACCTTCCACCTTTTATCATCATTCCCATCACTTGTGGTGAACCGCTGCAACAAACCAGAGGAGAGGAAGAGGAACAAAGAGAACCGAGAGGAAATGAAAGCGATGTTGAGGAACGACCGTCTGTGTTACAGGAAGTTTAAACCGTCAGTCGATCCACACGGCACAGAGCAACAATATGAATCATCAGCTGATCACTGGAACACAATCTGTAGTTCAGGGTACTAATACTGGTTTAATTTCATTTCACTGTAACTTGTTTTAAAAAAAAAAAGGATAATTAATATTTTTTAAACATCTCTGATTTACATAGCTACAGAACTGGTTTAATAGGATGTAGTTTGTGGTGATTTCAACTGTTATTGTCCCACAGGTCATCAGAAAACTGAACTCTGTTAAACTTTATGAATAGAAAGATGAATTTCAGCTATCTATTGATTGAGCCCACTGATTAATTGGTTTGTCCATACCAGGACGCTTAGATTCAGTTTCAGACCTGTTGTGTTCTGACGCTATTTAACAAACGAACATCTGGAAGACGCTACGTTGATTCTAAACCAGACGGATTTTTAGATGAAATAGGACAAAGACACAGTATTTTCTACTGGTTATTTTAGTTCGTTATGGAAGAATGCACACAGTTTATATATTTTATATCTGCATGTTTCTGCATGTTTGTGATGTGTTGTGTCTTGACGCAGAGCAGAGAAATGCAGGTAAAGAAAGAAAAGAACTCTGAGTTTTAATAAACTTCGAAGTCTATCAGGTCTGTTTCATCAGAGGCCCCAGATCAGACTGTTCATACTGACTGTTTGTTACTGACTGTTTGTTACTGACCGTTCATATTGACTGTTTGTTACTGACCGGTTTGTTACCGACTGTCCATATTGACTGTTTGTTACTGACCGTCCATAATGACTGTTTGTTACCGATCGTCTGGCATTGACCGTTTGTTGTTTTCACCGTTCATACTGACCGTTTGTTACTGACCGTCTATATTGGACCGTTTGTTACCGACTGTCTACCGACTGTTCATACCGACTGCTCTGTTACCGACCGTCTGTACTGACCGTTTGTTACCGACCGTTTGTTACCGACCGTCTATACTGACCGCCTGTTACCGAATCGTTCATACCGACCGGTTTGTTACCGATCAGTTTGTTACTGACCGTCTACACCGACCGTTCATACCGACCGCCTGTTACCGACCGCTCGTTACCGAATTGTTCATACCGACTGCTCGTTAACATCGTCTTGCTACCGACCGTTTGTTACCGGATCAAGTCTATACTGAACGCTCATACCGACCGCTCTGTTACCGACTGTTCATATTGACCGTTTGTTACTGACCGTTCATACTGACCGTTCATACCGACCGCCTGTTACCGCATCGTCTGGCATTGACCGCCTGTTACCGACCGTCTGCTACCGACCGCTCTGTTACCGACCGCTCTTGTTACCAATTGCTTTGGCATTTTGACCGTCGGTTACCACCCGCCCGCATTGACTGCCGGCTACTTCGAATCGTCTACCACCGTTTGCTACCACCTGCTCATACTGACCAGTTTGCTACTGACCGCTCTTATATTGACCGTTTGTTACCGACCGTTCATACCGACCGTCGGTTTACCGACCGTCTGCCATTGACCGTTTGTTACCGACCGCTTATACCGACCGTTTGCCACCGACCGTTTGTTACCGACCGTCTATACCGAATCGCTCTGTTACCGACCGGTTCCGCATTGACTGCCTGTTACCGACCGTTTGCGCTGACCGCCTGTTACCGACCGTCTGCCACCGACTGTCTTGTTACCGACCGCCTAAGTCACCGACCGTCTGCTACCGACCGTCTGTTACCGACCGTCCATACCGACCGCCCATACTGACCGTCTGCTACCGACCGTCTGCTACTGACCGCTTGGCCACCGACTGCCTATACTGACCGCCTAAGTCACCGACCGTTCATACTGACCGTTTGTTACCGACTGTTTATATTGACTGTCGTTACTGACTGTCTACATTGACCGTTTGTTACCGACTGTCTAGTACTGACTGTTTGCCATTGACCGTTCATACTGACTGTTTGTTACTGACTGTTTATACTGACTGTATAAACCCTGCGTATTAAACATGTTCCTGGTTTTGAGACTCGGCTGTTTGCTAGCTGATAACAGATTGTGTCACCTCCTCTGATACAACGTCTTCACTTCTCATCTGAAGCAGTTTTATCAGACTGGTTCTGACACCAAACGCTTTGTGATGAAGAAATGTGAGAAGATCTAGTCGTTGTTTTTCCTCCTCTGTGTGGTTCCTCAGACGATCAGACAGGAGAGGTGGAGGTTGGAGCAGGGCGGCCCTCCTCCTCGGCATGCTGACAGGCAGGGTATGACAGGAATGTTTGAGGTGAGACCCACCCGTCTGGAACACAAACTCACCATCCACCCTGACACTGCAGCCGAACGCACTTATCATTCTCTCCAGGAGGTTTCCAGGGCCTTTTCAATGACTCAGATTTTGAAACTGAAAGTTTTCATCACTTTTTGCTGACTTAGAACAGTTCATCGACTGAATATTAAATCCAGCCAATATTCTGATGATTGATTAGGTGATCTTTAAAAATGCCAAAAAGTTTCAGGTTCCAGACTTTAAATGTCAATTCTGTTGTTTGGATAAAACAGATGTAATTAATATAATTCTTGACATTTAAAGATTAAAACAAATAATAAATTAACTGAGAATAAACAGATGATGAATAGACACAAGCAGGATCTGATCTGACGGGTCATTCCCTCCTCAGTCTTTATCTTTCACTACAAAACAGCACAACGCGAATAGAGAATGTGAGAATGTGAAATATAGTATAGCGTTTAGGATATCTGAGGACAGTCTGAGGTCCTGATGAGGAGGCAGAGATCAACCAGGATCCTTTGACCAGATCAGCCTCTGTCAGTCTGTATGTCTTACCACAGAGAAAATCACCAACCCGTTTCAGAAAGAAATTACATCGTAATATCTAATGCTCAGGAAAACACTCAAAACAAGAGTTTGAAAATAAGCTGGACGGTGGAAGTAATGGCCCCAGAACGGAAAAGACTTTAAGTTTGACTCGAGTATAGTTTGACAGTTATCCATACTGAAAGACTGTATATAATATTGGAAGTTATATGGCCAGAATAACTTATTTCCTCCTCAGCAACAGATGTTCACATGTTGAATGCAGCTGTGTGTGTGTGTAACTGATAAGAATGAAAATGTGCAACTTATAAATGGACGTTGGTGTTGTGGGGTTCGTGTGTGTGAGCAGAGTCGAGGCCTGGTGAGGGCTACATTTTGGACGGACTGAGTACGGTTGAAACACCCACCTGACCAGACGGTTGATGGACTTCACTGACTTTTGATCTTTGCACAGAACTGATCGGTCCACCCAGAGCCTGGAGGACGATTTACACAGAATCAGGAACGCACACCCACAGCCTTAGTAGCAGATAGAGTCGGTTTAGTTTCCATGTTTGTATGTTGACATATATTTCACTGCAGAATGAATGAAATATTACAGAGCAGCAGGCTCATGATAAACTTAGACCTGGTGGTTTTATCGGCCTGTTTTTCAGCTCACCGCCCAAAGAACATCGACTGCAACGAGTCCAAAACCACAACATTTATACAGACAGAGAGCTGGTTATCCACAGTTGTCCTCCTCTGCTGCTCTGTGTCTCTACATTTACACAGTTCAATCAGACTAAATACATCATGTGGCATCATCGCTTCACTTTCACAGCGGTCTGTTCTACTGATCGCTTATAATGACGCCAGTGAGGCGACAAAAATAATTTTCGCAAACAACTAAAGAACAAGAAGCAGGTGGTCAAAGTTACTGAGAGCAGTTTCTCTGTCAATGACTGATTTCAAATAAGATTTAAAACCAGAGTTCATCTTCACACTGATCATCAGTTTAGATTCAGCTGCCAAGCCTTCCACAAATCAACCTGAGACACTTTATCTAAGAAGTCATCTATCAGTTTTCCTGTGTGATGCATTCAAAGACACTGTCTGAACTGCATCGTGATCAGAAACCAAGTCTAGAAAACAAAACAATAAAACTACAAACACAGTTTAAAAGACCTGAGACTTCTGTTCCTTCTGACTTAACAAAAGGACTGTTTTTTCAAACAGTTTCCTGTTTTATTTCATCATAATTTCCAAAAAGGAAACTGACTCGTGTTTTTATTTCTTCTGCAGGAGCTTTAACTTGACTTGGACCAGAGAAATGAAGAGAAACCAGAGGAGGAAGAAATCTGACAGGATGATCCAGGAAATGAAGAAATCTAAAAGCTCTGTATCCAGAAACCTGCAGATCAACACAACAACAGTTAGAGTCACAGTCGGACTTTTAAAACTGTAAAACAACGACTTCAGCTGTTTCGCTGATTTTAAATTGATTCTAACGCGATGAATTAGATAAATGTCTGTTAATGATGATGTTTGTGTTTCTGACAAAACTTAAATCATTCCTGCTCCTTTAGTTAAATACTGAGGTCAGACGATCACGTACACCAGTAAGCTCTGTGAATTCATGTTCCTCTTGTAAATCACCGATTTCATGCAACCAAAGTGATCTAGCAGTACCAGCTCATCAAACATCAGAGCAGAGGAAAATCTGTCAGAACAGACTCTTCTGTGATGACTGCAGACACCGAGAACCAGCAAAGACCCTCAGAAACCTCCTCACAGACCTCCTGAAACCCACTGATGAGTCCTGAAAACTTTCATGAATTCTGTAAGCTCCTTCAAGACCTCCTGAAAATCTTTTAAAGAGTTTCAGGATCTATTAAAGCTCCAGATCGGCACCCCTAAAGAATCTTTTAAAACCATTAAGACCTTCCCATGGCCTTTGGAATATAAAAGAATGCCCAAGACCTTTCAAGGACATCAGTAAACCTATCAATACCAACGAAAACCTTCAAGGAGCCAAGGAAAATGCCCAGAGGGTGCCTAGATCTCGTAAACCTGCAACATCTCTAAAAGATCTCTTTAAAGAGTCTCTGTGCTTGGCCAGCTCCAGACGAATTTGAAGAATCTTTTTTGTAACCTTTAAAGCCCAATGTACTGTCAAGACCTCCCATGGGCATTAGGAACCTCCTAAAAACCCTGGAAATGTTTCAAGAACTTGCAAACCTCGCAAGCCTGGGTGACCATTAAAGATCCTTTCAGAAACCTTTCATGACTTATGTAAAACCTTGAAATCCTCTTCAAAGAGCTGTGAAAAGTCGAGGACAAGCCTGCATCAGCTTCCCAAGAACCCCTGGAAACCTTTAAGGGTTGTGTGTACAGCCGTGGGACCTGATCCATGAGCCTCACCACCACTTCACCACTCACCTGGTTTTATCAGTTTCACCTGGAGTGAGTCACAGCTCAGTGACCAGTGATGAAACATGCAGAAGTTACTGCTTGACTGAGTTTAAGGTCCAACAAACCCAGTCTCAGGTTTGTTTCTAAAGACGAGTTGAGCAGGTTTTTAAAGTTTTTGGGGTTTTTTTGCCTCATTGACAGGGACAGAGAGAGAGATATGAAAACAGGAGAGAGGGAATGACATGCAGTAACGGGTCCGCCAGATCGGGAGTCGGATCAGTCCGCCTGTTTGCACTACTAGGCTCACATGGTGCGCACTCCCAACCATTCGGGCTATGAGGGCGCCCACGAGTTGAGCAGGTTTTTAAACTCGTGTTGAATCTTTAGATCAGAGGTGGGACAGGTGAGTGCAGGAGGTTGGTGATTAAGATGCTTTAAAACAGTCGGCACTTCTTCTTTTCTGAGTCAGAGCTGAACATCAAACACATATTTTTCATAGTGACTCGCACTTTCTGAATCTGTCACATCCTCTTAAACATCAGCAGAACTTTTACTGAGCAGAACAGGAGCTCCTGGAATACATGTCTGTGTTACTGTGTGGTACTTTACTCATGTAAAGTATCTGATTACTTCTTCCACCACTGAAAGTCACACAGTGACACAAACACACTAACAGATGGAGGCAGTGGTATTCCAGCAGCTCCCGGTTAAACTACCAAGCTGGCCAATGAGTCTGCAGAGACATATAGAGATGTTTCAAGGAATAAACAAATCAGAGGAGAGGAGAGGAGAGGAGGAGAGGAGAGGAGAGGAGAGAGGAGGAGGAGAGAGGAGAGAGAGAGGAGAGAGGAGAGAGAGAGGAGAGAGGAGAGAGGAGGAGAGGAGAGGAGAGGAGAGGAGAGAGAGAGGAGAGAGAGAGGAGAGAGGAGAGGAGAGGAGAGAGGAGAGAGAGAGAGAGAGAGAGAGGAGAGAAATACTCATTTCACCACACACACTACCACTGACCACCTACCACACCACCACCATCACACCCACACCACACACCACCTGTCACACCACACCACACCACCACCACCACCACCACACACACGATCTGACCACCACACCCTGAGGATGATGAGATGAGATGTCTGACGTCTGCCTGTCTGATGATGACGATGATCTGACGATGATGATGATGAGGATGACGATGATGATGATGAGATGATGAGATGACGAGATGAGGATGATGATGATGATGGATGGAGATGAGAGGAGGATGATGAGGATGAGAGGAGGAGGAGGAGGAGGAGGAGAGGAGGAGGAGGAGAGGAGGCGAGGAGGAGATGATGACTGTCTGACGATGACGTGATTGTGATGACGACGTCTGATGACGATGATGACGACACTATTGATGATGACGATGATGATGATGATGATTTGATGATGACATGATGATGATGATGAAGATGAGGACGATGATGAGGAGAGGAGGAGAGGATGATGAGGAGGAGGAGAGATGGAGGAGAGGAGAGAAGAGGAGGAGAGAGGAGGAGGTGAATAGAGACAGGTCTTGTTGGGACTCGATCAGACGGGTGAGGCCTCGTCGCCCTGGGTCCTCTGGGCGGGAACCTCCCAGCATGCAACAGGAGGAGGAGGAAGATTCTCCAAGCGTCACCTGACGTTCAGCTCTGAGGTTAACTCACTGAATGAAGTGTTTGAATAAAGCATGAAGCTAACAGACGCGTTCAGAGCCTCTGTTAAATCCACCTGAGCCACGACCCTGAACACAACCTGACTCCCAGAGACCACAGGTCTGACCCTCAACATTAACAGGCAGTGAAACAGACTGGAGGTCAGATCTGCTCTAACTAACACTTCATTATGTGTCATGTGATCTGATCATGAATCAGCTGATGAAGTCAGTCTCTGCTGATGTTCGTCTCTGTGTTTCCTTCACCATGAATAAAGTTCTTCCTGTTTGAAGCGTTGTGTGTTTCAGAGTCTGGATGATCTGAACCTCTGAGGACCTCTGACCTGGAACCTGCTCCAGGGGCCTTGAAAGTGCCTTAAAAACCCCTGGAAACCTGAGCGCCTGCAGGAACCTCCTGTGATCAGTGAGGGGGGGTTTACTGTGCTCCTCTCTGACCACGACCTTCGACCTCTCACTTCCTCATGTGACTGAGTTAACTGATCATCGCTGCAGCTCTTACAACACAGAGGAGGCTCTGAGCTGTTAGGACAGGAAGTGCTTCTCTCTCTTCCTCTTTTTGCCTTTTTACTGCCACACACACACACACACACACACACACACACAGACACACACACACACTCAAACTGTGATGCGTTCACGGCCTGAAACAAACTCACCAACCCCGGACCTTCACAGGTGAACAGTGTGAGTGTTTTACCTCCTCCAGAGCAGCCACCGTGTTCCTGCAGTGGGACATCCGGGTACTGAAGCTGGACGTGGTCGGAGCTTTGTAGTCCTCATTAGTCTCTGCGATAAACTCGGTGACAGAGATGAGCCTGGCATCGTGGATCCTGATCCTGATCCTGGATCCTGATCCACAACAAACTGTCCTGAAGTTTAAACCTCCTGAACAGACACGACAGAGCCTGAGCTGCGGTTCTAGGTAAACAGCGCGACTTGACTGAGATCACAGATCTGCGACTAAAGATCGTGTCCTATCCTGGGTCGAGCTGCTCCTCATTTCTTCTTAGACTTCTCTGAACAGACCAGGGCTCGTTTCCATCGTCTGATCCGCGGAGGTGAAGCTGAGGCCCCGCAGCACAGAGCCGAGCGTCCCCGTCACATTCCTCCGTCCTCCTGCTGTAAACACTCTGGGGAGGTTGCCTGAGTATATGGGGTCACAGGGAGGAGGAGGGAGGGGAGGAGGAGCCCACCTGCTGCTGCTCCACACCACAACCACTGACTCCTGACGGTTGAACCCGGTGCCAACGGAGCACACTTCATCTGTTACTTTCCATGAATACTCTGTTTGAGTTCTTACACATGAAGTTTCTTTGTGTAACCAACAATAAAACATGAAACTGCTGCTCATGTGAATGCTCTGCACACGACCAAATAATCAGATCTGTGACACCACAACACCTGATTTGTCCATCCTCTACTTTAGAGAGCACATTTCACTGCACATATTTCCAACTTGGAACAGGATTTATTCTCCTCCTGTTCTCAGTGATTGTCCTCATGTAGAATCTTAGAAAAACATGAGACAGTAACAGACTTGACTTTATTCAACTGTTACAGTCGATGAAATAAAAGCAGGTTTCCTGTTTGTGTCTTCATATATTTAATGATATGAACATTAAACTATTTACAGATTAAAACCTTTTTCTTCACAGATTAACCAACATCATTACCAGTTTTTCTGATGCTTTATTGAAGGTACTCCTGGTTTATGCCATTGTTGACTTGTTTTGTCTGAATAAGTTTATTCCAAACCCAACCAGCCACATGTTGCTGACTAACCCAGGTCATCTTGATTATCACCGTTCCACTCGAAAAACAGCTCATGGGTTTAAAAAAAGATGCATTCTCATGCATCTTTACTGCACAAAGAAGCCTAACGGCCAGGCCCAGCTGGAAGATTTTACATGAAAATATCATGACATCATAACAGATGATGGATATAGATTGATTATAGATTCAACTCCAATAAAAACAGTTGGAGATCAAACTACACAGTAATGTATGAAGTATTTTAAAGTAGCTCCACCTACTGCTGACACAGTAATACTGCAATCATACAACAACACTCAGAGGACTGATGATATGATAAATACTTTTACCTCTGATACTTGAAGCTGAACTTTAACACTTTATCACTTTGACTTTTTGACTTTAGTTCAAGTCTGACTGCAGGACTTTGACTTGTAATGGAGTATTTTCTAAAGCTCAGATCAGAGTGTTGCAGTGATGGTTGTCCTTCTGGAAGTTTCTACCATGTCTGCAACATAATGAACCCGAGGTTGTTTTAAAGGTTAGAGTTGTTGTGTTTGGTGATGAACTAGACAAATGGATTGCTTAGAGTCTGAGTCTGAGACAGATCTGCTCACAGTGCAGGAGTGTGATGGGTGAACAGAATAATCCTGATTTCAGCAGCTGACCTGAGTCAGTCAGTGTTTCTGTCCACAGACCTCAGACCTACAGATCACAGAGACACAGAGGAACCAGACCAGACTGTAAACCAGGATACAGAGGTTCAGTGAATGGTGTTGGGAGGTGGACTGTTTGTCAGAGGAGACTTGGTGAAGGACAGAGAGCCAGCAGGACAGTCCACACACTGCTACTCTGTTAGAGACAGAGGAGGAGGAGGAGGGATGTTGCCTCATTGTGCCAGACAGAGTAACCATCAGAGCAGATCAGACTCCAGGACTGATCATTTCCTCCAAACAAACAGTCAACACTGCTTCCTTTTCTTCTGATTCCTCTGCAACTCACTGAGATATGAACCACTCTGCTCCACTCGACCTCCCAGTAACAGCAAACCAGTCAGACCAGTTCCCCACACAGCAGCTGAGGCCAGATGATCAAATCTGTCTGGATGATCAGATGGACTGATCCTCTGTCGCTCATGTCACCCTGTTGCTGTCAGACAGCCTGAGTTTGTCTGACTGTGCCCAGGTCCAGTCCCAGTTCACAGGTCTGATTGAGAGAACAACACAACACAGTCAGTTTCATCCGTTGACGATCAACCACTTTACTGATTAATTACTGGAAAGTGAATTATCTTAAATCTCCATTTATTCAATCAGAATACTGTTTGACTCTATTTAATGAAAAAAATCCAACATCAACAGTGACTGAACATGAGAGTCAAGATGTCAGCATGACTCTGCTTTGTTCCAGGTGGACCCGAGGATGACGGCTAATGGAGATCCACATCAATAAACACATGTAGTGAATAAAGTCTGACTAATAAAACTGGCTCATCATCTTCCACTGCAGCACAAAGAAGCTCTGAACCATCTGCTTTCTAAAACTGTTATTACCTCCACCACAGAGCTCACATTCAGCACAAAGTTCACACCTTTGACCATCAAACCTCAAACTGTCCTCTGCTACAAAACCTTGTGTCTGCTTCAGCAGTCTGTAGACCTGTCAGTGGAGAGTTTTACCCATCATGCCTCAGTGATAAGTTCTCTAATAATGTCAGAGCAGCTGTCATTACACACAACCACTGAGCACAGCTGTGGCTGTTTATAGTGTTGAATGGATCCATCACCCGAACCTGTAAACCATCATATCTCAGTCAGGACGTTCACACATTCTGTTTATAGAAAAAACAGTTTCTGTGTGGATGTATCAAACATCTGATCCCAGGTCTGTCATTCAGAGAGGAACTTAAAACACACTCACACTTCCTCAGACCAGGTCTCAGTCTCTGTGGTCCACCATGGTCCACCCTGGAGGAAGAGACAGAGTCAGAATCAACACACAGTTAGCATCCTGATAGCTCCCTGTTAGCATCCTGTTAGCTCCCTGTTAATAAGTTAGTAAAACTAACTGGAGTCATCAGTGTGGCTCTTCACTAAATTAATCCACCTCCTCATAATGACTTTGAAAACTTTAATAAGCCAACTGTTGATATATATGAAGGTGTGTGCTGTCAATTGTGAATCTTTGTGTCACGTGGGCGGTGCGCAGTTGGCCAGTGTATGTATTGACAGTTGTCAATAAAAGTTTCCTCTTTCCTCCCCAAAAAAGGTTCAAGTGGAGCAGGACAAATGACTGCTGTACATTTTCTTCCTCCATCATTATTTGGATACGCACATGAGCACCACTACGCTTAATCATCCTCTGCTAACAGCGACGACCGAGCTGTTCTGCAAACTCTGACATCCAGGGAAGATGTGTTTGTGGGACGACGACATAGCTAGTTAGCAACACCTGTAATAACCTGCAGCCGAGCAGGAGAAGCACTGATGCTGATGCAGTGCTAATGTTTATAACAGTCACAGTGTTAGGGGCGGGGTTATACTGAGAGGTGGGAGGGGTTATACTGAGAGGTGGGAGGGGTTACACTGAGAGGTGGCTCCAGTGCATCATCAAGCCACCGTTTCAGACCCGCCCATAAAATCCTGAGAATGAAACTGATGAAAAACTGTGAAACAGTCTGACTCCACAATGCAGTAAAACATATGTTACAGTCTCTTCACATGTTTTCAGGAACTATTTTCTAACAGAAATAATGTGTTTAGAGACAAATCTCTGAATTTACTTTACACTGACTTTAAACATGAAGCAGAGTTCATCAGTTAGTCAGAGAAACAGTGAGAGCTGCTGTCGTCTGTCCATCTGTTCTTACCTGAGAGTGTCCAGTCTCCAGTGTGGATCCTCCAGTCCAGCAGACAGCAGCTTCACTCCT
>BRZM01000320.1:30390-58946 GCA_033238685.1 Lates japonicus
ACACACACACACACACACACACACACACACACACACACACACAGAGGACCTCACTGTCAGTGTAAACTCTCTAAATTAAAACTAGTTCCACATTAAAAGACAAACTGACATTAATGGACCATTTTGTTGTGTCAGGCAAACCACTGAAGTTGTGACTGGTATCAGTGGTTTCTAGTATTCTTTGCAGTTATTGGTTCATTCTCAGCTCTGTGGTCAGTAACATCCAGTCATATTCATACAGGTGTACAGTGTGGACATTATAACCTGCTACTCTGCTGATTACAGTCATTGTAGTATAATCTTTCAACAGATATGTGATGAAAGAATGAGGAGGAGGTATATTGCATTAACCTCTGACAACTGAGCAATGCTGTAAATGAATAGAATTAAGAATATGCTGTGTAAGAATTATATATTATTACTCATCATGTGATTTAAGCAAAATAATAATGATGAATGTTAAAGGTCACTGTATGAAATAGTTGTTAGTGTGCACTGCATGCAATGTTTATCATGTATGGAATAAGCACATGTATGTGTGAAAGAAAGCATATAAGCCTCTGGTCTCATTGTGATCAATTAAATACTTTCAATAAGATTTGAGCTGAACTCAGTCATCACAACTGTGACTGATGTCAAAAGCAGCAGAAAGGTTGTGTTCACCTCAATAAAAAGTTCTAAGAAAATGTAGAAATCACCACTGGAGGATCCACCATGAGGATGTTAGTCAGACACAACATGCACCTGTTGGCCATACAACATTATAGGTGTGTTTGATTTGGGTCACTGAGTGTGTTTGACAGGTGGTGAATTAAATCAGTGATTGATTACAGCAGATGGAACTTTTTTCTTACCTCTGCCAAAATGAAATGATGCTAACCTTCACATTTTCCATAATGACTTGATCCTTCATTGAACTGAGTTGCTGTGTCTATACAAACACATTTAGAACATGTGTGTCTGACAGTGTCAGCTGAGAGCTGGTGGTCTCCTCTCTGGAAACAGAGCTCTGTCCTTCAGCAGCTACAGACTCACCAGCAGCTTCTTCTCTGCTGCAGCTGCTGATTTATCACTTTGATTTTGTTCCATTCTCACACAGTTTATCAGGACTTTTTCATGTGATTTGGTTTTTACTTTGTGACAGATTTGACCTGACAGTTAGCAAAGAAGAATACTTAAGATATGAAATAATTCAGTAAGGTTAACTTTGATGACTTTTAAATATTATCAAAAAATACAAGAAAGAAAAAATGGCATTGTTAAAATAACAAGAAGTAACTTTTTACTTTCACTTCTAAAATAAATGAAACCATTACACAGGAGTCTTGTGGTGATCCTGAAGAAAAAGCTCTTTAATTATTAGCTGATTATGTTTTAACCTTCACTTGTGGTTTCTTTCATTAGTTGTGGGGACTGTTCTCTTCAGACCAAACACACGTTTGAGTCCAGGTGAAAATGCTTGAAGAACTGTGATCAATCTGTGCTTTACATGAAGAGTTTCTCTGTTCAAAACCAACACACTACATGTTTACAATTTCAATTGCTTAACAACATACAACTTAACATATTACTACCACATTTAACACAAGATCATATAAAAGAGTGAAATGCCTCCATATTTAACTTGACTGTTTACAAAATGAATATGAATCCTGACCTTAGAGTTTCCAGTGTACAGTGTGAACTCTTCAGTCCAGCAGACAGCAACTTCACTCCTGAATCTTTCAGGTCGTTGTTACTCAGGTCCAGATCTCTCAGACTGAAGATCTGGACCTGAGAACTGAGGACAGAGCTTCACAACGCTTCTCTCTGAGAGGTTACAGCCACTCAGACTGAGGAGAAGAACAAAATTAAAAAAATTACAAATGCATTTCTGTTTCTTGTATTATTGAGAAAAAAAAAAACAGTTGAAATCTTGATGGATGTATTTGCACATACAAAGCTTTGTTGGGCTTTGACCACTGGCAAGCCTCGGAAGAGCCTCTCTGAGCAGAGTATTTCTTCTAGGTCAAACACGTCCAGATCTTTTTCTGATGACACAGTAAAAGATGAAGACCAGAGACTGACCATTGAGCAGAGACAGTTTATCTGTGGAGAACGTCACGATCACCAGGGACTGTTGGGTCCACTCCCGCAGAGCAGTCCATTCCAGTTCATTCAGACAGTGGAACAGGTTGAGTGCTTTTTCTCCGGAACAGATTCTCACTGATCTTCTTCTTGATAACCTTTGGACTGTTTTCTGATTGGTCTTTGAGTTGCTTCCTGTCTGTGTCAACCAAGACCTGGAAGTCTGGTTCAGATCTGCAGTGAAGACCCGGGAGGAAGCGGAGAACAGTCAGGTGTCCATTTGGACTCTGTGGGCCTTGTCACAGCACTCTGGTAAAATGTGCAGTTTAGATTTGTCTTTTAATAGTTTAGACCACATATTTGCATCTGACATCAGTTATTCAAGTTGATGAAGGTCAGATGGACATGAAGAGCAAACTCTGAACACTCAGATGGGCGAAGCAGAACACCTTGTCCTGTGTTGATTACTCTCTCCTCTATAGTCTGTGAACCTCCTGGTACACTGAGGCTGCTCTGATATCGATGCACTGCGCAGGTCACAATTCATAGAAGATAAAGGTTTCCTTGCAGCTGCTCAAAAGCTGATTTTCCCAGAGACTCAATCATCTTCCTGCTCTCTGGACTCCAGGTATGGATCTCTGTGCAGTTATCATGCCTTAGCGTTCTTCAGTTTGGACTGAACCACCAGAAGTGGATGCTTTGTCTCAGTCAGATGGCAGGCAGCTCTCCTCCCTCTCTCTGGTTTCATGCCCTCCAGAACTGTATTGATTAACTGAGCTGGTTGTACATGATGTGGAGGCCGTGAGGTCTTGATGTGAGATGATCACCTGGCTGAATACCATCTCCTGAACCTCTTCCTGAAGTACTCTCTGGCAGGTCAGTGAGCCCTCTGACCTCTGTCACTGCATCCACCTCCCAGGAGGGATCTGATTGCTGCTGCAGGTCGTGTGGTTATCAGGGGCAGGCAGAGAGCGGATTTCCCCCTGATAAGCATGCGTCCACTGAGGTGGACTCTGTGGCATAGTCAGGGTCAGTGTTGTGAAATCCAGAGGAAGTGACACTCATCAGACCGTCAAAGATGAACACAACCTGGAACTTCTTCCAGCCCTGCAGATTCCTGTACGTTTCAACAAAGAAATGAGCAGTTCACCAGCTCAACTTTTCTCTTTCAGCACATTCAGCTCTCGGTAGATGATAAATAGTTGTTAATTCATATTATATATTCTGTTAGTTATATTTGGTGAGGCTTTAAAGATCTCTTCTTATCTGATGAGTTGTTTCTGATGCCATCAGGGTTTCCTGGATGCTGTTTCAATCTGTCGACCTCATGTTATAATTCATCTCTCTCTTCCATCATGATGTATATCTCTGTATAGATGTATAGATTACTTGAAATCCATCTCAGATTAGAACAACTGCACTGTAGCTTTCAAGGGAAAGGGAAATCTTTGCTTTTGGCCCCCACCTTTACCTGCTGCCCAGCTGGGTCCAGCTTTTCAACAAAGGCTTACCCACACGCACATGACAGCACAATGCAATTTGTTACTCTGTCATATCCATTCTTTATTACTTACCTGAAGGTTCTCTGGTGGTTTTTAATAAATCCTCCACCAGATCATTCTTATTTATCTTCTCCAAAACCATTCTGGCCACTTTAATAGTGTTTATACAGTAGCTCTGTACCATCTGATCCACTGTGTCCACCCGGTCTGCATTCTCCAGTCGACTCTTGCGGATTGCTGGGAAGCATTCCAGGATCTCCCGCTGCTGCAGGTACCACTTGAATTTTTTTAAGTCCTCAGCTTCCAAATCTTCCAAAGTTCCCAAGAGAACCTCTTTAGGTGTCGCCATTTTTCTTCCTATCAAGATTCAAAAGATAGAATTTTGTGTTTACATTTGTGTAATGAAAGATAAGACATTGTTGGATGAATGAATAAGACAGGCAGTCTATCAGTCAGTCAGGCATAAATATATGCACTGATCAGCCATAACATTATCACCACTGACAGGTGAAGAGAATAACATTCCTCATGCTGCTAAAACAGCTCTGACCCATCAGGGCATGGACACGGGACCTCGGGGGGTGTCCTGTAGTGTCTGGCACTGAGACATTGGCAGTGGTCCTGTGGGTTGCCTCCATGGCTTGTTCCTGTGTATCCTACAGATGATGGATCAGATTGTGATGTGGGGAGTTTGGAGGCCTGGTTAACTCATTGGACTCTTTGTTGTGTCCCCTGAGACATTTCTGAGACATTTCAGCCCTGTCCTCTTTTGGCCTGTTCACTCTCTGCTTTACAACATTATGTTCTGACCTGTCCTGATTGTATTTAAAAAAAAAGAAAAAACAAAACAAAAAACTAAGTTACTTTTATTTTTACACCATTATTTCCTAACTCTTCCTTGTATCATTTTAAAAACATTATATGTCTTTTTCACACTTTAATATGGATTTCACAAAGTCTGCATTGTATGCAGTGAACACTATCATCTACTCTCACACGGTGACCTTTAACACATATCACACATTTTCTTTGAATCATACAGTAAATATTGATAATATATAATAATATATTATAAAAACATAATAATTCTTTCTTTAGAGGCACTTCACTCTTTGCACATCAAATACCTGACAAATTGACAAATTATACACTACAGTCACTTTGGGGGTGGAGGGTGTTTGGTCTACAGTGTCATGTACATGTCAAATTACCATCTAGATGAAAACCAGAACTCAGCAGAACATTCTATTGTAACAAGATGATGAATATTGTTCACTTGACCTGTTAATGGTTTTAATGTTATGGCTGATGTGTGTGTGTGTGCAAAAGTCTTAGGCCACCATTAGATGTGTTGTTTTAGCAATGCTATAATGACCATATATAATTATTTCTCAGTTTCTTTATAAGAATACAACCAGAAAATACAGGAAATGTGTATGTAGTATTAACAGAAAAAAATCTGAATAACGAGTTTCAATATGCTAACGTGGTAAGTATTTAATGTGATCTCCCCTTACACTTGAGCAATAGCAGGAGCCTGGAATGGAATTAATGTCACTGCTAACACCTCTATTTGTCTATTCTACTAGTTCATGTCAAAATGAATACAATGAAAAAGGTCTATTACACCAGGTTTGTGTAAGACATGCTTGAGCATTACATACACATGTTGTATGAGTTTAAGTCACTGAAAGCTTGCTAATAAGACCAACTTTCAATCACATCATTCCATTCAAAATGCCAAAGATCACAGAATCTGACACACGTAAAATCATAATTTTGCATCAACAAATTGGATACTCAGGATGTAGTATTAAGGGGACACTCCCTGGATATGCATGGATTTGCCTTTCCAGACCATCACTGACCCACCACCAAAGTGGTCATGCTGGATGATGTTACAGGCAGCATATGGCATCTCAGGACTATTTCACGTCTCTCACAGGTGCTCAGTGTGAACCTGCTCTCATCTCTGAAGACAACAGGACGCCAATGGCAGACATGCCAGTTCTGGAGTTCTCTGGTGAATACTAAGTGAGCTGCACAGTGCTGGGCTGTGAGCACAAGTCACACTAGAGGACGCCTGGCCCTCATGCCACCCTCATGGAATCTGTTTCTTACAGTTTGGTCAGAAACATGCACACCGATGGCCTGCAGGAGGTCATTTTGTAGGGCTCTGGTAGCACTCCTCCTGCTCCTCCTTGCATAAAGGAGCAGATACTGGTCCTTCTATGGCCTTGTCCAGCTCTTCGTGTAACGGCCAGTCTCCTGGTATCTCCTCCATGCACAGCAAACCTTCTTGCAACTGCATGTATGATGTGCCATCCTGGAGTAGTTGGACTACCTGTGCAACCTGACTGAGCAGCAGGTACCACCTCATGCTACCAGTAGAGACAAGGACACCAACAGAAAACTAGAGAAGAATCAGTCAGGAAGGGTAAGGAGAAGGAAACTGTCTGTGGCCAACACATGCAAAACCATTCCCCTTTTGGTGCTTTTGCCTCTCCATTGCACCTGTTTTCACATTCATTTGCACCAAAGCAGGAGAAATTGATTCAGAATCCCTTGTACTTCCTAAATGGACAGACTGATATGCCTGACATCTAACTAACTTGGTGTTCTATAGAGATGATTAAATGTTCCCTTGAACAGTCTATAGTGCTGACTAAAAATATAACAGTCCATACAAGAATAGAGCCATTACAGTACAGTAGCTGTAACTGTCTCTCTGGGGGCCAAAAGTAGTTCTTTGTTAAAATAAATGTAAGTTAATTTATACATTCTGTACATCTAACAAAAGAAAAGTATTAGATTACAACCGTTACATGGACACAGTACAAAAAGTGTTAAAGAGCTGTATATGTTTGGGGTAAGTAGTAAAAAATGAGTCACTGACTAAATACAAGCTAAATTAATTTATAAAGCCTAATATCTCTTTTTTATTGTTAAGTATCAAATCTTTGGTGTATTTCCTCACCACAATGTAATTATTAGCTGGAACCACAGATTTTGTTACATAGACATTATATTCCAAGATTTGGAACAAAGGCTACAAAATGTACCTGTTCTAATCTTAAAATGTGTCATAGCAGATGTACACTAGGAAAGGAGGTGGACTCCAAGAGAGACAAGTCTGTGTTAACCCTGTCCTGACACTTCCTCCTTTTCTTACTGATCATGTGACACAGATTGGAATCAAACCTCTGCTGATTCTACATAGGAACAAACGGACATTAACATAATCCTAAAATCATTGTCTATAACTACAACAGGAATTATAAAGAATATTGTTTACATCTTTTGAAACAGCCAATCAGCATCCAGAAACATTTCTACTGTCCAGTCAAACAGAGACACAACACACTGTGATCAAAGTGATCCTGTTGATCAGACATTTACAGATTTCTCTGGGAGGATTCTCACCTGCTGAACTCACTTCAGGTCGACTTACAGACACTTTCCACCTTCATGTGTAGAGGTAACATTTGGAGAGAAGAAGCTGCTCATTCTCCCTCGTCAGTCCTGGAGTCTGAGTCAATCTGAACAGAGGACGACGTTACTTCCTCCTTAACGTCAGAATGAGAAAGTAAGAATCAGTCTTCCGTGTCTGTCTCAAGGGAATTCCAGAGCAGATGATGTAGTTCTACTATCTGTCCACTAGATGGCGACAATTCACCCTCTAACGCGCTGAATATCAGCTCAGCAGAAAAAGACATAAATGAAGTTCAACAGTGAGGATATGTGCAGGTCACTGATGAAGAAACAACAGAGATGTCAGGACCAGTCTAACCTGAGACAGAAACTCAGGGTGTTTCTCACTCTGCTTTATTAAGATTAAGATAGACTTTATTTATCAGAAACAAGGGTGACCAAGGTATATGTGTGCGTGTGTGTATATGTATATATATATGATATAAAAAAGGCACAGAAGTAACAAAGTTAAAGTGCAGCAATCAGCATTAGAAAAAGTCTCTGTAATAAATAGAAAAATGTGCAGTTGTGAAATGTGCAGTCATAATATAGGAGAAATGGTGATAATCATTGAGGTAGATGAAATTTGTGCAAAATAAAGTGACCAGAAAGTGGAGTCCAAAGTTTCAGGTTTATTGTTGGGTCAGTCTGGTGTTGTACAGTCTGATGGCTGTTGGAATGAATGACCTGAGGTAGCGCTCCTTCTTGCACCGTGGATGCAGCAGTCTGTTACTGAAGGAGCTGCTCAGGTCTCCCAAAGTCTCATGCAGGGGGTGGGAGGGGTTGTCCATGATAGACGTCAGCTTGGCCAACATCCTCCTAACACCCACCTCCTCAGTGGAGGAGAGATGGCAGAGGCCACCACAGAGTCATAAAAGGTCCCTAGCAGTGACCTGCACACTCCGAAGGACCTCAGTCTTCTCAGCAGGTGGAGACGACTCTGGCCCTTCTTGTACAGGGCGTTGGTGTTATGAGACCAGTCCAGTTTATTGTTGAGGTAAACACCCAGGTATTTGTACTCCTCCATGATCTCAATGTCCAAACCCTAGATGTTCACCAGTGCAGTGGGAAATGACTTCCTGCTCAAGTCGATCACCACCTCCTTTGTCTTGCTGGGGTTTATGTGCAGATTGTTCATTACACACCAGTCAACAAAGTTAGTGATGACCTCCCTGTACTCCAGATCATTCCCCTGAGAGACACACCCAACAATGGCTGTGTCATCGGAGAACTTCTGGAGGTGGCAGCTGTCAGTGTCTGAAGTCCGATGTGTACAGGGTGAAGAGGAAGGGGGACAGTACTGTACCCTGCGGGGCCCCCGTGCTGCAGACCACCACATCAGACACACAGTCACGAAGCCTCACATACTGCGGTCTGTTGGTGAGGTAGTCGGTGGTCCAAGCAGCCAGGTTACAGTCCACTCCAGCTCCTTCCAGCTTCCCCCTGAGCAGAGATGGTTGGATGGTGTTGAAAGCACTGGAGAAGTCGAAGAAGGTGTGAAAGGCATCTGTGCAGCAGGTAGATGACAGCTTCCACACCAATGCCGGGTCTGTAGGCAAACTGCAGGGTTTGGGCAAACTGTTTCGGCTGCCTGGGATGCTCAGTCTTTGGAACTGGGACCACGCAGGATGTTTTCCACAGGAGCAGAACTCTCTCCAGATGGAGGCTCAAGTTAAAGATGTGCAGAAAAACCCCACAGAGCTGATCTGAACAGTCCTTGAACAGTCTGGCACTGATGCCATCAGGGCCTGTAGCCTTCCTCGCCTTGATCATCCTCACTCCCTCCTTTACAGTGGTTCTACTGAGCCGAATTCATCAGTTCCAACAATCATCCAGAGTCCCGTCATGTTCCACCCGGAACAATGGCACACCTGCTCAGGCAGGTACATCGCTAACAGAGCTGCTCTATGGACAAGAGGATGGTTACTCTGGTGTGTTTTTATTGAGGAAATATTTCCCTGAGCTGTTTGATTGTGTTGACCTTTGAACTTCTGGACCAGAGTCTCTGTTTGAAGTCAGTGTCAATCAAACGACTGTTGAGACTAAAAATGACCACAAAGAGAAGTAATTCTATTCTTCTATTGTTTTCATTTGTGCTGAGATGTTTGTTCTTTGTGTTGAATCGTGTAAAAGACTCACACACACCTGTCAGCAGCAGATACTGTCAGCCTGTTGTCTTATTGTTCATGTGTAATATCATAAACAGTGAGGTAAATGAGGATCACAACATGAGTGTGTTTGCAGTGTGTTAACAGTAACACAGCAGTGTAATCTGTGCATGTGTGTGCATGAAGTCAGTGACCCCCCCCCCCCCTAAATAAACATGCTGCTGTCTGTGACTGAGCAGCCGATGAACTTTGTCCTGCAGCAGTGGATCTGTCTGATTCTTCAGGCTTGAGCAGGATGAGCAGCAGCTTCAGCGTCTCTCTTCTCCCTCCACAGGAAACCTGAGTAAAAACTCATGATGGCAGAGAGGAGAGCAGCAGCGAGGGCGGCAGCAGAGCCCGACTTCCTGCAGTTTAATGACCTGGCCTGTGAGACGGTGGGAGGGAGGGTGAGTCACTGAAACACACAGAACATGTTAATGTTTGAACAACAGACACTTCATCAAACATGTGGCCTGGTGCAGTTAATCTGACTTGGTTTAACAGTAACACAGTCGTCAGTGCTGATCATGTTCTCTGACCCATAATGCCTCAGTCAGTCAGTATCTGACATGTGACCCATTATAATCAAAACACCTTATATATTACATATTTCATTGTTCTTTTTAAGGTGGTATGAACTCAAATAATCACAAGTTTATGACAGAGGCTTTATGATTAAAATGGTTTGTTGTATTGTTCATGTTTTATTGTGTGTTTCTGATGAAGTAACAACATCTTCTCCTGCTGATGTCTCAGGTCATCTTTGCTACAGACGAATGGTTCGCTCCTGCTGCAAACCTGCTGAAGGTAAAACAGTCTGATCAATGACCATGTCAAGTTCAGAACAACACAGAAAGATTTTTATTCCAGCAGCACGAGTTTTCAGTTTCATTTTCGACAAAACATTTCAGAGAAACAGCTGCTCACTGTTGTTTTTAACAAAGGAGGATTTGTTGGGGACTGTTCTCAGCAGAGGATTAATCCACAAGAATGAATGAAAAACTGAAAAACTGCTTAGACTGGACCACACCAGCAGGAAGTGTTTGTCTTTGTTAGTTCATGTAAAGTCTGTGTGTTTGTTCAGAGAGAGCCACCACAGTTCATCACCTCTGCCTTTACTGAGTTTGGAAAGTGGATGGACGGATGGGAGACGAGGAGGAAGAGAATACCTGGTTAGTATTTGGACACAAGGTGATTTAACTAATGTTAAAACTGTAACATGCTAACGGGTTTTTCTTTGAGCTTCCTTAAATCAGATTAATCTCTCTTTAATAATGTCAGACCCTTAAAATACGAGAATGACAACATGTTCACTTCACACAGTTTTTTACAATCAACTTGAACAAACCTCGTTTGATTATACATGAGATCAAATACTCAACACCTCAACTTATAAATAAAAAAATAGAGTAAAGTTGTAGTAGTTGTTGTTGTAGTAAAGTTGATGTTGCAGAAATATGAGAATACATTAATACAGCATGTTCTGTTGGAGAGATTTTACAAAGTAAAAATGAACCTGTCAGCGCCCTCTGGTGGTCAAACTGTTTCTACATGGCCTCAGACATACTGACGTTTACCTTCACTGATCAGCTGGAATATATCATCACATCTGTGATGAACTAATATCCACTCACATCAAACATCTCAACAAAACTACCTGAAAAACTTAAGTTTAAATGTTCATTCGGGCTCTGACACCAAAACTCAAACACAGCAGTCAAACTGGTTCTCAGTCTTTGTACTGTATGTGTCAGTATGGGTCACCACAGTATTATCTGGTGTTTTTCTGACTCTCTGTCGAAGGTCATGACTGGTGCATCATCCAGCTGGGAGTACCAGGGCTGATCTACGGCTTCGATGTCGACACGTCTTTCTTCACAGGAAACCACTCGCCCTATGTCTCCATCCAGGCCGGCTGTCTGGGTACTGACCGCTCTGTCTTGCACTCATCATCCTCCACACTTGTTTCAAAATGGTTCCCAGATACAGGAAGGACAGACACAAAGACATGGTTTCTTCTTGTATAAACCATAAAACAACGTCCATAAAAACAATCCTGAACAACACTGGAAACAGACACTGAAACTGAAATAGACTAAAGAACTGTTCCTGTTCCTGTTCCTGTTCCTCACCAGACGAACCTCCCACCTTCACCCTGGATGGAGACCGAACCGGCATGGCCGCCTCTGACAGCCAGCTGGCTGCTGTTGCCAAGGTAACCATGAGAGTGGGGATGTCACCACAACCAGCTGGTCACCATGGTAACGTGGAGTTGACCGACTGGCAGCTGACGTGTGGTTTGATTGACAGTTGGGCTCGGAGGTGTGGCCGGAGCTGGTGCCTGTGTCGGAGCTGCAGCCTGGATACTCAGACTGCTGCCACAACTACTTCAAGGTCAACTTCACCCACAGGGTCACACACCTGCGCCTCAACATGTACCCAGGTACACACACACACACACACACACACACACACACACAGCTGTATAATACCTGTGATACTGTGTGTGTCATCAGATGGAGGGATATCCAGACTGCGGGTGTACGGCGTCGGGCAGAGAGACTGGTCGTCTGTCTCCACCCATCAGGATGTCGACCTGGTGGCTCTGACCAATGGGGGAGTCTGCCTCGGCTACAGCGACGCCCACTTTGGGCATCCACGCAACATGATTGGTTGGAATCAGTGCAATTAATTTGCACATTAGTGTTTTATCTTTACAGTTGGTGTCACTGGAAAATAAGTCTCATTTCTTATGTTGACATGATGTTAAATCAGTGCTGCTCCTGTCAGACAGTGGGTGGACTGCTGACACCACTGACACTGGTGTGATGTGTCTACAGGCTTCGGTCGAGCTGCCAATATGGCTGATGGATGGGAAACAGCTCGCAGACTGGACAGACCCAAAGAACTGAAGGTTTGATCACAACCACCCAAACCTTAAACTTATAATAAGACTAAACTCTCAGTCAGCAGTTGAGGCGAAGACAAAATGTTTTTCAGAACATGTCCCTGTTTTCTAAAATGTCCTCACTGCGTCTGATTATCAGTAAAGGTTGAGTTTGAACCTGGTAACTGTTTCCCTGCTGGTTGTGTTGTAGGTGGACCAGAGGGGGATCCTCCAGGTTCCTGGTTGGGAGTGGGCTGTGTTCCGTCTCGGTCATCCTGGAGTGATCCGCAGCATCGAGGTCGACACCAACCACTTCAAAGGTGGAGGGACGTCTCAGCTGCTTCATTAGAAAACCTCTAACACTGACAGGAAACTTTAACCTGATGTTTTTCCATCCAGGTAACTTCCCAGACTCCTGCAGGATCGAGGCGTGTTCTCTGACCCCTGAGGAGGAGGCTCAGTGCATCAGGATCAGGTGGGGGTCTGGGAAATGGCAGGTCCTCCTCCCCCCTCAGAAGGTTGGTTCAAAGAGTTTGTGAAACTCTTTTTATTTGCCACATAAAGAGATTCCTCACTGTCTTCTTCTCTGTGCTGCAGCTTCGTCCTCATCACAGGCATCTCTACAGCGAGGCCGAGCTGACCCTGACCCGACCTGTCAGTCACGTCCGTCTCATCATCACCCCGGATGGAGGCGTCAGCCGGCTGCGGCTCTGGGGTCGACCCACCCCGATCACTGCAGCTCCGACCAATCAGCAGACACCAGCCTCCAAACTCTGAACCTCCAAACTCACGTCACAAACACAGAGGACGTAAAGGTTTTTAATACAGTGAAGAAATAAAACACAAAGTCACATGACAGTCTGATGGCCTTTTATACTTCAACACCTAAATAAACACAAGTTGATAATACAGACAGAATCAATCGTTCTACAGCAACAGACATTTCTCACACTATTCTGTATTTATTGATCAGTTCCTTCTGTAGTAGAAAATATCTGGAATAAGGTCCAAGGTGACATCTTTGTTCAACAGATCCTAGATATTTAGTTTAGTTTATTTAGAAAAACAAAAGATCTTCACCCTGGAGAAGCTGGAACTAGAACTGCATCATACCTCCACCAAGACCAAATTATATTTTTCCACCAGACTGTAGAAACTCAATGATGTCTGTAAGAAACTTGATGTTCAAGTCAACTGTGTTTGTACCTCCTGTAAAGTGATCTTTGAGAAACCCAGAAACAAGCATAAAAAAATGCCATTAAACCACCACAGAAGAAGATGAGGTCATTAGAAGAGTTCCAGTTAAACACATAATGGATGGTCAGTGGAAAAACTGTCCATTACAACTGTTAATGGTCACATGATCAGGGCAGAGGTTTCCCGCCTCTTCCAGGGTAAAAACTCACAGGTAAGAAAAAGGTGTAAAACCTGAGGGAGAGTAAAACTAATGAATGAAAAGAAGAAACAAAGAGAATAATCAGAGAGAAAGTGAATCAGTGATGTTTGGAGCTTTGAGTTTTCCCTCTGTTTCCTCTGTTCCTGACGTCCTGCTGAAGAAAGAGTGTGTTCATGTGCTGACCTGCTCTGTTTGAACATCAGACCCCCCCGACCCCCACCACCAGGATCACCCCCACTCACTGCACTGAGCTTGGACCTGACCTTTGACCCCTCCTGGGCAGCCTCAGTGGTGAAGGCTGACGTGTGCGTCAGTGACTCAGATGTTACTGTCGACCTGCTCAGATGATGGTGATTAGTCAACCTGTGTGGACCGACCCAGCATCACTGTGTGTCAGAGGTCCAGGTGCACTGTGGGTAATGTAGGCAGCAGGAGAGGAAGAGTGTGTGGTTCAGCTGCATCATGAGAGTAAAGAATCTAATGAACAAAGTGAATCATGACGATGAGACTTCAGTGTGTAGAGTGAATCAAATGATCTCCAGCTTTACCACAGTGATGAACACATTAAAGCTCTTTGACAGTGAGTTCAATATCTTTGATGAGCAGCTGGTAAAAGACAAACACCGTGAGATCAGCCACTGTCCTGAGATCAGTCACACTACAGGAAGTAGAATGAGTCTGACCTGACTGCAGGGTTTTTAGGCTCCACCCCTGCAGTGACGTCACGTTCACCGTCAACTCAGGTGAAGTCGATCTCGAACGCACCTGATGATAAAACGGGCGGAGCGAGAACACTTCCTGATATCTGATCCGTGTTTGGCTGGGTGCGGACTTTGTATCGGAACAGGACTTTGGACTGTGACTGACGAGACTTCACAAGATCAGAAGTTGAGAGAATAAAGCAGAGTGAGAAACACCCTGAGTTTCTGTCTCAGGTTAGACTGGTCCTGACATCTCTGTTGTTTCTTCATCAGTGACCTGCACATATCCTCACTGTTGAACTTCATTTATGTCTTTTTCTGCTGAGCTGATATTCAGCGCGTTAGAGGGTGAATTGTCGCCATCTAGTGGACAGATAGTAGAACTACATCATCTGCTCTGGAATTCCCCTGAAACAGACACGGAAGACTGATTCTTACTTTCTAATTCTGAAGTTATGAGGAAGTAACGTCGTCCTCTGTTCAGATTGACTCAGACTCCAGGACNGATGAATGATTAGTGTTTTGTGTTTTCTCAGCATGAGTGATGAGGACAGAGAGGAGGGAGTCCCTCCCTCTAAAACCACTCTGTGCGGGGAACATGAGAGCCAGACCAAAGCTCAGAGGTGAGATGAGGATCTCTAACTGTCCATGACTCTTCTCCATGTCAGAGCTCAGCACTCACATTCAGAGGCAGATCTAGTAGTTGACAAGAACCAGGACTAAAACCAGGGCCAATTTTTTGGGATGGTTCACATGTGCAGAGTTTAATTTTACTGTATGAATGAATATGAAACTAGCTGGCTAATTCTTTTTTAAGCACATAGTTACAGTGGGCCAGCAATTAAAAAAAAAAAGTTTTTATGTAGAGAAACAGTGTAAAACAAGGCCAGCGAGTATATCTCTGCCTCCCACCTTTATAGATGGGGTTTTTTGATCAGATACACACAGATTGCCACCACAGGCTATGTCTTGGTTTTGTAAACAACTGAAAAGCTTTATTCTGAAGTCAGAGTACTAGAAAGTCGATGGTCTCTCTGCCAGTTGCTGCTGTGTCTCCTTCATCTGTAATTTATTCCACGTGTCCATTTCTGTCTTTACAGTCAGGTACGTCTGATTCATCCTCAACAGCTTCACTTCACTCTTTCCTTCTAGCCTAAATCTCCTTGACTGGCTTCTGTGTAGCTGTAACGTTTCAGATAATCTTATGCTGAGCTGACAACGCACACACAGCGCACGTTCCTTTTGTACACAGCATATGAACACTCTCCACACAGTACATAATGTTGGGTTTAGGAGAGCGGGTCGCCCACTTACCAGAAGGTCAGTGGTTCAATCCTGGGTTCCTCCAGTCCCTTCGCATTTTCTTCTGGAAATGCATTTTCTAGCAGTGAATGCAAGGATTTAAAGGCATCTTTTTTTATGTGTCTATTGGTGTGAGCAGTGGCAGCAATCACATACATTTTGTCAGAAAATGCAAAAAGATCTATTTTTTAATGGATTCAGGGCTTTTGAGAAAATATTTACAGCCCCAAAAGCCACCTCCCAGCACTGCCCCTGCTTACATCATTCCCCCATCATTATTCACACTCACCGCTCTGTGTGTGTTGTGTTGAAGCCCAGAGCAGCAGAAACCAGACTCTCCTGCGCCTGGACCTGAACATGAACCTGAACCCAGCTGTCTGTCCATGAAGAGTGACGGGTCTATGGTTAAACCTATTAACTTTAAAGATGATCAACCTGCTGATGGAAGGTAAGAATTTCAAACTGAACTTTGTTATTATCTGAATCTCCTGAGAAGAGGAATCATGTCTTGGTCCAGAGCTTCATAGTCTGTTGTAGGACTGAACTACCTGCTCAGGTAGCTGCTGATCCCCCTCAGAGGGACATCAGAGGACATTCAGGCTTTAAACTTGTCGGGTAAATCTGACTTGTCCTCACCGGTGAGCTGGACCCTGAGTTCCTGAATGGCTGACTGAACAGCAGCTGTATCTCAAAGACTGCAGTCAGAGATTTTACCAAGGCTCCTGACTGGTTTCTCTGAGATATGTGGGACTGGGGAACCATCCAGAGAGAAGAGGAGTTTAACCACATTTCTGACGAAAGACCTTCATGAGGTCCAACCACAGCAGAACCAGGTTTCCCTTGTTCTCACATTTGTCCCTGATGAGCTGGGTGACTTCCCCTGTGTGTTCCAGGTTCTCTGGTGGTCTGGGAATCCTTTCTGCTCTGACTGTCGTAGTTGTTGAGGAGGAACTCTGTGATCCTCTGTTGATGAGAACAAAGAATATCTTCCCTTCTTCACTGAGCAGGAAGATGAATCTAAACTGATCCGAGGTCTTAGAGTTCTTCTCCTCATGACTGATGTGACCAGGGGTCATCAGGCCTTTATGGTCTTTTAGCATCAGACATCTTTAACAAGGTGACCCAGCTAAGACTGATGAGACCCTGACTTGTTGTGTATTTAGTTACTGAGGTAGACACAGACTGTTACTGAACCATACACCTCCTGTGAAACATCCTCATTTCCTTCTTCCTCTTGACTCATGACTGAGTCGTCTGCCAGTCACCTGCCATCCTCACTTCATCACTGGAGGAATCTGAACTCATCAGTCTCCTTTAATCAGTTGTGTCAGATTGGAGTCATTCATTTTCCTTAAAGTTGATGTTTTCTCCACAGAGTTCAGCAGCAGAGCTCAGAGGTCCACAGTGATCAGTCTGCCCAGCAGCATCAACCAGACCTGGACTCCATATTGATGGTCTGTACATGTACTGTTGAACTACATCAACCACAGATTAAATGCTGAACTACCATTCAGGTCCTAACAGTCTCCATGCTGCTCTGTTTAGACCAGCAGGCCTTCAGACTGACACATGAATCACAGGTTGTTTTCTACCAGTTTAAATTCAATGTTCAGTTTATCATCTGTTCCAGCTGCTGGAGGAGAACATCATCACTTTTGTGAAGAAGGAGCTGAAGAGAGTCCAGAGGGTCCTGAGACCAGATTACCCAGAATGCTTAGAGAGTCAGAGGGAGGATGAGGAGGTGTTGGACGGTGAGGATGAAGAGCAGAGGAGGAGCAGCAGAGAGGAGTTTCTGAAGATCACAGTGAACTTCTTGAGGAGAATGAAGCAGGAGGAGCTGGCTGACTGTCTGCAGAGCAGTAAGAGGATTTCTCTAAAGATTTAACATGATGGAGAAATGAGACATTTACTGACGTCTCAATACATGGAGGGAAATATGTTCATATCTGCATTCTTTAGGGGGATGAAATGTTGAAATATGAACATTATCATTTATTCCCTGATCTTAATAGTTTGTTACATTTTGTTTGTTCATTCAGGACATCTTGCTCCAGTTTGTCGACAACAACTCAAGTCAAACCTGAAGAAGAAGTTCCAGTGTGTGTGTTTGAGGATCTCTAAACAGGAAATTAACAACTGGATCAGATCTACAGGCTCTACATCTGGGGAGGACTGGAGGTCAGTGACATGAGGTCAGACAGATTGAAGCAGCATGGAAACCAGGCAGTTAAACAACCATGTAGACAGGGAACATCTTTAAAGCTCACCTGGAAGGGTGAACCAATCAGAACAGTGATAACCAAGGTAGTTGGCATTGGGAAAACAGTCTTAGCACAGAAGTTCTCTGGATTGGGCTGAAGTAAAGCCAACCAGGTTGCCACGCTTGCATTTCCTTTCTAGAGGAGGCTGAATGTGCTTTGAAGAGAAAAAGTTGAGCTTGGTGGAACTTGTTCATACTTCTTTACTGAAGCCAGCTTGGAATCTGCAGGTTTGAAGGGTTGGTTGTTGTCACCGTGATTGGATGGGTGTCGACTTCCTCTGGACTTCCTAGCACTGGATCTTGGTGGCTTAGAGTCCACCTGGTGGACGTGCTGCTGACAAACCTCATCAGAGCTTCTTCCTCGCAGCCTCTGGATAACACAAGCCTGCAGCAGCCGGCGTCAAGGTCCTCCTGGTGTGTTGACATGGTGACAGAGGTCAGAGGGTTCACTGACCCAGAAGAGTACTTCAGGAGGGTTCAGAGATGGGGATCAAACTTCAGGGATCATCTCCCACATCAAGACCTCCAAAGCCTCCACATCATGTACCCTCTGATGTCTACTGGATCCACTGCCAGTTCTGGAGGATGTGTTGCAGCCAGAGAGGGAGGAGAGCTGCCCAAACTGTTGAGATGTACATCCCACCCTTCCTGGTGGTTGCAAGACTAAACTGAAGAACATCAAGTATGATGGAGGACCCAGACAGATCACACTGGGTCCAGAGACCAAGAAGATGGTTAAGTCTCTGGGAAAACTGGCTTTGAGCAGCTGCAGAAAACCTGATCTTTATAGATCAGACTGACAGAGTGTGGCATCGATATCGAGCAACCTCAGTATTATGGCGGTATTCACACGCGATCTTTTAAAAGAGGAGAGAAGGCTATACCGGACAAAGTGTTCTACTTCGTCCATCTGAGTGTTCAGGTTTTTAAACATACTTCATGTCCATCTGACCTTCATCAAGTCTGGGTGAAATACACTGTCAGAAGAACAATCAACATCGTGGTGGTTTGAAGTGTTGAAAGGCAAATCAACACATCTACAGATACTGTGGACAAGGCACACAGAGTCCAAATGGACACCTGGCGGACGCATTCCTCCGCTTCCTCCTAGATGCTGCTGCAGACCAATCAATTTCCTACAAAAGTGCCTTTGACACTGAACAGGAAATGGCTGGAGCCAATCCAGAAACAGTTCCAATGCATCAAGAAGAGAATGGTGATCTGTCTCCGGAGAGAAAAGCATCAATCATTCCACTGTCTGAATGAACTGAATCGTTCTCTGATGGAGAGAATCCAACAGTCCTAGAGAGAGTTCAGGGTCTCACGATAAACTGTCTCCTGCTCAATGATCAACTCTGATGTGTGTCTTACCATCAGAAAGACATGTTTGTACAAATATACGCTGAAGGCTCTTCTGAAAATACCAATGGTAAAAGCTCAACAGCTCTCATGATCAACAATGATACAACATCATTAAATATTGTTTGACTGGAACTAAACATGCTCATCAATGGATTCTACTCAGTTTGGCTGTAACCTCTCTGAAGCTGTCAAAGCTCTGTCTCAGTTCTCAGCTCCCAGATCCTCTGATGCAGTCAGTAAGTTGGATTGAAAAGGCATCACACTGGACTGCAGGTCAGTGGCCTGAGGTGTGAGTTGGTGTTTCATGACTAGTGTGACTTTTAATATTAATATATAAATGGCTTTTCTGATCCTTCTTTCAAGGGTGTGTGCTGTAACCTCTCAGGAAGCTGGCGCGACTCATCTAGTTCTCAATATGATATATAATTAGAAGATCTGGACTGTAACAACATTGAAAGGATTCAAGGACTGGGGACACTGTCTCTGCTGGACTGAAGAGTTCACACTGTACTGGAAACTTCTAGGTCAGTTCTCTGTTGTTTTGTAAACAGTCAAGTTAAATATGGGCATTTCACTCTTTTATATGATCTTGTGTTAAATGTGGTAGTAATATGTTAAGTTGTATGTTGTTAAGCAATTGAAATTGTAAACATGTAGTGTGTTGGTTTTGAACAGAGAAACTCTTCATGTAAAGCACAGATTGATCACAGTTCTTCAAGCATTTTCACCTGGACTCAAACGTGTGTTTGGTCTGAAGAGAACAGTCCCCACAACTAATGAAAGAAACCACAAGTGAAGGTTAAAACATAATCAGCTAATAATTAAAGAGCTTTTTCTTCAGGATCACCACAAGACTCCTGTGTAATGGTTTCATTTATTTTAGAAGTGAAAGTAAAAAGTTACTTCTTGTTATTTTAACAATGCCATTTTTTCTTTCTTGTATTTTTTGATAATATTTAAAAGTCATCAAAGTTAACCTTACTGAATTATTTCATATCTTAAGTATTCTTCTTTGCTAACTGTCAGGTCAAATCTGTCACAAAGTAAAAACCAAATCACATGAAAAAGTCCTGATAAACTGTGTGAGAATGGAACAAAATCAAAGTGATAAATCAGCAGCTGCAGCAGAGAAGAAGCTGCTGGTGAGTCTGTAGCTGCTGAAGGACAGAGCTCTGTTTCCAGAGAGGAGACCACCAGCTCTCAGCTGACACTGTCAGACACACATGTTCTAAATGTGTTTGTATAGACACAGCAACTCAGTTCAATGAAGGATCAAGTCATTATGGAAAATGTGAAGGTTAGCATCATTTCATTTTGGCAGAGGTAAGAAAAAAGTTCCATCTGCTGTAATCAATCACTGATTTAATTCACCACCTGTCAAACACACTCAGTGACCCAAATCAAACACACCTATAATGTTGTATGGCCAACAGGTGCATGTTGTGTCTGACTAACATCCTCATGGTGGATCCTCCAGTGGTGATTTCTACATTTTCTTAGAACTTTTTATTGAGGTGAACACAACCTTTCTGCTGCTTTTGACATCAGTCACAGTTGTGATGACTGAGTTCAGCTCAAATCTTATTGAAAGTATTTAATTGATCACAATGAGACCAGAGGCTTATATGCTTTCTTTCACACATACATGTGCTTATTCCATACATGATAAACATTGCATGCAGTGCACACTAACAACTATTTCATACAGTGACCTTTAACATTCATCATTATTATTTTGCTTAAATCACATGATGAGTAATAATATATAATTCTTACACAGCATATTCTTAATTCTATTCATTTACAGCATTGCTCAGTTGTCAGAGGTTAATGCAATATACCTCCTCCTCATTCTTTCATCACATATCTGTTGAAAGATTATACTACAATGACTGTAATCAGCAGAGTAGCAGGTTATAATGTCCACACTGTACACCTGTATGAATATGACTGGATGTTACTGACCACAGAGCTGAGAATGAACCAATAACTGCAAAGAATACTAGAAACCACTGATACCAGTCACAACTTCAGTGGTTTGCCTGACACAACAAAATGGTCCATTAATGTCAGTTTGTCTTTTAATGTGGAACTAGTTTTAATTTAGAGAGTTTACACTGACAGTGAGGTCCTCTGTGTGTGTGTGTGTGTGTGTGTGTGTGTGTGTGTGTGTGTGTTCAGTCTGTCAGGTTGTCTGATCACAGAGGAAGGCTGTTCTTCTCTGGCCTCAGCTCTGAGCTCCAACCCCTCCCATCTCAGAGAGCTGGACCTGAGCTACAATCATCCAGGAGACTCAGGAGTGAAGCTGCTGTCTGCTGGACTGGAGGATCCACACTGGAGACTGGACACTCTCAGGTAAGAACAGATGGACAGACGACAGCAGCTCTCACTGTTTCTCTGACTAACTGATGAACTCTGCTTCATGTTTAAAGTCAGTGTAAAGTAAATTCAGAGATTTGTCTCTAAACACATTATTTATGTTAGAAAATAGTTCCTGAAAACGTGAAGAGACTGTAACATATGTTTTACTGCGTTGAGGAGTCAGACTGTTGAAACGGTGGCTCGATGATGCACTGGAGCCACCTCTCACTATAACCCCTCCCACTTCTCACTATAACCCCTCCCACCTCTCACTATAACCCCTCCCACTTCTCACTATAACCCCTCCCACCTCTCACTATAACCCCTCCCACTTCTCACTATAACCCCTCCCACCTCTCACTATAACCCCTCCCACTTCTCACTATAACCCCTCCCACCTCTCACTATAACCCCACCCACCTCTCAGTATAACTACTTACATTTTCAAAGTCATTAAGAGGAGGTGGATTCATTTAGTGAAGAGCCACACTGATGGAGAGCTGAGGAACACCACCAACACCGTCTCTGCAGAGACCGGTTCACTCCTGTTAGTTTTACAGACTTTCATCATACAGACGACAGCAGTTCTCACTGTTTCTCTGACTAACTGATGAACTCTGCTTCATGTTTAAAGTCAGTGTAAAGTAAATTCAGAGATTTGTCTCTAAACACATTATTTCTGTTAGAAAATAGTTCCTGAAAACATGTGAAGAGACTGTAACATATGTTTTACTGCATTGTGGAGTCAGACTGTTTCACAGTTTTTCATCAGTTTCATTCTCAGGATTTTATGGGCGGGTCTGAAACGGTGGCTTGATGATGCACTGGAGCCACCTCTCAGTGTAACCCCTCCCACCTCTCAGTATAACCCCTCCCACCTCTCAGTATAACCCCGCCCCTAACACTGTGACTGTTATAAACATTAGCACTGCATCAGCATCAGTGCTTCTCCTGCTCGGCTGCAGGTTATTACAGGTGTTGCTAACTAGCTATGTCGTCGTCCCACAAACACATCTTCCCTGGATGTCAGAGTTTGCAGAACAGCTCGGTCGTCGCTGTTAGCAGAGGATGATTAAGCGTAGTGGTGCTCATGTGCGTATCCAAATAATGATGGAGGAAGAAAATGTACAGCAGTCATTTGTCCTGCTCCACTTGAACCTTTTTTGGGGAGGAAAGAGGAAACTTTTATTGACAACTGTCAATACATACACTGGCCAACTGCGCACCGCCCACGTGACACAAAGATTCACAATTGACAGCACACACCTTCATATATATCAACAGTTGGCTTATTAAAGTTTTCAAAGTCATTATGAGGAGGTGGATTAATTTAGTGAAGAGCCACACTGATGACTCCAGTTAGTTTTACTAACTTATTAACAGGGAGCTAACAGGATGCTAACAGGGAGCTATCAGGATGCTAACTGTGTGTTGATTCTGACTCTGTCTCTTCCTCCAGGGTGGACCATGGTGGACCACAGAGACTGAGACCTGGTCTGAGGAAGTGTGAGTGTGTTTTAAGTTCCTCTCTGAATGACAGACCTGGGATCAGATGTTTGATACATCCACACAGAAACTGTTTTTTCTATAAACAGAATGTGTGAACGTCCTGACTGAGATATGATGGTTTACAGGTTCGGGTGATGGATCCATTCAACACTATAAACAGCCACAGCTGTGCTCAGTGGTTGTGTGTAATGACAGCTGCTCTGACATTATTAGAGAACTTATCACTGAGGCATGATGGGTAAAACTCTCCACTGACAGGTCTACAGACTGCTGAAGCAGACACAAGGTTTTGTAGCAGAGGACAGTTTGAGGTTTGATGGTCAAAGGTGTGAACTTTGTGCTGAATGTGAGCTCTGTGGTGGAGGTAATAACAGTTTTAGAAAGCAGATGGTTCAGAGCTTCTTTGTGCTGCAGTGGAAGATGATGAGCCAGTTTTATTAGTCAGACTTTATTCACTACATGTGTTTATTGATGTGGATCTCCATTAGCCGTCATCCTCGGGTCCACACCAGAACAAAAAGCAGAATATTGCTGACATCTTGACTCTCATGTTCAGTCACTGTTGATGTTGGATTTTCATTTAAATGGAGTCAAACATTATTCACAGTTGAAGATAAATGGAAGTTTGAATGATTTACTTTCAGTAATTGTCAGTAAAGTAGTTGATAAATCAACAGATGATAAACTGCAGCTGTGTTGTGTCCAGTTCCAGTTCACAGGCGTCTGATGGAACTGGACCTACTTTGTTGACAACTCAAACTGTCTGACAACAACAGGAAGGTGACGCGTGATTGATCCGCCATCTGATCATCCAGACAGATTTGATGTCTGGCTCGACTGCTGTAGTTTGGTCTGACCGTTTGCTTGGGTGTGAACAGTGGTTCTCAGTGAGTTGAAGATCAGAAGAAAGGAAAGCAGTGTTTGAGCTGTTGCTGGAGGAAATGATCAGTCACAGGTCTGATCTGCTCGTGGTGGTTACTCTGTCTGGCACAATAAACGAAGTAACATCCTCTCACTCTCTCTGTCTCTAACAGAGTAGCAGTGTATGGACTGTTCCTGCTGTCTCTGTCCTTCTACAAGTCTCCTCTGACAAACTGATCACCTCCTGCCTGTGTTCTGTCTGGTTTTGAGTCAGTTCTCTGTGTCTGCGATGGGTGCGAGTGCGGATGAGAAACACTGACTGACTCCAGGTCAGCTAAATCAAAGTTGACTCTCACACTCTGCCACTCTGAAGCAGATCTGTATCTCGAACTCAGACTCTAAACATCCATTGTCTGATTTCATCACAAACTTGCTAACAACAACACAAACAACATGGTTTTGTTATGCAAGACTTGATAAAACTTCGGTGCATATATAACTCAGTCTGACACAATCATGGTCAAGTGCGACTAAGATCAAAAGTCAAAGTGATAGTGACAGTTCTTCAATCAGAGGTAAATCTTATCATCAGTCCATCTTGGTGTTTATTATTATAGTATTCTGTCAGCAGGTGAATACTTTAAAATATTAGCCATATAGTAGTTTGATCTCAACTGTTTGGAGTTGAATCTAATCAATCTATCCATCTCATCTGTTATGATCTGATATTCTTCTAATCTTCCAGCTGTAACTTCAGCCATTAAACTTTTCATATGATAAAGTCATCTTTTAACATGACTGCTTTCTTTTCAGTAAGAACAGTGACATTAAAGATGTGCAAGTTCATCAACAACTTTGAAACATGGTTGAGTTTTGAAATAAGCTTTATTCAGACAAAACAATTAATATAATTTAAAACAAACATCAGAAAAACTGTTAATGAAGAGTGTTGTCTGTGAAAAAAGGTTTTAATCATAATGGTTGATATTATTTCTTATTAATATCATTGATAATAATTTGACAAAACAACTTCCTGCTTTTATTTCATCGACTATGAGTTAAAATTCTGTACATCCTGCTCTGAATTCTACATGAGGACAAATCACTGAGGGCGGAAAAATAGTCTCTGTTCCAGGATTGAAATATGTGCGGTAAATACAACTCTCTAAGTAAAGAGGATGGACCGTGTCAGAGTGTTTGTAGTATCATGTCTTTATACTGGATCTGATTCTTTGAGATATTATGCTGGAAACGTTCACGCAGGCAACAGGTTCATGTTTGTGTTGGTTACAAGAAACTTTACATGTAAAACTCAAACAGGTATTATGGAAATGGCAGATAATGTGCTCCCATTCTTCGGGTTCTAACTTCAGTCAGTGATTGGTGGCCAAAACAGCAGCAGGTGAAACACTATACCTCCTACCTCCTCCCTGTGACCCGCCCTGCTCCAGGCAACCTCCCAGGTGTTTGCATGGGAGATGGGAAGGGCTCTGTGTGAGGGACAACTCGGCCTGTGAGCCTCAGCTTCACCTCCATGAGATGGAACTGATGGAAACTGAGGCCTGACCACTCAGAGAATAGAGAAATGAGGGCAGCTGTGACCCAGGGACCCGGACGATCTTTGGTCGCGATCTGTGTGAGTCTCGATCCAGAGTGGCTGTTTTACCTGAGGCCGCAGCTCGATGTCCTTCTGTTCAGTTTTCGTAACTTCAGGACAGTTTGTTGTGGATCAGGATCAGGATCAGGATCAGGATCACGATGCCGGAGCTCATCTCTGTCACCGAGTTTATCGCAGAGACTAATGAGGACTACAAAGCTCCGACCACGTCCAGCTTCAGTACCCGGATGTCCCACTGCGAAGATTTACGGTGGCTGCTCTGGAAGGAGAATAAACTCACCTGCTACTGTATGAAGGTCGAGGGTTGGTGAGTTTGTTTCAGGCCGTGAGCGCATCACAGTTTGAGTGTGTGTGTGTGTCTGTGTGTGTGTGTGTGTGTGTGTGTGTGGCAGTAAAAAGGCAAAAAGAGGAAGAGAGAGAAGCACTTCCTGTCCTAACAGCTCAGAGCCTCCTCTGTGTTGTAAGAGCTGCAGCGATGATCAGTTAACTCAGTCACATGAGGAAGTGAGAGGTCGAAGGTCGTGGTCAGAGAGGAGCACAGTAAACCCCCCCTCACTGATCACAGGAGGTTCCTGCAGGCGCTCAGGTTTCCAGGGGTTTTTAAGGCACTTTCAAGGCCCCTGGAGCAGGTTCCAGGTCAGAGGTCCTCAGAGGTTCAGATCATCCAGACTCTGAAACACACAACGCTTCAAACAGGAAGAACTTTATTCATGGTGAAGGAAACACAGAGACGAACATCAGCAGAGACTGACTTCATCAGCTGATTCATGATCAGATCACATGACACATAATGAAGTGTTAGTTAGAGCAGATCTGACCTCCAGTCTGTTTCACTGCCTGTTAATGTTGAGGGTCAGACCTGTGGTCTCTGGGAGTCAGGTTGTGTTCAGGGTCGTGGCTCAGGTGGATTTAACAGAGGCTCTGAACGCGTCTGTTAGCTTCATGCTTTATTCAAACACTTCATTCAGTGAGTTAACCTCAGAGCTGAACGTCAGGTGACGCTTGGAGAATCTTCCTCCTCCTCCTGTTGCATGCTGGGTTCCGCCCAGGACCCAGGGCGACAGGAGCCTCACCGTCTGTTCAGTCCCAACAAGATTTATTATTCACCCCCTCCTCCTCTCCTCCTCTTCTCTCCTCTCCTCCTCCTCCTCCTCCTCACCTCCTCTCCTCCCTCCTCCTCCTCCTCTCCTCTCCTCCTCCTCCTCCTGCCTCTCTCCCCTCCTCCCTCCTCTCTCTCTCCTCTCTCTCCTCTCCTCTCCTCTCTCCCTCCTCCCTCTCCTCCTCTCCCTCTCCTCTCGCTCCTCCTCTCCTCCTCCTCTTTCTCTCTCTCTCCTCTCTCTCCTCTTATATATATATCTCTCCTCCTCCATCCTCCTCTCTCTTTCTCTCCTCCTATCTCTCTCCTCTCTCCTCCTCTCCTTCTCCTCCTCCTCCTCTCTCTCCTCCTCCTCTCTCTCTCCTCTATCTCTCTCCTCTCTCCTCTCTCCTCTCCTCTATATATATATATATCCTCCTCCTCTCCTCTCCTCCTCCTCTCCTCCTCTCCTCCTCCTCTCCTCCTCCTCCTCCTCTCTCCTCCTCCCTCCTCCTCTCCTCTCTCCTCTCCTCTCCTCTCTCCTCTCCTCCTCTCTCCTCTATGTATATATCCTATATAAACACTCATCTCCTCCTCTCTCATCTCTCCTCTCTCCTCCTCTCTCTCCTCTCTCCTCTCTCCTCTCTCCTCTCCTCTCCTCTCCTCTCCTCTCTCTCTCTCCTCTCCTCTCTCCTCTCTCCTCTCTCCTCTCTCCTCTCCTCTCCTCTCTCCTCCTCTCTCTCCTCTCTCCTCTCCTCCCTTCCTCCTCCTTTCTCCTCTCTCTCCTCCTCCTCTCTGTCTCTCTCTCCTCTCTCCTCTCTCTCCTCTCTCCTCCTCTCCTCTCCTCCTCCTCCTCTCTCTCCTCTCCTCCTCCTTCTCTTTCCTCCTCCTCCTCTCCTCTCTCCTCCTCTCTCCTCTCCCTCCTCCTCTCCTCCTCTCTCCTCCTCCTCTCTCCCTCCCTCCTCCTCTCTCCTCTCCTCCTCTCTCTCCTCTCTCCTCCTCCTCTCTCCTCCTCTCTCTCCTCTCTCTCTCCTCCTCCTCTCCTCTCTCCTCTCCTCTCCTCCTCTCTCCTCTCCTCCTCCTCTCCTCTCTCCTCTCTCCTCCTCCTCTCTCTCTCCTCTCCTCTCTCCTCTCCTCCTCCTCTCTCCTCTCCCTCTCCTCTCTCCTCTCTCCTCTCCTCCTCCTCTCCTCTCTCTCTCTCTCTCTCTCCTCTCATCACTCCTCTCTCTCCTCTCTCTCTCTCTCCTCCTCTCTCCTCTCCTCTCTCTCCCCTACTCCTCTCTCCTCCTCTCTCCTCTCTCCTCCCCTCTCTCTCTCTCTCCTCTCCTCCTCCTCTCCTCTCTCCTCTCTCCTCTCCTCTCTACCTCTCTCACCTCTCTCTCTCCTCCTCCTCCTCCTCTCTCCTCCTCCCTCCTCCTCTCTCCTCCTCTCCTCTCTCCTCTCTCTCTCCTCTCTCTCCTCCTCTCTCCCCTCCTCTCCTCCTCTCCCTACCTCTCCTCTCCTCCTCTCTCCTCTCCTCCTCCTCTCCTCTCTCCTCTCTCCCTCTCCTCTCCCTCCTCTCTCCTCTCCTCCCTCTCCTCTCCTCCTGCTCTCTCCTCTCCTCCTCCTCCTCCTCTCCTCCTCTCCTCTCTCCTCCTCTCTCCTCTCTCCTCTCCTCCTCTCCTCTCCTCCTCTCCTCCTCCTCTCCTCTTTCCTCCTCTCTCCTCACGGTTGTTTATTCCTTAGAAGCATCTATATGTCTGCCAACGGGCTCCGTGAAACGATTGATTTAACCGGGCTGCTGGAATGCCTGCCTCCATCTGTTGGTGTGTTTATTATTCATATGTGGAAGCTTTCAGTGGTGGAAGAGTAATCAGATACTTTACATGAGTAAAAGTACCACATGCTACAGACATGTATTCCAGCATCCTGTTCTGCTCAGTAAAAGTTCTGCTGATGTTGAAGGATGCGTGAATTCAGAAGTCACGGTGCTATGAAAAATATGTGTTTGATGTTCAGCTCTGACTCAGAAAGAAATTTCGACTGTTTAAAGCATCT
>BRZM01000320.1:59046-75363 GCA_033238685.1 Lates japonicus
ATCTTGATCTTTTGATCTCATGTATTTCCTCAGTTCACAGAAACGCTACAGGTGTACGTGATGGAGTCGACCTCATTTAAACTAAAGGCGGGGAATGATTTGAAGTTTTGTCAGAAACACAAACATCATCATTAACAGACGTTTATCTAATTCATCACGTTAGAATCAATTAAAATCAGCCAGAAGCAGCTGAAGTGGATTGTTTTACAGTTTAAAGTCCGACTGTGACTCTAACTGTTGTTGTGTTGAGCATCTGCAGGTTTCTGGATACAGGCTTTTTTAGATTTCTTCTGACACAGATCATCAGTTTCCGGCCCTCCTCTGGTTTCTCTTCATTTCTCTGAGGATCAGAGTCAGAAGTTAAAAGCTCCTGCAGAGGAAATAAAACACGAGTCAGTTCCCTTTTTAGGTATGATGAAATAAAACAGGAAACTGTTTAGAAAAAACAGTCTCTTGTTGTTAAGTCAGAAGGAACAAGTCTCAAGTCTTTTAAACTGTGTTCATGGTTTTAATATTGTTTGTTTTCTGAACGATTTTCTGATCCGATGCAGTTCAGACTTCAGTGTCTTTGAATGCATCACACAAGAGAAAACGACTAGATGACTAACTTGAATAAAGTGTCTCAGGTTGGTTGTGGAGAGAAGCTGACAGCTGAATCTAAACTGATGATCAGTGTGAAGCATGAACTCTGGTTTAAATTATTTGAAATCAGTCATTGACGGAAAACTGCTCCTCAGTAACTTTGACCACTACTTCTTGTTCTTTAGTTGTTTGAAAATTATTTTATACGCCTCACTGACGTCATTATAAGCGTCCATGAAGTGAACAGACCCGTAAAAAGTGAGCAGTGTAATTATACATGATGTATTTAGTCTGATTGAACTATATGAAATGCTTAGGGGAACCACAGAGCAGCAGAGGAGGACAACTGTGGGGTGTGCTTCTCTCTGTCTATATAATGTTTCCTTGGTTTGGACTCAAAGTGTACGGTGATCATGAAACGTTAGAGCTGAAGGGCCGATGGGCACAGATTAGTTTATCATGAATATGTTTAATTCTGTTCTGCAGTGGGAAATGTATCAGCAGTACAAACATGGAAACTAAACCGACTCCTGTCTGCTGGGCTGTGGGTCAATGTGATTTCCTGATTCTGTCGTCAGGCTCTGGTGGACAGTCAGTTCTGTCCTGAATCAGAGGTCGGTGAAGTCCATCAACCACGTCTGGTCAGGTGGAGTGTTTCAACAACCATAAATTCGTCAAAATACCCAGCAGCCCTCACCACGAGGCCTCGCTCCTCTGCTCACACACACACACACAGACCCACAACACCAACGTCCATTTATAAAGTTTAACACATTTTCATTCAGCAAACTCACGATTACACACACACAGCTGCACATTCAACATGAACATCTGTTGCAAGGAAATAAGTTATTCACAATACATATAACACATTATTATAACACAGTCTTTCAGTATGCAGACCTCTTTATCAAACTATGCTACGATCGACTTGATCTTTTGGGCATTACTTCACCCGTCCAGCTTATTTTCAAACTCTTGTTTTGAGTGTTCCTGGGCAGTAGATAATACGATGTAATTTCTTTTTTCTGAAGCAGGTTGATGAGTTTTCTCTGTGGGTAAAGACCACAGACTGTTGAAGCTGATCTAGGTCAAGGATCCTGGTTGATCTCTGCGCCATTAGACCCTCAGACTGTCACTCAGATGTCCTAAAGCCTTATGTCACACCATGCATTCTCTCATTGAGTTGTGCTGTTTGCGGTGAAAGTAAAGTTGGGAGGACGACCGTCAGATCAGATCCTGCAGTAATACATAGTCATCTGTTTATTCTCAGTTAATTTGTTGTTTTGTTTGTCCTTTAAATGTCGGACACTGTGGAAGGTCATCTCTGTTTATCCAAACAACAGAATTGACGTTTTAAGAATCTGGAACCTGAAACTTTTGTATTTGCCCCAAAGATACTATAAATAAAATCATCAGGGCATGTTGACATGGTTAATATTCAGTGAGTAGACATTCCTAAGTCAGCAAAGTAGAAACTTTTTAGATTTCAAATCCAGGTCATTCGAAAAGGCCTGAAACCTCCTGAGAGAATGATCGATTAGTTCAGCTGCAGTGTCCAGGGTGGATGGAGGTGGGTTTGTGTTGAACAGGTGAGTCTCACCTCAAACATTCCTGTCTTCCACAACCACCGCTAGGAGAGGGGCGCCTCCGCCTCCACCTCCTGTCTGATCGAGGAACCCACAGAGGAGGAAAACAGCAACTAGATCTTCTGCATTTCTTCACCATCTGGCGTTTGGTGTCAGAACGAGATCAGTAAAACTGGCTGGGAATGTGGGAAAGTGAAGACGTTTGTCAGGAGGAGGTGACTGCAATCTGTTATCGGCTGTAAACGAGTCTCAAAACCAGGAACATGTTTAATACACTGCAGGGTTTATACAGTCAGTATAAACAGTCAGTAACAAACAGTCAGTATGAACAGTCAGTAACAAACAGTCAGTATGAACAGTCAGTAACAAACAGTCAGTATGAACAGTCAGTAACAAACAGTCAATATAAACAGTCAGTATGAGCAGGTCGATATAATGATCAGTAACAAACAGTCAATATGAACATCAGTAACAAACAGTCAGTATGAACAGTCAGTATAAACAGTCAGTAACAAACAGTCAGTATGAACAGTCAGTAACAAACAGTCAGTATGAACAGTCAGTAACAAACAGTCAGTATGAACAGTCAGTAATAAACAGTCAGTAACAAACAGTCAGTACAGTCAGTAACGGACCAGTCAGTACTATACTGTCAGTAACCCAAACAGTCAATATAAACAGTCAGTAACAAACAGTCAGTATGAACAGTCAGTAACAAACAGTCAGTAACAAACAGTCAGTATAAACAGTCAGTAACAAACAGTATGAACAGTCAGTAACAAACAGTCAGTATGAACAGTCAGTAACAAACAGTCAATATAAACAGTCAGTAACAAACAGTCAGTATAAACAGTCAGTAACAAACAGTCAGTATGAACAGTCAGTAATAAACAGTCAATATGAACAGTCAGTAACAAACAGTCAATATAAACAGTCAGTAACAAACAGTCGAAGCGCAAACCAGTCCAAAGTACCTGGCAGTCAGTAACAAACGGTCAATATGAACAGTCGGTAACCGACATTCAGTATGAACAGTCAGTATAGACAGTCGAAACTTAAACAGTCAATATGAATGATCAGTAACAAACGGTCAGTATGAGCGGTCAATATAAACAGTCAGTAACAAACAGTCAGTATGAACAGTCAGTAACAAACAGTCAGTATGAACAGTCAGTAACAAACAGTCAGTAACAAACAGTCAGTATGAACAGTCAGTATGAACAGTCAGTAACAAACAGTCAGTAACAAACAGTCAGTATGAACAGTCAGTAACAAACAGTCAATATGAACAGTCAGTAACAAACAGTCAGTAACAAACAGTCAGAACAAACAGTCGGTAACAAACAGTCAGTATGAACAGTCAGTATGAACAGTCAGTAAGAAACAGTCAATATGAACAGTCAGTAACAAACAGTCAGTATGAACAGTCAGTAACAAACAGTCATGTGAACGAAAGTCAGTAACAAACAGTCAGTATGAACAGTCAGTAACAAACAGTCAATATGAACAGTCAGTAACAAACAGTCAGTAACAAACAGTCAATATGAACAGTCAGTAACAAACAGTCAGTAACAAACAGTCAGTATGAACAGTCTGATCTGAGGCCTCTGATGGAAACAGACCTGATAGACTTCAGAGTTTATTAAAAACTCAGAGTTCTTTTTCTTTCTTTTTTACCTGCACATTTCTCTGCTCACACACACGTCAAGACACAACACACATCACAAACATGCAGAGAAACACATGCAGATATAAAATATATAAACTGTGTGTTGTTCTTCCACCAACAGACTAAAATAACCAGTAGAAAATACTGTGTCTTTTAATCTATTTCATCTAAAAAATCAAGTCACAGTTTCCCAGAATCCAACGTGACGTCTTCAGATGTTTCGTTTGTTCGACCAACGTCCAGAACACAACAGGTCTGAAACTGAGATACAAACGTCCACAATGTGGACAGAGCAATTAATCAGTGGGCTGATCAATAGATAGCTGAAATTCATCTTCTATTCATAAAAGTTTTAACAGAGTTCAGTTTTCTGATGACCTGTGGACAATAACAGTTTGAAATCACCACAAACTACATCCTATTAAACCAGTTCTGTAGCTGTGTAAATCAGAGATGTTTAAAAAAAAATGTTAATTATCCTTTTAAAACAAGTTACAGTGAAATGAAATTAAACCAGTGTTAATTTTCCCCTGAACTACAGATTGTGTTCAGTGATCAGCTGATTCATGTGTTCACTCTGTGCCGTGTGGATCGACGACGGTTTCACTTCCTGTAACACAGACGGTCGTTCTCCTCAACATCGCTTTCATTTTTCACTCTCAGGAGGATTTCTCTTTGTTCCTCTTCACTCTCACTCTGGTTTTGTTGCAGCAGCTGAGGTTCACCACCACAGAGGCATGATGGGAAATGATGATAAAGAGTGGAGAGGTCTCACTCTGCTGCACATTTTAAAGTCTGAAGATGTGATACATCTGATTCCTCTGAGCCGTAAACTCACACTGCAGCTCCAACTGTGGATTAATCCACTGCTGAAAATAGTCCCCGACACATGCTTTTTATATTTCCCCCTGTTTGATAAAAACTACACTGAGCAGCTGTTTGAGGAAATAACTGAGTCTTTTTAATGAAACTATAAATACGCTGTAAATAAAGCTGTTCGTCTGTCCCATTCTTGTGAACGTGATATCTCAGTAATACTTTGAGGGAATTTCTTCACATTTGGCCCAAACGTTCACTTGGGCTCAATGACGAACTCATTATATTTTGGTGGTGAAAGATCCAAAGTCGAGGTTGCTGTGACCTCACATGTTTTCGACCATTACTCAAGACGCACTAATGAACTGTAGCTGGAGACTGGCTGGTGGAGGCATCCAACCTGTTTCGTCCGTTTCCCGTGTGTTTCAGATCATGTGGACAATGAGGAGCAGTACATCCAGTCCATGGAGAAGTTCGGAGATAACTTAGTTTGCAGGGACGACGCTGAGGTCGGCTCCGCCTTCCTCAAGTTCGCCGTTTTCACCAAAGAGCTGTCTGCGCTCTTCAAAAACCTGGTGAGGAGCTGGCTTCATACAAACACAACAATCTACACATTGAACTCTTATAAGGATTTAACACAGATCAGTTTTTCCTCTGACCGTTGATGTGTGGGTTTTAACTCGACTTGTCTGTTTGCAGCTGCAGAACATGAACAACATCATCACCTTTCCTCTGGACAGTCTGCTGAAGGGAGACCTGAAAGGAGTGAAAGGGGTTTGTGTTTCTGTTTCCTCTGTCACCCTGAGAACTTCACCTCAGTCTCAGTTAAAGGGTCTTGAAAAGCTTTGAATTCATTTCTCTCAAAACTAAAGGCCTCAGAAGGTTTTAGCCAAAGGTCATGTTTTCTGGCTGTAGACAGGAACATTATCACGACTTCTGTCTGTCAGGATACAGTTTGTTGGAATCATTGACTCATGTCGGACAAGGATCAATGATTTCAGTCTCTTTGTCGTCGAACAGGAATCAGCCTGTTCAGTAATTCATACATAGGTTCAGGTTACGTTTTTTAGGAAGTATTGTTATTTACAGCTGGAAGTACAGAGAAAGTCACCTGTCGATTGTCAATGCGTCACATCCCCTTTGTTCATGTCTCAGTGTTGTTGTCAGAAGCATCAAAACTGACTTTTAAGTCTTTTTAAGTCTAATTTTTAAGATGCACTTTTTAGATCTTGGTGGTTTTTAACTTTAACATTTTAACCTGGATCAAGTATTTTAGTCATCAGACGTCTTGATCTGAAGGTTTCAGAGAAACCAGCTGAGCAGATGTTAGCAACAGAAGATGGTGAAAACTCCCATGATCCCTCACTATGTTATGACGTCATTAAACTTTGTCAGTTGTTATTGTTTCGATTGAAAGACGCCAATCAGCAGAAACTGACACAGTGTGTTTGATAAATAAATGTTGAACTTATTGTTTTCAGTCATGACTGTGAAAAAAAAAAAGAATTCTCTGCTGTGATTTAAAAAGTATTTAAAAGTTTAAAATTTAACTTGGTCAATGTAGAAACCCTCTCATATTGTGGCTTCAGCTGACGATTATTTTCATTATCAATTAATGTGACAGTTATTTTCATAATAATCGATGAATCAGAAAATAGAGAAAAATGTTCAGGGTTCAACATGACGTCTTAGTCAGTGTAAAACCCAGAGATTCAGTTTCTATGACATTAAAACAGAGAAAACCCTCAAAATCAAGAAACTTAAACGAGGGAAAAGTTTAGTTTTTGCTCAAAAAATGACACAATTACTAAATTATCTTTGAATACTCTGACGTATGTGTTTTATATACTATAGAACATTTCAACTAAAACCATTAGTTCTGGGTCCTGGTGGTGAAGAAGCTGCAGTAAATGTCTGTCTGCTGTTTTTATAATCTGTTTCTCTTCTTCCTTTGTGATGCTTTTCAGTTGATTTTTTTTTCTAGTTTAGAATAAAGAACAGTAAAATAAACTAACATCTGTCCTCAGGTGTGAAGGACTCAGTTCCCTCCTGTTTTTATCAGTTAAAACTTCACACACTGATTATCTTGTAGAAATGTTTCCTGACTGACTCACAGGTCAAAGTCCTCTCTGTCTGTCTGTCTGTCTGTTTGTTGTGAGTCAGAGCTGCGATCTGATTGGTCGGAGCTCAGACTAATTATGTGACGTCTTTGCCTCCGTCAGGATCTGAAGAAGCCGTTCGACAAAGCCTGGAAGGATTACGAGACCAAACTGTGAGAAAAACTAAATCAGTTTCTGAACCAAATAAAACCTCTGCTGCCGATTCAAATAAATAATAAACAACTCAAATAACAGATTTCAAGCGTTTACATTTGAATATTTTAACACATGACGCAGCATTCATCAATTTCCTTTAACCTTTGACCTGTGCAGAGCAAAGATCGAGAAGGAGAAGAGGGAGCACGCCAAGCAGCACGGGATGATTCGCACTGAGTTCAGTGGAGGAGAAATCGCAGAGGAGATGGAGAAGGAGAGACAACTCTTTCAGCTGCAGATGTGTGAGGTAGGGTCATACAGAGGTCAAAGGTCACCTGATTTATTTATTTTAAAAATCACATTGGTGGAATTAATATGAGAGTTACAGAAGATGATGAATTAGTGTCTGGTTTCTCTCTACAGTATCTCCTCAAAGTGAACGAAATCAAAACAAAGAAAGGCATCGACTTCCTCCAGAACCTCATCAAGTATTTTCACGCTCAGTGCAAGTACGTCACAAAAAAACGTCCAGAACGTGTTCAGTCAGACAGAACCAGCAAAAGTCATCTGTTATTCAACATTAGCATTTATTTTAAAGTTAAACTTGAGTGTTTTCTCTGTGTGTATGTTCAGTTTCTTCCAGGACGGACTGAAAGCTGTGGAGAGTCTGAAACCCTCAGTAGAGAAACTGGCCACAGACCTGACAGCGGTGAGGAGGAGGGTTTAGACATGATCCCATTTTAATATAAAACTGAAAGAGATCATTCTGCATGAGGGGAAACTTTCAGCACATTACATCTCTAATTCTTAATCATTTTAATGCTGATGTTTTTTTACAGTGTGGTTCTTCCACCACTGATTTCTGTCTCTTCCTCTGTTCATCAGATTAAACAGAGTCAGGATGGAGAGAGGAAGCAGTTGACTCAGCTCCGAGACGTCCTGAAGGCCTCACTGCAGTCTGAACAGAAAGAGGTGGGACACCAACGCAAATCAGGATCAGATGAGACCTGAATGTTTATCAGTGAAAAAACTCAAACACTCAAAGTTACAAGAAGGAGAGATGTCAACTACAACTCCCAGGATGCATTTCAATAAGAAACATCCAATCATCAAATCATCAAATCAGTTTTAGATGATTTCAAGAAAACAATTTTTCATGAAATGCCCAGACCTCACTCCTGTTCCTCAGAGGACAAACCCTTCAGATTTTGATGACGCCACGATTTTCCTCTAGCACCACTCTCAGGACAAACTTTGCATCATCAGGATGTTGTTCAGTAAGATTGTGTTTGCAATGAAACCTGCAGCCTGTAGGGGGCGCTGTCGGTGCTTTTGCCTATAAATGTGAAGGTTAACCTCAGGTTTGTGTCGTATTTTTTCAGGACTCTCAGGCAAAGCAGAACGCAGGTTACAGCCTCCATCAGCTGCAGGGAAACAAGGCCCATGGCACCGAATGCTCCGGAGTCCTCTACAAGAAGAGTGAGGGGTGAGTGAACTCAATGTCCCAGAATCCCTCAGGAAGATAACTTCATCATCATGTGTGTTCTCATTAACACGTATGTGAACTCTCTCCTCCTCAGACTGAGGAAGGTGTGGCAGAAGAGGAAGTGCTCGGTCAGGAACGGTTTCCTCACCATCTGCCACGGCACGGTAAGACGCCAGATCCTCCTCTCCTATTGGTTCCTCCTGCATGACAAGCTCCCGCCCTCCTGCCTGCATGTCCAATCAGAAGTCTCCCTATGGGCTCAGCTGGGGAAAAAATTTGAAATTTAGCTTCTTATTATTTCTTTTCCTTCTTTTTTTGTTCCTTCTGTCTTTTATTTTGAAGTATTTGAACGAAGAGTCAAACGGCCAATCAGGACAGAGCAAGCAGCAGAGGAAGAGAAAAAGGAGGAAAAGGAAGAGCATAAGGAAAAGGATGAAAGAGAGAAGGGTGGGAAGAAGACGAGCTGTGGTTTAATTCGGGGGGTCGGGGGGGTTTCTTTGATTTCCCTTGTTTCTGCTTCAGCTTCAGCTTCAGGATCTTTCTCTTAGAAACAACAAATACACATGTTCACATGTTCATGATCAGCAGGAACAAAACAAATCTACAAGATATAGTGATGTTTGTTGACGGCGATGTGGACATTCCTGCTCCTCAGAGGATGACCTTAACTATTCTGGTGATCCACTGTTTTTTTTCCTGTAACGCAGTCTTCAGGACAAAATTAATATTTAAATTCAAGAATGATGAAATGTTCTGACCTTATTCCTGATCATGAGAGAATGAACCCTTTGGATGTTTAATGACTCCTGACATGATCTTTCCTTCAGCACCTGCTGTGCACAGTTCTCTGACATTTGTTGTGGACATTCATTATCCTCAGAGGGTGGTTTGTAAAGACTCAGATGTTAGTCAACAGTAACATGACGCTAACACCAGCGAATAAATCTGAGACAACTTTCGGATGTGGTATGTAGTTTAATGAACCTCAGTGTTTTAACGACTGATAAACCTTTAAACTCATGGATCTGTCGCTCAAACTGGACTTCATGGTCTCAGGTTTCACCCAGACAGTAAAGTCAGAAAAAAAGACCACATGACACAGGAAAACCACATTAAGTGAATCCAAACACTGAAGAATAACATTTTGTTCTGAGCCTGGACTTAAAGGAAACAATGGAGAGTACAGATCTGATCTCTATTAGATCTACCCCTTCCAATGGTTCCATTGGTTCCTGGTTCCAGGTCCACAGTCCAGGGGCTGGAACAGCAAAGGTCCCATCACCAGGCCCCAGGGTTCAGACAACCTGAGGGTCCTGGAGCTGGAATAAGGGGTCAGAGATACTGGTGGGGGTTTGTAGGACTTTGAAATCAGTCCAGAACTGCTCAGGCTAATTAGGGTTAGCGCTAATCTCCATGTTAGTTTAATATATCTGCTCTGTAAAATTCCTGTTTTTGTCAATGGAGTCTGGTACTGATACAGATTTATCTTTTCCCTGCTCCTCGTCTCGCAGCCTAACAGACCTCCAGCCAAACTGAACCTGCTCACCTGCCAGGTGAAGAGAGGAAACCCGGACGCAGGAAGGAAGAGCTCGACCTGTTCACGAGGCTGCTGTCATCCTGTTCACAGTCACACTGACATGTTGTGTTTGTCTGATTTAACCTGATCGCCTCCTGTGTGTTTCCTCCGACAGACGCACAGAACCTACCACTTCCAGGCCACGAGATCTAGCAGAGTGTCAGGTGTAAGTAGAGTTGAGGTTAGATCGCGTCGAGTGTGATGTTGTGTTGTGTTTTGTGTAGCTGGGTATTGGTGTATGATGTTGTGTTTAAAGATGGGTATTAAAGATGTTGTGTTTGTGTAGATGGGCATTGGTGGTATGATGTTGTGTTTGTGTAGATGGGTGTTTCAAAGGTAGAACAGTAAGGAGGAGGCTCTGAACAAAGCCTTCAAAGGAGACCAGGATGAAGGAGAGAACAACATCGTCCAGGAGCCACCAAGGCCATCGTCGGAGAGGTGAAGAGGATGAGCGGCAACGACGGCTGCTGCGACTGTGGAGCGTCTGGTCAGTACTACTGCTACTACTACTAACACTACTGTTACTGTCACTGTACTACCACTATAAGTATTAATACCACTACTTCCACGGCTGATACTTCCGGTACTACTACTACTACTATCAGTACTGTTCATACAGCTGATGTTTCTGTTACTGCTGCTGCTGCTACAACTGTGGAGCTACTGGTCAGTACTACCACTACTACACTACTACTACAGTACTGTGTGCTGTTGTTACTGCTGCTGCTTCTGTTTGCACACATTCAGTTCCTGTTGCTTCTTCTGTTACTACTTCTCACACACCTGAACTCCACTCACTACTCAGTGCCACTGCTGCCACCAAAGCAGGAGCTTGTTACAGATCCAGAGACTGTACTCAGAGTAGCAGCAGCTGTGTGTACCTCTCAGGAGACTTGATGTGTACCTTTCAGGTACCCCGCTGCTGGTCCCACTCAGTTTCTGTAGTGAAGATGCTACACTGGAGAGTTTCAGTGTCACAGCTGCAGGAAGTGAACAGTGTTTCAGTGTTAGTCACCTCCACCTGTGGCTTACCCAGACCTCTGCAGCTGACATGGACGTTTTTAGTTTTTTTAAATGACCCCATTAACCCCCCAACCCCAATTGGTCCTCCCTCCAGCCCCACCTGGCTGTCCACCAACTCGTGTGCTGATCTGCACGAGTGCTCTGGGATCCACAGGGAGATGGGTCCACTACCCAGGATCCAGAGTCTGACCTGGACGTCTCAAACTTGAGCTGTTGGTGAGTCCATACTATTTTACACTGTGGTCTCATGATAGTTTGAGTTGTTCTTGATCTGAGCAGACAGAATGGTGATGTGATTGTTTGAGTCCAGGAAACGTCAGCACTGATGCGTATCCACCTTTGACATTTTTGTGTTAGGTTTTAGTTGGCGAAGAATGGAAACGCCAGCTTCCAATGAGACTGGCGGAGGCAGATCTGTCGACGAGAACGTCACCAAACCTAATCCGAGCAGCGAGTATGTGAGTGACGGGTTGTTCACAGGAGAAACGACTGTAGGGAGGTGGAAAACACTGATTAAACCTCACTGTCTCTGGTTTCCAGGGCAGATGGAGGGGAAGGACTACATCACAGCCAAGCACACTGAGAAGCGCTTACCGGGCAGCTGCCAGCCGACTGCCCCAGGCTGCAGGTTTTATACGAGGTCAGTCAGAACAGGGACATCCTGTCTCGATCCAGGTCTACGCCGAGGGGTGGACCTGATGGAGGCCATCCTCAGCCTAATGAACACGTAGACGGATCACAGTGATTCAGGCTCGCCTGATGGGCTGCCACTCTGTCTGCATGAGGCTTCACTGACAAGTCTGTTTGTTCTGTTTGTTCTCACAGAACCTGAGAGACGGTGTCTAATTTGGCCGTCTCGAATGGCTCACAGGAACTCCCTCCACATCGCCGACTTCCTGGCTCAGAACAGGTGAGTGCTGCACATCAGGACTGGCTTCTTGGAGAGAGAAATGATTCTTTTATTCCTCCACACCGTAGACAGCTGCAGCAGGAGACATTATGTTTTCAGGTCATTCATTCTATCCCCATGAACCTGGATGAATTAGGAACATCTCGGGAGGGGAATTTCTTTTAAACGTCTCATTTGAATTTGAGGCAAACTGATCAGAATTGCTGTCAAAGCTTACTGTGACCCTTAAAACATGTTTTTGCCATAACTCAAGAATTGACACGCGCTAATTAACTCTAACTGACCGACCTTTCCTCCAGCTTCCTCCCACAGTCCAAAACACATGCAGTTAACTGGTGACTCTAAATTAGCCCGTGAGGTGTGAAATGGTTGTTTGTCCTGTACATGTCTGTGATGACCGGTGATCTGTCCAGGTGTACCCGGATAGGCTCCAGCCTTTATGATAGGTGAGTAGATAATGAGATGGATGGACTGGTTGGTGGAGGGGGTACAAAACTACGTAGTCTGTAATTTAGTTTTTTGCTGTTATTTGATCATTACTGTAATAATCAGTGATCACCGTGTGTTTCAGCGAATCCGACAAGTAGACTAATTAGAGGAAGCACAGTTTCGCATTAATACAGCTCGATCTCTGACATGAGTGTCTCAAACTGCTGCTGAGAGGAAAAGCCTCAACCTCCATCAGTAAGAACTCAGACAGGAAATAAAACCGTCTTCTGCACAGGACGTAGTAATTTAGTAATTCATGATCTCCATTGGCTGAATCTTGGATAAATCAACTTTTCATTTTTTCTATCAATAAAGATCTAAGAGTAGTAAACTGGTCCATTAAACATAGAGTTTTCTGATGTATAAAGGCAGATGGTATCACAAGCAACATTTAGCTTGTTTCTTCCAGTCTCAGTTTTCAGTGAAATTCTTTGTTTTGTTAATTTTCCTCTCAGCAACCAAGCAGGAGACAGCACTGACATCGCCAACGCCCCGACACACCTACAGTGTGAAGAACTGTGAGATCAAATCCCTAATTTCTTCCTTTTAAATGAGTTTTATATGAGCTGTTTGTTCATTAGTGTTGTCTCATTAGCAGAGGCTGGGTTTTCAGTTTTATAACGTAACATTTTGTGTGAGCAGTAAAAGACTAAACTGAACTGAACCAAAATCATGGGAATAAATAGAGTTTAAAGTAAAACAAACTCAATCTTGACCAAACTTAATGGAACCTGAGTAAATTACACAACATTGAACTTTGAACAAAATAAAAGTAAAAGAAAACTTGAATGAAAGAAATGAAAGTTGTTATGGCTAGGCTAAACTGATCTAGGCCTCAAAAAGCAAAGATTTATTTCACCACAAGGAAGTTTAACATCACAATAACCTTAAATCATTTCATTCATACATTTAAACACTGAAGCTTTTAGAATTAATTCTATTTTGTGTCGTGGAACTAAACAATCTGAATATAAAGGTTCATTTATCAGCTTCTTTTGACTTCCACTCATGAGATGCAGCAGAAAGGCTGTAAAGGCCGTAAGTGGACCTTTTTGAGTTGAATTTTCTTTACACTTCATGATGTATCAGCTGACCCAGGCTCAGACCGAAATGAACGTCCACTGCTCACGCCGAGTACGAGGGCGCCCAGAAATCTGAGGACCTGACGAGAGCTTTGCGGGACCTAGATGGAGGACAAGGTGAGGTGTTTTTATCTAACGGACTGAAACCAGGTATAGAGAGGTTCAGGATGTAATTACCTTTTTCCCAGCCGATCCCGAACTGCTGTGAGGAGCTGCCCGGGCTGCACGTGCCCGCAGCGCCCCATGCAGCCCAACCTGACGGCATTGGCCCGGGACGCCGCCTGCCTGGTCCGGGACAAACACAGGCCTCAGGTCCCCAGCACCATCATCAGCAACGACCTACGGCACGTTGGACCTGAACCTGCCACACCGGGACCGACGCCCACTGCCGCCCCGAGCTCCACACAGAGGCTGGGAGATGGTGGGGCTGTCTATTCTGGGGGAGGGGGTGTCTGAGGAAGTGGACGGTGACGCCACAGTTAGTTTATAAAACCCCAGTGAGACTGTTAAGATGCTGAGACATGTGGTTCTGCCCCCAGGTCACGTAAACCTCCTGCCGTGGACACTGTCGAAGACAGAGGTCACCCTCCTCCCCCCCAACCCTCAAACCCCTGAGAGGAACTCCTCCATGTACGGTGAGTGTCACTTCCTGTCAGCTCCACACTGACGACGGCCATTTTGTGTCTGACTGTAGTTGTCTACTGTGACTTTGAAGCAGCTCCATAGAAACTCTCCTCTGATGATCTCTGCTCCTCCCTCAGTCTCCCAGCTGCCTCCTCCAGTAAACAAGAAGCCCAGTGTGATGGACACCAAGCCTGTGTCGGCCAGGAACACCCCTCCCCCCTCTGCCTCCTCCACCGGCAATCCCACCTCCACCCTCCATCCCACCACCACCCCACTACAAAGCTCCACCTCTGCCCCCTCCAGTCCCCAGCCACCAGACCAGACCATCAGGACCACCGGGACCCAAGTCTCCCAAGTCTCCCAAATCACCCACCGGGTACGTACTGAACTGTACTGAACTATACTCGTCTGTACTGGTCTGTACTGGTCTATACTGGCTCTATACTGGTCTCTACTGGTCTATACTGGTCTATACTGGTCTGTACTGGTCTATACTGGTCTATACTGGTCTGTACTGGTCTATACTGGCTCTATACTGGTCTGTACTGGTCTATACTGGTCTGTACTGGTCTGTACTGGTCAGATTAGTATGGTATCAGTCTGGGAGTTTTAATATTTTTTCTGATTTCAGGTCAGTGAAGCGTCCTCCACGGAGACCTCCTGTCAGGACTGCATCTGTGGACAAACGAGGTATACACACACACACACACACACACACACACACACACACACACACACACACACACACACACACACACACACCAACCTGGTAACAGGTGTTTAAAACTCTGTCGTCTTGTTTCTCTGCAGGACCTCAGTCCAAGTCTCCTCAGACTCCAACTCCTCCAACACCCAAACCCAGAACCGCCTTCTCTGTAAGTCCTCAAACACAACAGCAGCACAGACAGAGGTCAGAGGTCAGAGGTCAACGCTGACAGTGGCGTACAGTCATAAGTCCAGCAGCTCTCAGTGAACTAAACCCGTGACTGAACTGTGTGATAAACGTGTGTGTGTGTGTGTGTGTGTAGAAGCTCAAGCCTCAGAGAGTGAAGGCCATCTACAACTGTTCGGCCGATAATCCAGACGAGCTGACGTTCACTGAGGGGGAGGTGATCGTGGTGGAGGGGGAGGAGGACAGCGAGTGGTGGGTGAGTGAGACGACGTGTTGTCAAAACCTGGGTCTTATTTTTTCTGTTTTTAGGTGTAAATGACTGATTGAGACAAAAATGTTTGGAATTGGTGCAGCACTGATTGTTAATGTAGGACTAGATTGACACAGATTTATTGATAAAAAAATAGGAATTTTACCAGACGATAGGAGCTGCTGAATACTATTGGTTTGTTTTGTGTTTACTGTGTGACTTTCAGTGTAAAAGCAATCAGACATCACTGGAAGTAAAAGCACCACAGCAAATGACAAATACCAACAGATTGGAGGCAGTGGTATTCCAGCAGCCCCAGTAAAAATCCCTGTTTTGTCAATGGAGTCTGGTAGTGATATATAGAGATGTTTCTGTTAAACATAAAGATCTAATTCTTTAATAAAAGTTCTGTCTCTGTAAGAATCCTGTCATCATGTTATGAGGAATGAATAAATGAATGAACATGTAAATGCTGCTTATACATTTATTTATTTATATTTATGTCATTCTTTTGTCCCTCATATAAGAGGTTTACTAAATAACAGTCAAGAAGTTAGGAAAGTTTCTTTGGTTTAATTAAATGCCTCTGTTTCTCATGATCATTACATTGAATAGATCCGAAAGATTTATATGTTTCCTCTCACCTTCGCCCACTCTATCACAGAGTGACGTCCGGTGTGAGCGGAGACCATTCACAGCTCCTCCTCCACTCCGCCCGGAAACAAACAGGACTAAGACTCCTCCTCCTCCTCCTCCTCCCTTCTCCTTCAAATCAATGAGGAACTCGAGTCCCAATTTGAGACTCAAACAGACAGACTGAAGCTCCTTCACCTCAGTCAATTTTTCTTCTCAGTCGTTGATTCTGTGGAAATGTGTTTACGATGGCAGGAATAAAAACTCTATGTTCAGTGAATTAGAAGATGACCCAGAGCTGCAGTGACATGATAAGGTTAGGTTGTTTCACTGTCCGCTGTCAGCCATGTTTCTGCTGTTGGTATCAAACTCAGGATGTTAATGCAAACACTTGTGTTGTCTGCTCTTACGACAAGCAATGTAATTGTTCAAAGCATACTT
>BRZM01000320.1:84343-144714 GCA_033238685.1 Lates japonicus
GGTGGAGACGTTGACGTCATGTGACCGTGGTGTAGTTGGTTTATAGCGTTACGAGCTGAAACATAACGTCTCCAGTCCTGAATCTGAAACGACTGAACCTGTGATTCGGTTGAAAGCTCTGGAAGAAGGTGTTGACAGGATTTAATAATCAGTGAAGCAAAGTGTTGAACTGAGAAAACATTTTATTTTCAGACTGAATGTCACAGTCCAACAGGTAAACACAATGACATCAACACATTAAACTCAAAAGCTTTAAATGGATCAATACAAACGATCATCAGCATAAAACAACAGACTGAAACGTCACAGTGCACAGGACTCGACACATTTAATACACAACGTTAAAATACTGACTAGTGCATTTGAATACCACAGAGGAAGAAAAGAACTGATTCCAGACTGACACTTAAAAAATACAGATTTAACAACAGTTGAGTTTCAGTTCAAAAAATAAAACAACACAAGACATGAGAACAAAAGTTTGACAATCAATAAAAAACAAACAGATTTATTGAAAATTCAACCGTGGTACCAAACAGCTTGATTGTTCTCCCAGTGACACAGGTTGATTTTAAACAATGAAAACAGCTGTAAAAACCTCTGTTTTTTGACTGAAGTTTGGTTTAAAGGGATTTTAACATTTACACCAACGTGCTTTCAACTCAACCCAAAAAAAAAAAACCACGGTCACATCAGAACAAACAGAAACGTAAATCCTCATTATCTGAATAGTTTGGAAAATAGGGAAGCCCACAACTGCCAAAAAAACCCAAAACAGATGAAATGTTTAACTAAAATTCTCATAATTGTGACCTAAATATGTAAAAACGTCCAATATTGTATGTAATAAGATATTTAATAAAAAATATAATGAACTATTATTTTGTTATTGATTAACCTGCTGGTTATATTTCTGATTAATCATTCAATTATTTCATCTATAAAACATTAGAAAAGAGTAAAGAAAATGCCCATCACAACATCCTGTAGACCAACGTCCCTTTAAAGATATATATATATATCTTTAGCACTTACTGCCTGAAAAGGATTTAAATGATTAGTCAATTATCAAAATAATCAGTTCTATCGTAATTAAAATTGACTTGTTTGGTAGGAATGGGCTTCTATAGAAAGACAATTTAATCACAAATAAAATTCAAATGTTGCGGCTTTAAAAACAGAAACAGACCACCGGGTCAGATATGAGTATTTTCTGCAGCAGTAACATTTGCATATGTATAATATTTATTTACAGAGTCTTGTGTAGCTCAGTACGTTGAGCAAGGCACTAACACTGTTGGGTTCAATTCCCAGTGAGACACTTGATGCTGAAATACGGAAACGATTTTTACTAAAACTCGACTGAAACTTTGAGGCCGATGTTAAAATGTTTTTGTATGTTTGAGTTTACGTTTCTTAACTCCACTGCCTTAAATTCTCCCAAAATATTTAAATCTTCTTTCATGAACAGAAAATGTAGAAAACGATTATCAACCAAAAAATCCTTTCACATATTTTAGATTTTTAAATATTTAAAATCAACTCAGAATATTTCTGATAAAGATCTTTGACCTCTGAACTGACATTTACTGATTTATACAGTGAACACGTGAATAAATAAAATATTTGGCCGCTTCATTAGCTTTCAGTGAACTTTGGCCTTTTAAAGTTTTGACTGTTGATTATTTCTCTGTCGATTAATCTGCTGAATCGAATCTTTGGAACTTTTGTTGCTGTTGTGATGAAACAACTGATTATTGCAGCTTTATTGGCTTTTAAAATATTTATTAAGCTTTTAATAATCTACAGTGAAAACCTGAAGTTTTAACACCTGGTGATTATAAAATACAGGTGATGTCGTCAGCTGATCTGGTGCCTGTTTTCTTATTGATGGTTAATTTTTGACTCTAAAATATGGAGGCCCAACGGTTTCAAAATCAAACAAATATAACACTGTGAAATAAAAATACACAGATAAAGTCTATATATTAGTTTAAACAGGGCACAGGACACCCAAATAATAATTCACAATTTCATACTTAGATAATATTTTGTCTGTATTTATTTCCATGATTATTGATTTCATAATATAATTCAGTTTTGAACACTCTGAGTCTCCAGCAGCAGCCAGACCACCTGAACCTGGATGTTTAATGGCAAGAAGTTTATCTGAGATCTAACACTGTTTATAAATCGTAAAGTAGAAGCTCCAGAACAAACTGCTGTTTCTCTAAATGCTGGTGATGTTTTCTGGCGCTGGTGTCGACCAAACATCGACTTTTTTAAGATCAAGTTTAAGTCACAAACAAAGTTATTGCTTCCGTTAAACAGGCACTCTGTACATAGATGATTGTCATTCTTAATACTTAAGATTTTAAATGAGCACTGCAGGTAGAGCTGGGTATCATCTGAAACATTTTGATACCTGAGTTTTGATACCTTAATTTCAGAAATATAAAACATTTTTTTTTTGGTTTAACGAAACAAACTGAAGTTCTTAGAAGAAAAACTCTTTTCGTCTCTGCACCTGAATAAAACTCTCTAAAAGCTGTTTTTTTTTTATTGCTTGACTAATGGCAGAACTAAACTGGGTGTTCAGGAACTAAAATGAGCATGGGGCATTTGGGAACTAACGTAAGCGCAGGAAGGTTGGGTAACTAGAAAGGGCATAAGGCATAGAAGTGAGCATGAGCCATTCAAGGGGCATTCAGGAACTAAAACCAGCGAGGAGAAGATTCTGAGCCAAATTTAATTGGTACCAAAACACGTTTGGTACTCGGCCCTGGATGCTACAGCTTCAAGAACAATATGGTTTGTGTCTCCATGATACGAAACTTTAACTCATGATGAGGACGGATCCTAAAGTGAACTTTCCAGCTGAAGGACTGAGCAACAATTTGAAGCCAAGGTCTGACCACACAGGAGACAGTTTGAAGGCAGATTTTTTCTAGACAATAAAAAAGTGATTTTCTGATCCATGTTGGACCTGGTCTTATTTTTAAAAACATGAGGACGTGGAAAACAGCGTAAAAATGTGTCAAACCTGTGTGATCAGAGTTGTACTGTAACAAAGCAGCTATGCATCAGTCTTCAGTACAGAGCCAGTTTAAAAAGCTCTAAAACCAGAACTCGAAGACCTGAACGGGACGAACCACCTGGTGTCGGACAGGAAGTCCACCTGCCTTAGCACTGCGTCTCCTTGGTGTCGATCTGATGTTGTCTCTGCAGTCTGAACAGCAGCGCCTTCTCGCTGCGACTCGTCACGCCTTTCTCCGTCAGGTCCTCGAAGGAGCGCTGAGCCGCACCCGCCGGACGCCCGAACGCCTCCTCCAGGGCCTCCTCGTCCAGGTGGGAGTCCAAGCTGGGGTCTTCCTGGATGGTGGCCATGCGGGGGCTGTCCAGAGCAGGGGGAGGGAGGGCGTGACTGGGAGCAGGGCCAGGGTCGGGGCCGGGGGCAAAGCCAGAGACTGGAGGGGTGCTGGTCTGTTGGGGGCCGGACGGTTGGAAACGGAGGGGGGCGGCGGTGGTGGGGAAGTTTGGAGGTTTGAAGATCCGAACTGACGCAGACTCCAGGCTGCTCAGGAGCTCGGCATTCTGGGAAAATTTAGAAAGTCAGAGTCAGTTGCATTTCATGGTTTAAGGAGTGGGCTGTAGTTTTTATATTTTGACTGATGACTGAATTATTTAACATTTAGTGACATCACACAGCGTATTTACTCACACTGGGGAAGAACAAAGACTTGGTCGTCTGTTCATATTGTTTATCCAACTTCTTGTCCTGAAAAAGTGTAAAGATACAAAAACACAAAGGGTGTGAAATTCTGCTTAAAATATTATAATATATAATGACATAAAAGTATTGATCAGATCGTCAATGCCAATTATCAAACATCTGTTTGTGTCCGGCTGCTAGCCTTAGCATTAGCAACATGACTGCCTTGTATCTGTCTGGCTACCGTCCAAAGCAAGGAACAACTGTAAGAATCCCAGTTTGGATTAGAAACCCTGATCTCAGAGCTGTGTTTGACTGTCGGTTTGAACCCTCTCCATACTCAGACTGGACATAAGGACTAACAGGACAGATCCTGGTGGACCATTAAAACATCCATAAAGTCCAAGGTTCACTCGTGTTTCTATCACTCCTCCTTTTGGCTCATTTTCTGGTTCCACCGACCACCATTTGCTCTACCTGGGGAAAGCTATCGATAGCTACCAGGGAAAACAGAAGCTCTGCTCTATTTGTTTTCCTGAGAGATGATGTACCTGGTGGCAGAAAGAACTGCAGAGTGAAACTGAGGCTGATAGAGAACCAATCTAAACTATGATGGTGTTGTTACTCTACGGCCATTACACTGTGCCTTCAAAAAACAAAAAAGTTGTCTGTTGTCGCTTTAAGATGTGATCAGGATCGACTGAGATCTGCAGAGACCCACCACACAGTGGACCAGGATGCTGAAGGGAACCCGAAGAGCAGGGAGAACGCCACCACTGAACCCACGATGTTGTCGGCCAGAAACTTCCCGAACGTGTTGATGTCCAGTTTGTCGATGAAATCCCACAGTCGCTCCACCACGTCCTGCACCTGCTTCATACATTTCCCCTGCAGAAACGACAGCCATCAGCACACTCATACATCCTGCTGTCTACATCAGAAAAGGTGAGAGGTTTGTTTTATCGATGAGTCGTCTCACCGCTCCGTCACAGAAGCCCACGGTGCAGGGTTTGCCTTTACGCAGGAACAGAAAGCTTCCTGTTTTGTCCTGGTAGGGGGCGCAGACTCCACTGCTGCTCCGACAACAGACTTTACACGATGAGTTGGTTTCTACAAACAAGAAAGACTCATTTCTGCTGCTGCAGAGACAAAACTAGAAGCTAAGACACTTTGACGTGACAAAGATTCATTTAACTGGACTTAAAGTTTTATTGTCGTACCGTTGCAGGCGCAGGGCTGCAGCTTCAAGATGGCCTGACAGAAAGGAATACACTCTCCGTTCAGACACTCTCCGTTGTCCAGACACACCGTTTTATCTGGAGCGTTTTCAGGCAGCGGGCACTCGCTGCTGTTTCCTGTCGACACAAACACAACAGACATGAAGCATCGGGACCAGACGGCCGATCTCCAACCTCTGACTGACTGACCCGCATGTCCTGACCTGTGCAGTAGGAGTGTCCTTTACAGGTGGCGTCGATGGGCTCCTGGCAGACCTCACCTTCGGACTCGAACCTGCAGTTCTTACAGCACGCGCTGTTCCTGTCACTGAACACAGAAGATTCATGTCAGAGGAACACAACACAGGGATGGTTCTGATAACTGGTTCCATTTGGATCCTGTTCCAAGTTGGTTTAATACCCGGATTCTTTACGCTCCACACCTGAAGAATCTTGTATCAAATCTTAATGACAAAGTAGAATTAATATCATTTTCATTTTTGATTTTCCTCGTGCAGCTGCAGAAAAGCCGTCGACCCCCTGTCCCCGTTGTGGTCTCTGACCTGCACTGAGCTCCGGGTTTCAGCCTGCAGTCAGCGGTGCAGCAGCGGTCCGTGTGGATGTGAAGCAGTCCCGGATCACACTGCTCCCCCTGCTCCACCCGAGAGTTCCCACACACGTTGATGTTTCTCTCCTTGAAGCAGGACGGCGCTTTCGACCTCAGACGCTTCACTATGGAGCGTTTACTGCAGTTAGAGAACAGCTGGAAACAGAAGAGAGGATTTATCAGAACAGAAAGAGTCGGGTTTATGTCCTGAAACTCGTGTCCCAGTCCTGCAGGTGAAGGTCAAAGAGCAGAAGGCTGCACCTTGTTGTTGACGTGGTCTCCGCTCACAGCGATCGGGTACATGACGTATTTCCCTCCCTGGTCCTCCCGGGGGGCGCAGTACGGGATGTTGTCAGGGTCGTGCTCCGCTCCGAAGTTGTGGCCGAGCTCGTGGGTCGTCACCAGGTCTGCTTCCTGTTGGAGACAACACCAGACGCAATCACAAACTGAAACTGATATCTGATCATATGATTCAACAACTTTCAAAACACTAGCCCACCTTAGTGAGGATGGTTTTCCCATAGTTCTTGGTGCTGGTCAGACCTGTGTTGAGGTAAATCGCTCTCTGTTCGTTCATAGATGAAGGACACGCTGCGGAAACACAAGAATCTGATCGGTCAAAATAATTGATAAATTCATCGTTATTTCCAGTGCTGAACCAGCAGGACTCTACCTTTGGAGCAGAGTCCTCCAGGGATGTCGGGTTTGGACGGAGCGACGTAGGCCAGACCCAGAGTCCCTTCGTCGAAGTCCTGGTAGGTGAAGAGGTGAGCGAGGCAGACGTTGGAGGCTTTCTCTGCGATGTCCACGCTGAACTGCTGCAGGAAGACAAAACCACAGAGACGTCAGAGGAGACGTTCAGGGGTTTAAACCGGGGTCAGGAGGAGTCCAGGTGGATCAGGTTCTTTACCTCCAGCAGCTTCTTAACGTCCCAGACGTCTCTGTCCTCTACCGGACTCCCTCTCATGTTGAAGTGACTTTTTCCTGGAGCTACAGGAGTCGGACTTTTCTCTATGATGATCTGACAACACACAGGAAGTTCTGATTTATGATGAATTGAAACTGTATTTAATGAGTTTTAATGTGAGTTTCAGAGTCTGGTCAACGCCTTCACCTGCTGGATCTGAACTCCGTAACCTGTGAACTCCTCGTCCCACGACGTGTTCCTGTAGATGTCATCAACGCGATCGATCAGCTCAATCTGAAAACAGGTTTTAACGTCAGTGGGTTAAATTAAATCTGGTGTAAGTTGATAAATCTCTTGTTTTCTGACCAGGTAGTTGAGCGTGGTGCTCTCTTCCTCTCGGCCCATGTGTTTGAAGAAGCGATGGTCGGCCACCAGCAGCAGAGGACAGGTGTTTTTCTTGTGGTCATGGACGTGACGTTTCCCTCTGATCACCGACTCTGACCAGGTGAAGACAGGAAACACTAAAGGTCAGTGCTGCAGTCAGGAAACTCTGAGTGTTTTAAATGTGTTAAACCATTTTATATCAGCGTGTAAAATAAAGAGGGAAGATTTAATTTGTTAAAGTGACAAACCATGTTTAACGACACTTCCTGCAGCTTAGAAGTTCTCATTTGACATTAAAAGCATGAAAAACTTTTATCTTATTTCTGCATTAAAAGCTCTTTTCTTCCACATTAAAAGCTCTTATGTCACTTTAAAAATACTTTTCATGCTTATAGCTTTTTTTCCAAGTTTAATGCTCCTTTCTTGTGTTTCAACACTCGTTCTTTAGCATTAACAGCTCTTGTTTTCAAATTAAAAGCTCTTTTTTTCCACAGGAAAATATGTTTTCAGATTAAAAGCCTTCCTCACAAAAATGTTTTCATGAAGCAGCTACAGGAAGTTACTGTATTTGTCTCTGAGGTTGGACTGATTGCCTCCTCTTTCTTTATCAGTTTCTAGAACTGTTTCCTGTTAATCTCCCCTCTGTTCTTCTGTCTGTGTTTAAATCTACTGACCGTCTTCCTCCTGCTCCTCCAACATGGCCGCTCTGACACTGTCAGGGAGGAGGTGGCTGGGGTTGGAGGTCACGTAGCCGCAGACCGACGGCTGGTGGAGGCGGCTGAGGTTCCTGATGTCGTCTGAGCGGTAGATCAGCAGACGACCATCAGGTGGTGCCGACGTAAACCTCCACAGAGGCTGAGAGGAAGGACGGAGTCAGGAGACGTTGTATGCTTTTTTTTTTTTTTTAATTAACGGACAGTGTTTATGTTTTACCTCGATGTTGTACTCGGCCTCGTCGGTCAGGATGTGAGCGGAGAACTCGTGGTCGTCGATGTGAGCCTGAACTCGAGAGTTTTCCTCCCCTGGAAAAGAAAAGCAGAGTTAAAGGATCAGTTCTACATTTTCTCACCTCCAGACTTCCTGCCCTCCGTCTCACCGATGACGTGTCCAGTGAAGTAGTTGTGTCTGTTGACCGGGTAGCTCTGCTCTCGGCCGTCCTCATCCACGACCACGGCTCTGAAATCCTCCGTGAACAGCTCGTCGTTTGTCCTCAGGTACAGTCTGAACCGCCTGTGCAAACAAAACGTACGAATCAGAGGCTGTTTCAGAAGTTTACGAATCAAACCTGACTCTGAGGCGCGGGTTTGACCTCTGCAGGGCGTCGAAGCTGAGCGTCTTCTCCACATGAGTCTGGGTTTGGACGTCGCGGCGGCGGACGGAGTGAGTCTGGAGGCTGGAGAGAGGAAGCACGTCGAAATCATCGAGCATCGACCTGAGAGAGTCTGAGGAGGAAACAGTGTCTGAGGTTTTCGTCGTCCTTTAGGATCAAATATGAGACAGTGAGTATGTACTGGGCTGTTCCTATAATATCTTATTGTGTGATTTAACCTTGTTTCATTTGATTTAAAATGTTATGAATCTTTGTGTTTATGTAAATCACCTTTAGCTGCAGTTAATTCTTTAATTGTTATTAAGCTGTTAGATATAAAACAGTCATGTGACTTATGTTTTCTACATGATCTTTTGACATTGTTTTGGATGTTTCATGGTGGTTTACTCTTCAATCATAAATAATATTTTGTCTTATTATTAATGTATATGTCAATGTAAGAAGATAATATCTATGATATAAGATTATAAAACCAAAATTTTGACTTAATTTCTCATAATTGTTCATTTTTAAGACTTATCATGACATAATTTTGGCTTATCCCCTAAAATTTAGACTTTTTATCTTTCTTTCTGATTAATAACATAATATTTACACATGTTAAATATGTTTCACTTTTTTCACTACACCCTCACTTTTGTATATATTTTTAATTTCATATGATATGAGATAATATGTATTTTTAGTGCATATTAACCCAAAATTCTCACTGAGCTGTGATAATTATAACTTTATTACATATTATTATGACCCAACAAATGATTTTCTTTTTAATTTATTAAACCACAATTACGAAATACGACGGTAAAATGTTGATTTATCGTCATGTTGACTCATTACATCAGATTTATAACTTATAAAGTCAAACTGATGACTTGTTATCTCCTCCGTCTGACTTTAAAACTCAAATACTTTTCATTTAATATTTGTATTTTTTGGCAGGATTGGTCTTCCATACATTCTGCCTTCTGTTAACTGGAGTCATTCTCGTTGTTGTAACGAACTTTACTTATTAAAAAACCCAAACATTTCTATGAATTCACGGGATTAAACCACATTTAAAGACCTACCGTACTCCTGCGGCTCCGTGTCTGCAGGCGGAGAGGAGGCGGCCTCGGTGAAGAAGGTACAAACGGTTAGAAACGTTAAAAAAGTGCGGTCCCGTCTCATGTTTGACGGTTCTGACTGATGGATGTTAAATGGGCTGAACGGAAACGGCCGCCGCTGCTTCTTTCAGATTAAAGTCTCCCAACATCAGATTTCAGACGTTAGCGACAGTTCGGATAAAAACTCCACGTTAGAAACACATTTCTGAATAAATCTGAGTGAGTCTGGTCCAGGTGAAGTCTTTACTGTGTCCACAAACAGGCAGAAAAACCTCCTCCGCTCCGCAAAAACCAGGAAGACGGAAAGCTGCCGAGTCAAGCGCGCGAGGAGCGGGAGGAGCGGGGCGGAAGTGGCTCTGCCTTCACAATAAAAGCGCGACGCTTATTACATTAAAAAGTTTTTTAAACGTAACAACTTAATCAATTAATTCTTGAAGCGGACGAATATAAGCAAGGTACAATTTGAGAAGAAAGTAATGTAAAATGAAACACCTGCTAATATGGAGGATTTACAACAATAATAATGAATTAGAAGTATATTTATACTTGAAATGAATACATTTTAATAAATACAAAATGTAATAAATAAGATCAAAATATAATAGTAATAATAATTACATGAATTAGCCATTAAACTGATGGGTCAGAGTCTCCCCAACCACAAACAAAATCATGAATTATCAATCACAAAAAGAAAAATCATCAAGTTATTAAAAATAAGACACATTATTAAGTAACATTTAATTTTATTTAAAAATAAACCAATAAAATCTTCTGAAAAACATGGAATACTTAAAACATGTCCACATACAACAACCACAAGCAAACAAACGAAAAGTATAGGATATATTTAGCCTAATTTACCCATTTTATCCATGTTTGTAAACTGTGGCTGTTAGCGCTGAATTCCCTGCTTTATTTTGAAAATCCGGCGCTGCGGTGTGTTTGTGTTGAATCAAACTTTATTAACCTGGTGACTCAAACACGCTGGAATCCAAACAGCTGCTGAAACAAACGTTTAAAACCTGAAAGAGTTTGTTTGTGAGCGGCCTGAGAGGTTTGAGTTAAAGCTGCAGAACAAGCAGAGAAACAGAAACATGTCTGTCCTCCATCTTATGTAAGAGAAGAGAGACATCTGTCAGGTCTATTTATAACATCTGATCTCATCATAATCCGCTTCTACTACAACTCATACAAACTGACAGCAAAACTCATCTCTGGTTTTTACACAGGAAACTGTCGACTTCTCCTCTAACAAAAATAAAATTCAACTTTAACTGAACAATATGTTTTAACACGGTGTAATAATCTGAATTTATTATCTAACAATAAGAATAATATGAAAATTAACAGACAAATCACTTTGTTTTATACACTTGAGATAAATGATCTGATGAGTCAAACTGCAGAGGTGACATTTCCTGTTTTCACTGACATTATCAGAGGACAGGAAATGTTTCTTTCATTTATTTATTTATTTATTTAAACAGATAAATGGAAAGAAAAATAATAAAAATAAACAATATATATCATAAGAAAACAGCATTTTATTTACTTGCTTCACTAATATTGAGAACGTTAGACTTAAACAATACTGAGATAGTATTCAACAGTCTGTGTTTTAAATCAAGACATTCTCTTAATATAATAATAAATAATAATAAAACACAATGTTTTCATAAATTAAACCGAAGCAGACGTTTTTTTTCTTCACATATTTACAACATTTATTTATTTATTGTTAGATTATGTTTAAATATCAAAAGCTCTACTTACCTTAAGTGAAGTATTGTGTGGATTTTTTTCCCCTAAAAGTGAGAATTAATAAATAATGTGATGGATAAAAACGTTAAATGTCAGATGTTAGTGTTTCTCTGCAGAGTGAGTTGTAGTTCCTGTCTCAGCCTGTGAGCGGCAGCAGAGCGCTGCAGAGCCTCCAGTGAAGCGGAAGTCACAGAAGAAGAAGTAAACCCCAAACAAACCTCCACATGTGGACGAACTGATCAGTTTAAGTTTAAAGCAAGGTTGATTTAAAGTGAACATGGACGACGAACACACGGTAAAAACTTCTCTGTTTACTCTGAGAAAGATTTTAACGTTAGCTAACGTTTCATCGCTGCTAACTACATGATGTTAGCCAGTCCGTCAACGCCAAACTCCGTTAAATTATCTGTCGGTTTTTTTTCGCGCTTATCACAAATTAAAAATATGATTTAACATCGTTTTACACATTTTTGCATTATACAGGAAATAATTTAACAATTGTATTGTAAATTGTATTTACGAACTGTTACCCCAAAGTAAAACGTATTTAGATGCGTTACCGAGTTTAAACTAAAAGTGTGGGCTCAGAATAAACGTTGGAATTTTATCTAAATAAATATTCTACTATCAAAGTTTTTTTTGCCGAATTTATCTCAAAGCTTCACACATTTTCTACTTAGAATTATTTATTATTTCTAATAAACAAAAGAGACGTAAATAGCTATTTTATGAATGGAAGTTTTGGCTGTAGGTGCTGCTGATGTTCCACGTTAAAGTCAGGTTGTATTTAGAGCAGTTGGAGACTGCTACTGCTAAAGCACTCTCTCTCTCTCTCTCTCTCTCTGTGTGTGTGTGTGTGTTCAGGCCGGCTTCAGGGAGCCCTGTGCTCAGTGTTCGGCGGTGGACTGGGGAGTTTCAGACGAAGGTCGTTTCTACTGCAGATCCTGTCACAACGTCATCGAGGTAAACAACAACAACAACAGCAGCAGCTGATCTGAGGCCTATACTACGAAGCGAGGTTACTGTCTTATCAGAGTAACTTCAGGAGTAACTTAGTGACGTCAGGTGTAACTCCCCGGTTAACCTGTACTATGAAAGGTGGACAGGTTTTACCTGAGGTCTGCTGCCATGGTAATTTACAGGTACGACTGTGAGAGGCTGACTCTGTAGGACGGGGGTTGTCTAAAGACCCCCCCCCCCTCCCCCACACACACACACCCGCCATTATTGTCCTGAAAGACAATATAATGCGACAGGCTGTTGTAATTGTAGACTACAGACCAAAACATGCAGCATTAATGATGAAAATATGAATGTGGACCACTTTATAGAATGTTTCTATTTGATCCAGGTTCAGTTTCCACTGAGGCTGAAATACTGTTAACATGAAGTTCATACTGAACATAACAGCATTACATTCATACATATACAGCCTGAGTGTTCCAGGCAGAACATCATTAACAGTAACAGCTCATTCTCAGACATGTGACCCACGTGTTGACTGTAATCCAAGTATCTGATAATGATCACATATGTTCCGTGTCCTTACATCTCATATTACAGATGAAGAACCCAGAGAACATGTGACCAGTCTCCCTGTCTTTGTTGGTTTGACATTGTGTCGTTAGAGTCTCTTTAAATTCTTCGTAACCGACTTTCCTTGATGACCCCGAGTTAAATAAGAGTAGGTTAAACTCCCTTCGTAGTTTTTTAGTTGAACCTGTTTTAACCTGTGAACTTGTCCGAACGTCCTCAGAGAACCAGAGAGGTGGTGGAGACGACCTTCGCTCCCGGCTCCACCCGGGTCTCCACCATCGGCAGAGGATCCAGGAACAAGAGGCCAGGTCAGTGTTTCTGTTTCCATCAGTAAACTGAATATTAAGACGTCTGAAGTCGTCAGCGGGGATTTAATGAAATTAAACGATTGTTAAAGTTTGTTGTTTCCTGTGTTTCAGAGGGCGGTCGTCAGTGGATGATCTGCGAAGGTTTCCAGTTCATCCTGAGGAACCAGGCCGATGCTCTGCTAAGACTCGGCGTCGCTCCGCACTTTAAGGTCAGTTCTTATCTGAACCTGGAGGTTTTTTTCAGTCAGATCAGAACCAGCTGCAGAAACAGGCTGAGCAGAACCGTGTCTGTTCCAGGACCAGGTGTTGCTACAGCTGTGGAGACTCTACCTGCAGAAGAGTCGACAGGCGTACACTAACAACCCGTGAGGAGCTCCAGGTTTAAAGTGGTGAGTTCAATGACACAAAGGAAAAACTAGTTCAACACCGCTCACTGAGCTGAAACTGAAACATATTACCCATGATCCTCTTTTCCTTCTGGAGCAGGAAGTGCTGTAAACACCATTCATAATTCCTGATATTTTCGTCAGTTTCCTGGCTGGATATCAGAGATGAACGCTGGTTTTTAATGACTTGAAGTCTATTTAAACCATCACAGTGACTCTGAAGCTGAGATTCTGTTTGCAGAGAGGTCTGGACTCGGACTCGGACAGTATGGCCGAGTCATCAGTCAAGTCTGCCAGCGAGACGGACGGAGAGGCGAACCTGTCGAGCACTGTCGGATCTAATGCAGGTCGATAACAAACAGCTGAAAGGCAATTAATATGTAGATTTAAACCTGATTTTTATACAATATTCCTTAAAAACACAGATTTAATTTGAAGTTTTTGTCACTTCACATCATTTTTCTTTAATAAAAATCAGTTTCAGTAGAGAAACAACAGATTTTGACTCTGACGTCAGTGGAAATGTTCCTTTACCTCCTCAGCGAGCTCCAGTGATTGGTCGCAGTGCTCGGGCTCGGTGGACGTCGTCACCTACCTGTCGGCTCGGCTGAGGCGGAGTCGTGGTCTCATGAGCATGAAGAAGACTCTGGCTCTGATCCACCTCGGTCTGGTCTGGAGTCAGGAGCCACTGACGCTCAGTGACCTGCTCAGGTAACACCTGCACTCACCTGGATTAACTGTCGCATGGAGGGTTGATAGATTATCGTTGATTATGTCAGGTCTGGAAGGTCCTGGAGGAGTGAGTTGATGTGTTTGTTTTCAGGCTGGTGAACGAAGGCCATGTCCCGTACCTGAACGCCTACGAGAATCTGCCCGACGAGATGAGGCTCGACGGCAGAGACGCTGTCATCTTCAGAGTCGACGTCAGAATCCAGATTTAACGTTTTTCAGTCCAGTGAACCGGTTTAAACCAGTCCGTTTGAGTACATGTTGTTGGGGTGTGTTTGTTTCCGCAGAGTGTCCCGTCCCACCGGGCAGTGCACACCGAGGCCCAGGATCTGGCTCTGTACCTCCAGCTTCCTGCTTTTCCTCCAGTCAGCTGTCAGAGTCTGCTGCACCCGGCGCTGCTCAGCGTGCGCTACCTAACCGACGCCAACCTGCCCGGTAACACCAGCACCGACAGTAACGCTGATAATGCTGACGTCATGAGCGGTCGATTATTTCACCTCCTCTCTCGTTAACCAGACGAGCTCCACCCGTGGGTCTGCAGCCTGATGGAGCGCGCTGGTATGGCGGATCAAACGCTCCACACGTTCGACTCCACGACCCGTCCCGTCCTGCCGCGGTACGATGCCCAGAGCGCTGCTATCATCATCGTTACCTTGAAGGTCATCTTTGGCCTGGACGACCACACCGAGTGGTAACTGCCCCCCCCGACCCCCACTACTGCCCCTCTACCCCCCCACAGACGGGCTTCACTGATAAATCACATTTGATTTGTGTCTTTCAGGGATTTATCTAACGAGGTCGGAGTCCAGGACAACTCAGGTTGGATGTTTACACTTTGATTTAATCTTCTTCTGTGGTTTATTGGCAGCGGCTGAACTCTGGTTTAACTGTTTGCTGTTTTCTCAGAGGACGTGTTTAACCTGAGGAGGTGGTACCGACTGATGCAGGCCGCTCTGATCAAAGCTCAGTCGAGGAGAGACCACGACATCGCCAGGTGAGGTATCTGTCACACCTGAGGTCTCCACAGGTGAACTGTGACAACACTTCATCAACATCTGACCAGTCTGAAATCTGAAAACTGGAAGTTTATCGTAATATATAATTATAATTTAACATTAAATTATTCTCAAACCAACAAACAACCAGGGTCAACAATCTGTGTCCTAGTCATTAACCTGGAGTCATTAAATTGAAGGTGAAGCTTTTTCATTGGGTGGTTGTCGGCCTTTGATTGAGTTCAAAGTTTGTTAAGCACCTTAATGTTTTAAAATCTTATTAATATATTTATTATTTCCGTCCCTCTCTTCTTCAGGAAACAGTGGAAGGCAAAGAAACCTCTTTACCTGAACAGGAAGATGAAAACCACTGTGATGAAAAAGAAAAGTAAAAATCTCAGTTTGTAGACGGGGAGACGATGTGGGCTGGAATCTGAGCCCAGGTTTTCAGTTTTTGTTTCCATTCAGTCAAACAGCAGCCAAATTCACGTGATCAGCTGCTGTTTGCAGTGAACAAACTGATGTTCAGACAGCTCTCACTGGATCACTGTGATACTGAAGGAAATTTAAAAACAGGAGGATTCTGAATGAAGTTCTGCAGCTAGAAAGAGCATCTTTTTTTCTGTGGTTTTTAATCGCATGTACATTGGTTTACTTTCTATGGACATCAGAGATAATGATATCGGCAGGAAGTGTAAGTTGCACTGAATCTAAAAATACATGTCTGTCTGTTAAGATCTGACTGAGTTATGACTCTTAGAAAACGTGTTATTTTTTATGTAAATTTCAGCCATTGTGTTTTTAAAGCTCTTTATCTTCTTCGTTGGTGGTTAAATCTGGTTTAAGCTGTGATGTTTGTGTCTGTGCAGGGACAGCAGAACAGGTTCAGATCTGCTTCGAGAAGCTGTCTTCCCACCTGGTGGGGGTCCAGCACTGCGAGCCATCCAGCTTCAGGTTCTGCTGGGGGGACGAGGACGGAGCGGACGGTCCCAGTCTGCACCACAAGAAACTGGACAAGGTTGTGACCCTGAAACGCAACGTCTTGACTCCCTCTAACTCCACGTACTGGCACCCAGCGCTCCAAGCCTGCGATCCCCGGTGGGTTTGTTAGATTTAACATGAATGGGACGGACAAAATATTAGGAGCGCTCGTACACTTCACATGAAAACAGAAAAGTAGGTTTAGCATTTTAAAAGTGACTTTAAAAACATCATTAACAGCATTAACAAAAAAAAGTAATGTTAGCATTTAAAGAGGTGGTGTTAGGTTTAAAACGACAAAGTAACTGCGTTTAAACAAAACTACAGAATCAAGTCATGTTAGCATAAAAACAAAAACATAGCAGGAGCACTGTTAATGCATTAACCCAAAAGAAAGTAACATTAGAGCTTAAAGAAGTAATGTTACTATTAAAACAAAAACAGTGTTGTTAGCACTTTAGAAATTAATGTTAGCATTAAAACAAAATCAGTATTTACGTGAAGTAATATTAGCTTTAGAAGAAACCGTTATGGGCGCACAAATGTCAGTGTTAACACAAAAAAGTAATGTTAGCATTTGCTAGCATTAAACCAAAAAGTTACTTTTCATCAAAACAAAAGGAGGTAATATTACAGGAGTACAAATGTAAGCATTAACATAAATGTTACTATGTTCAAAACTTATGTTAGCATCGAACCATAATACAACACTGAAACAAGAAGTAACATTAGCATTTTACTTACTTGGTTTTACTGTTGTTGTGTGTGGATTTATGAGACATAACAGATGGTTTTAATGGACAAAATTAATACAAAGCACAAAACATTACAGCGTTCTCTCTGTCTAATGTTTAATATATTTACTTCTACAGAGAAAACTGTTGTTTGTAGAATTTTACAAGAACAAAACTATAATTTGCAGATTTCACACCTTTTATAAAATTTAACTGAACTCAGTGCTCAGTGTTAAAAATCTGTCATTATAAAACTACACAGAAAGATTTTCGCATATGCTCCAGATCCAGGTTTAGGGTTTCCTCTGGTCCTGATGTTTTCTTCTCCTCCTCCACAGGAAGTGCAGGAGTCATTATTCGGAGGTGGAGGCGACGTTGCCTCGGTCGTTCGTCTGGACGCTGCAGCTCTTCTCCTTCCTGCTCGACGTGAAGCCGGCCTACCTGTACGAGGAGGTGCTGACGGTGGAGAGACGAGTCTTCGGCGGCAAAACGCCCTTGAACGGAAACATGAGGAGGAAGGGGAGGACGACCAGGACCGAGACTAGGACTGAGACCAGGAGCGGGACCAGGACTGAGACCAGGAGCAGGAGCAGGAGTGAGACCAGGACGCCACAGAGATGATGAGAGACAAGATGAAAAACTTTCAAGTAACTTTAGGAAAAAAAAATCACAAAAAACTTATGAATAATTTATTATTGGTGCGTTTAAAGACGCTCCGAAATCTGACATCTGAACACTGTGACATGCATCAACCTGAAAATCAGTCAATCAACAGTAACTAAACTTGGACTTATTTATTTTCATGCTACATATGAAATCATTTCTCTGTCTTATTAATCTTTATTGAAACAAATAACGAGTTTACAGGAAGTTAAACAACACCTGATATAAATACTCCAGGCAGACAGATGAAACTTATTAAATAAAAACCTCACAGGTGTTAAATGTTTTCATGTTTTCTGAAAATTTAATTTGGTCAAAATCACGAGTAAATGAATCAAAACATTTTATTATTTGATTCTCGATGTCTTAGTTTTTACTCTAATGTCAGAATCTATGTTTAAAAATATGTTTTACTATTTTACTGATGTTTTATAAACTGGTGATTAGAACAAGAGACAAAACAGATGAATTGATAATGAAACTAATATAGAACAGTTCAGGATCTCTGTCTGATAGGAGCACGTTCTCACGTTTGATTGGTTTTAGTGAGTAATAGTAATTTTAGTTCTGCTGCTCGTCTTCAGACGATTTATCAACACGTATAACAGAAGGTAACGAAACACTTGTTTTTGTTTCTGCATCAAATTTGTCTTAAATATGAAAAAGTTGATTTAACACTGAGGCTCAGTGACGTTTTGTTTCAGATGGAAGTGATAATACAAAGTAAATCAAAACCAATTATTGTAGGAAACGTAAATATTAACCAACGTGGTTTAGATTTTCAGACTTTTCTTCACTCACAGTTAAAACCAATCAGTGTTTCTCTGTTTTATGTTTTATGTCGCACTACATTGATATTTGTGGTTTGGGATGATTCTTATTATTTCTTTGACGTTTCATAAAACAAATTGTTGTTTTTTAGGTTTGTCATCAGACTGAGTGGGCGCTGGGACGATAAAGTCGTGAACTCGTAAATGCCCGACGTTTTTTTTAAAGGTAATAAAAACTAAATCATAAAAACAAACACTGATAAAATCTTCTCACTGTGAGAGTGAACATAAAGAGAACTGATGTTTTTATTTATTTTTATATTTTTCTCCTCCTGCTTCGTCTTTGTCTCTGAGCTGCAGTGACAGAAACTGACCAGCAGGGGGAGACACAGTCAGAGAAATGAGGCTCAAACTCACAGAAAACTCTGAACTGTCTCCTGTACAAAAATGTGCAGAAATTATTATTATTCATTATTTCTCTCACTCAACCTCAGCTCATGTTTGTCGTAAAGATCCATCTTCAGAAATTAAAATCATTAAACTAAAAAAGGAAAGAACAGGTCGACGTCATTACCCAGAATTCAACTGTACAGAAAGTTTTCCACCAGATACAAAAACACAGGAAAAAAATTGTCTCTTTCTTGTAAATGTAATTGAACTGAACATCTCTGAGTTTTTGATGTTTTATAAACTCACTGATTAATGGACAGTAAACGTTGAGTCATGAATCTCAGCAGCTGATTAAAATATTTGATCAGAATTTAAAATTGAACTTTGTTTCAGGCTTAACAGAAAGTTTAGTTTTTTCTAAGTTGTAAAAAGGTTTTCAAATAGAAAAGCAGAAAGCAGCAAATTACAAATAAATACCTACTAAAGAAAGAACAGGAAACAAAGTAAATCTGTACATTTTTACATTTCAGCGCTAATAAACGTTTAAATAAAATCTAACGTCCGGATTCAGAAAATTTACTGTTTCTTTAATAGATGAGACCAAACTTCCTAAGCAGGTATTTGTACTTTCCTCAAGTATTTCCGTGTTGTTGAACTTAATACTTCACTGAATACTGAATTTTTACTGCACTACACTACAACCAGTGCTACTGATACTTTAACTACACATTGTACTTTTACTATCATACATAAAATACTGCTACTGAAGATACTTTAACCACATTAAGTACTTTTACTGTCATACATGAAGTACCCTTACTGCAGTTACTTTACTGTTACTCCTGGAGGATTTTAGAGTATTTGTACACGTTGTACTCATTGGTCTGACATCAGATCATTTACATTGATGCATGATTCACAGAACAGAACGTACAATTTTCCATTTTAAAAGACAAAGCAGTGACGACAGTACTGTTATTAGTAGCAGTAGTGTAGTATTATCAGTAGCAGCAGTCTCAGTATTTAAACTCTCAGACTCTGATTCTCAGAGTCTTGGACTTTAAAGCCACTTGAGGTGAACTTGGATTTTCTGAGGACAGGAGTCGTCTCAGGACGCTGGAATCAACCAGCCGTATGTGAATGCAGCACGATGCTGTTTCCCTCCACTGAGGTGACATGAGGTAAAGCTGCTCTCTATAGTATCACCATGGCAACATGCCCAACGCTGTAAAGTTACCTAGCAACAGCCTCGAACATGGCAACCGCCAAAATAAAACACCCACAAGTCTGGTCTGTGTGGAGCTGATTTAATGTGACAGAATTTATCCAGACAACAAAGAGACGAAGCATTAAAGTTTGATTCTACTGCGATTATTTATTGTTTATTTATTGTTTCATTTTCAGCTTTAAATGAGATGAAAATCCAGTTTCCTGATCCAACCCCAGGAGGTAAAATGAGGTCACTGCAGCAGAGAACAAAGAGCGTCTCATAAACAAGCAAAATAAATCAGGAAACAAAAAAACTAACATCACTAAGTTAAAGTGAAATGTAGAAAATATCAGTGTTGTTCAGAAGCAGCAAATTAACTATAAAACAAACAGAACATTTAAATCATGATTTTACTAATGACTTGTTCTGTTTAAAGTGTCAAAACAAATATGAGTATGAGCGTATCATTAAAAGTACTAATACCACACTGTAAAAATACTGTTACAAGTAAAAGTCCTGTAGTGAAAATGTAAGTGTGTGAGTATAATCAGGAAAATGTACTGAAAGTATTAAAAGTAAAAGTTCTCTGCAGTAAATCGATACATGACTGCAACTAATGATTATTTTCTCTGTTTATTGATTATCTGATTTCAGAAAACAGTGAGAAATCTCATTTACCCAGAACCCAAAGTGAAACCTTCACTGTGTTTGTTTTGTCTAAACCTAAAAATTGTTAAAAAATACATTTAAAATAATTGAAAAGAAAAAGCAGCAACTCGTCAAATCTTTGGAGCTGGAAGCTGAAATGTTTTGTTTTTTACATGAAAAATTATTTAAACTGTTGCTTGTGTTTAAGTAATTTTCAGACTTTATCTTTTATTAGTTGTAATTACAGTTATGCTGAAGTGATGTTAGGTAAAACTGGACCAATACAGTTTTATGTCTCTGGCCCTTTAAATTTCACCAGGCAATCATCAGAAATGTTGTTACATTGTTGCTACAAATGTTCTTTACATGACACAATCGTTCTGATTGGTCTGAGGTGGCCGAGGTGGGCGGAGCAAATATTTAACTAATCACTGATTCCAGAACTGTTGAACACTGATGAAGAATGTTGTTTTTTATTAAACTGTTTGATTCATAATGAAAATATTTTCACAATATTCTTCACTTTTTATGAGAAAGGGTTTAGAGTGACTTCCTGATGCATTCAGGTGAAATGGGCCATTTTTCTGAAACTAGCAGGTTTTTACCAGGAACATTAAAATCATGAGTCAGTATTCCAGAAATAATTTTTGTCTGATTTTGTTCTGATTTAGTTTGAGTGAATTCACAGGTTGTTTTCAAAATGGCTGATGTGACATGACATAGTCAGGCCTGTAAACTAATGAACCAATGACTGAACTGATAAATGAATTCAACCATTAACAATCAAATAAAACATGACATAAAACAGTCTTTGAATTAATCTGAAGTTTTATATCATTTTTACCCATCAGTCATGCTCTGTCCCATTTTTCCTGAACATGTCATCAAAGGTGAGAGGGGTCCCGATGTGTTCGAAGGTTCTAAAGTTTTTTACTTGACAACATATTTTCTGTTTAAAAATATAAGCACACAGTGACATTTAAGGTGGACTTCAGACTTTAAGGTGGTTTCCCCCGAACCTGTTTCTAAATGTATAAACCTGGTCTGTGCAGACAGAAACAGAAACAGTGTTTAGTGTTGAGTTTATCTGGATGATTGTTGGAGAGTTTTTCTCACAGCCCTGAATCTTTTCCACTGATTGTGTTTTTTGTTTCTTTCAGGACGAAAGAGACGACGACACAAAGCCTGAAACAATCTGCGGAACGATCTCCAACAGAACGACACAGAGAGGTGAAACTGGAGTTTAAAGAAAAAGAAAAGAGAGATTATTGAGTCTCCTGATTTAGAAACTGGTTCAGCTGCTGATAAAACTCACTCAGAGCTCCTGAAAAGCAAAACCTGCTGCTGCTGATTGTGACTGTTCTAAATCTGAGACACATAAAGTTGAATTTAAATCATTGTCCTGAATCTTGAGAATTAATTTGGAAAATAAAAATAAAAGCTCTGCTGTTTCTGTAACATTCCCTCAAAAAAATCTTATGGTGGACAAAGTACTGGAACTGGTACTGTACTAAAAGTAGTGATACTACAGAGTAGAAATACTCTGTTACAAGTAAAAGTCATGAATCCAAATTATACTCAAGTAAAAGTACAAAACTATCAGCATCAAATGTACTCACAGTAAAAATATTCGTTGTGCAGATTAGACCAGTTTAACATCTGTAAACTAAACCACTGATTAAACTGTATTAAATATTAAGACAAGTAACAAATATTAAAAGCATCAAGACAAAATGTAAAAGCAACATGAGACAATATAAAGAGTATTTACATTGAAATTAAAGAGTTAAATAGAAAATAAGAAATACAGAGTAAAAGTCACAGAGCTGTGTGAGAAAATTATTTATTAATTAATAATTAATAAAAGACCGCGGAGAATAGATTTAACGACTTAATAAAGGGCTGTGTGGTTCATCATTTAGTGTAATTTATTTATTGATTTTGTTTTGTTTTATTTATTTGAATCTACAGCTGTTAGGTAAATGTAATGGAGTAAAAGTATGAAGTATAAACTAAATGGAAATAAAAGGACCTCAGAACTGTACCTGAGTAAATGTACTTTTACCACAAAACTGTAGTTGGTTTCATTGATATTTTGTATTTTTATAAACAGATTAAGATTAAATCAATAAACCAAACTAAAATTCATCAAAAAGAAACCGTTTATTAGATAAATGTTTATAAGAAAATCATAAATGTGTTCTGTTGTCATCTCATTTTAATCACTGTTTCATCAAATAATTTATTATTTTGCCAAATTTTTGCATTAAATTTAATTAGTTTCCACCAAAACATCTCAAATTACTTAAACTATTTGTGCTTGTATATATTTGTATTTATATATTTCTTGTTTATTCACTGACGCCTAAATATACAAGGAAACAACAAGATAGAATTCAGAAACAAAGACAGTTCATTCATTTGTTCACTAAAATGACTCGTTTGTGTTTGAACTTTTGATTTAATCCTGAAATCTGCAGTGAAGACCAGGACCTGTGACTGAAACCTGCACAGAAGCCAGTAAGTTTACCTTGAGCTAAGAATTTCTCTTGGTAAAACTAAATGTAGAGAAACTCTTGTGTTGATTACCAACATTAATTCTTCTGAATCAGACATTAAATCAGAGAAACAAGTTTTATAAACTGAAAACAGATTAAATCAGACATTAACTCAAATGAATTTTAAATTACCTGACATAAAGAATTAATTTGGAGCCTTGAAAGCCCTAAAAGATTATTTATTTCTATTTCATAATTTGTGTCCATGAGTTAAATGTTCACAGAGCCTATAACGTCTTTAAATGTTTGTTCAACCTGAAAATGACAAAAATAAACAGTTATTTATCTGAAGTTAAAATAAAATTTCATCCTGGAGGATTAACTTTTAATCTGATGAACTAAAATTAAAATACTGTTTATAAAATATCCAGAATCTCAGAATAAAAACTTTTAAATTAACATCTCTTTTTTTATTTTCATGAGAAGCAGAAAATGTTTCACCTCCTAGGAACAAAAACAACTGATTTAGTCTCTGCACAAAGTTGAAGGATGGAGGAGAAAACTCAACCTTGGAAACTGGCTTTAAAAAAGAAAAAGTCCACTTACTACTGTTTTTTTCTGGAGCTTTCGGCTGATTTCCTGCGAGGAGGTTGTCTGAGTCACAGTCTGTTAAAGGTTTAAAAAACTATGATAAATCAACAGTTTGATTCCTAAAACAGAGATATTTTAATCAGTGGTGAAGATCCTGTGTTTACTGAAGTAAAAGTAACAGTAATACAGTGTAAAAATACTCTAAATACTTCACTGAAGTATCAGATAAAAATATACTCTCTGTGCAGAATGAGGCCTTTTTTGAGTGTTAACGTGCAGAGGTCCTGAAAGGTTTTTATCGTATGTGCACAATCAAAATAATTAGTGTCCACAAGTTATTATGTTATAAAATAAACTATTATTTCTCAGTATTTTAGTTGTTGGGAGAGTTACAGGTAGCAGTATCAGTGGTGGAGTCGGACAGTTTTCATCTCTTTGTGGTGACACTGAAATTAGAATCTGGTAACTTGTAGTTTTTATATTTCAGTTTTTGTACAAATCAAACAAACGAGAAATAAAACGTTAATGAGCTTTAATTAGGCAAAGCCAGGCTAACAGTTTCCCTCTGTTTCCAGTCTTTGTGCTAAGCTAAGCCTCTTTTCTTTTTTTCAGTTTACCACTAGAAAACATTTTTTCATGTTCAAAGCCCAGAATTTAAACGTCATTGTGAGTTTCAGAGCTGACAAGTGTTTTCTTCCTCTGCAGAGGGAGGTGTTGTCGTTCCTACAAGAGTTTTCCATATGAAGAAGAAAACTTCACAGCCTGTGATCAGCTGACCTGGAAACAACACCTACACGTGCTGCAGCTGGAGGCCACGCCCACCTCCTCAGGTCCAGGTGTCCTCTGGTCACATGTCAGCCGCAGGTGGAGATGACGGAGTTCAAGACGTAACATGAACTTCACTTTACAGACACTTTGATTTTCACTGTGAATCACATGATTCAGGTTCTGACTGGGTCTTTCCTGAAGGTTCAAGATGAGACGAACTCTTCAACTTATTGAAAACATTTGTTACACTGTAAAAAAAGGAAAGCAAACGAGGAAACTGCGGTGGATGACACGAGTTCACGCCAAATAAAAGATGATTTCTGATGATTTTACTCACTCTAATTACAGCAATATTTGTTCAAGACTTTGCATGTGTTCAGTGTAAAATCCCTGTTTTTGTCAATGGAGTCTGGTAGTGATATATAGAGATGTTTCTGGTTAAACTAAAAGGATCTTCCTCTTTAATAAAAAGCTCTGTCTCTGTAGGAATCCTCTCATCATGTTGTCAGACACTGAGAATAACAACCTGAGTCTGTCAGTGACAAAACAAGAACTTTAGTGGACGGACTTTGACGTGGACGATCGTCCATTGGATTATATTACAACAGCTGTTCTGATCAATACTGCACCAATTCCAAAGATTTTTATCTCTGTCAATCATTTACACCCAAAAACTTTCCTGTATTAAACAACCAAAGATCAAATTGGCAGAACTTTTCTAATAAACCTCTCACTTTGAAATAAGAGACAAGCTTCATTTTTAGTTTTTACTCCAGACGCTGATTATTTCTGAGCCCGAACAAGCTGTGATTGTTATTTCTGCTGAAGACCATGAGCTTCAGTTTTTACAGTGCAGACTGGAACATGTGAGGTTCTGGACGAATCTGTGGAAAAAGACTTTTTAAAAGTTTTTGATGACACATTAGTCATCGACAGGAAATGAATGCAGAGCAATGCAGGAAATGTTTGTTGGTGTTTGACTGCTGGTCCAGAGTCAGCAAAAAACTCCCATCATCCCTTTCACTTAAATCAGCTGCTGTAGAGGCTCAACCTCCACCAAACCTCTGTTTATTTACAGCCCATTTTACACAGTTTTACAATTCAAGTTCTAAATGGTTTCTGCTTGTTCCAGGTGAAGAAAGGTCGATGATCTCGGACTCTGCCCCGAACACCTGTTGTTTCTCTGTGTAACTGTGGTTCTTCAGGTTTGATCTCCCTCTAACTGAGTGACAGTCAGCAGCTTAAACTGCTGGAATCAGACCCAGAGAGTTCAGAGTGAAGCTGAACTGGAGATCAGTTAAAAAGACTTAGAAGTCATTAAACACCAGAGTTCATCTCTGATATCCAGGAAACTGATGCAAAGATCAAGAATCAGAAACAGAGTTTGGTGTTTGTTACAGCGACTTTTGGAGAAGACAGTAAGCCAAGTTTAAAGTAGTAGAACGTGTAAACTGGAGTAGATATTTTTCCAGCTCTGGATAAACATGTACATATGTCTGGTCTGGACCCAGTGAGTCCTCCACTGTTGGAACCACAGCGATCAGGATCAACATCCATCAGTGCAGAAACAGGATCTGGACTCAGTCTCAGGGCGTTTTTATCTCCACTGAAGAAGAAGAAAAAAAACTTCATGTCTGTGTTTAGTGAACTCGCTGCTCCACCCGCCCCGTCCTGGATGGAGTGTGACCTACATTCCACTGACCCCACCCACCCTGGACATCCCCCTCGGTCCCTCCCCCCGTCTCCCTCTCTTCACATACATACTGTACATACATACTCAGTGTGGGTGTGTCCGCGGTCGTCGAGGTCGTTTCTGTTTGCTTTGGAGGGAAGTCACATCTGCTGAGGTTTTTATAGACCAAACAGGCTCAGGGACTAAAACATGGACTCTAAACTTAGAAACTAAACTCTGAACTAAACTTAGAGACTCAACTCAACAACAACTTGGAGAGTAAACTCTAAAAGTAAACTCAGGAACTACATTTATTTATTTAACTTTAAAATTGTTATTTTATTTGTTATTGTTATTTAAATTTAAAATTGTCTAAAATTGTTATTACACGTGGTTTCTTAAACTCCAAAACTAAACTCCCTGATAATAAACTTGGCAGGTAAACTATAGGACTAACCTTTAGGACTAAACTCATGGACTAGATTTACATTTAAACTATGGGACTAAACTTGAGGGTTAAACTTGGGAAATTTGGGAATTACATTTGGGAAGTAAGTTGTGGGACTAACCTTGGACCAGATCTATAGTTTGGGACTAAACTCAAGGACTGAAATCAAATACTATAACCAGGACTAAACTCAGGGGCTAGAGAAATCATTTCTGAAACAAAACACAGGTACTAGACAAAACAGGGACTAAATTCAGAGGCTGAACTCAGGGACTAAACTTGACGACTAAACACATTCGAGAGCTAACCCGAGGGACTAACACAAGGACTAAATTCTGGAACTAAGATCATGAACTGTCGTCAACAGTCAAAGTCAGAGGCTGAATATATGGATTAATTTCAGGGACTCAAGTCGACAGCTAAAATACACTTTACAACATGTAGGAGGATCAGTGTGTTAACATGAGAATAAACATACAAATATTTAAAGATCAGCAACACCATGGATGTTTAAAAACATGACCGAGCCAACATGAATGCCTGAGTGTTGGGGGTTGCGGTTCCTCGAGGTCTGATTCTTGGAAGTCTTGAGGGAGGGACGACCTTTGACCCCTGCAGTTGCTGCCTCGGAGCTTCACAACCTCCCACGCAGAAACATACAGATATATTTACATTGTGTGGTGATTTAACTGAAGGTCTTATCCCGACAGGCTGAAGATGAGCAGCAGAACAAAACCTCCAAAAACAAACCCTAAACCAGAACCTGACCCTGCCCCAACCTCATAAAACCAAGTCTGAACCAGGACCAGACAAAATGTCCTCACTTTTCTCACTTTACATCTCTAAAATCACTTCGCAAAAATGTCTGTACTGTCCCAAAAAATGGTCTTTACCCTCCAAAAATATCCAAACTATCTAATAATGTTCTTATTTTCGAAAATGTCCCCACTTTTCAAACAGGTCCCAAGATGTCATGACTTTTGAAACATTCATGTCTTCATACTCAAGAAAGGTCCTCACTTTGCAAAAGTGTCCCTACTGTCCAAGATATCTAGACTGTGTTTTCTGTTGTCTTCTACTGTGTGGTCCAAAGACATCATGAGCCATTAATACAACATGTGAGGTTGAGAGGTGAGAGAATATAAATGACCGACAGACTTCAGTCATTGTTTTACATCTGTTCAGTTTATTTCATCTTTAGATGAGTCAACCTCTTGAATTTGCAGAAAACTGCAGCTTAAACCAGTTCACAGTGTTTTAAATTCAGGCTGATGGGTATTGAAGTTTTCAGACCCATCAGACAGAAAGGACATGATTTCTCTGAAACAAAGGTGAAAGTATTAAAACTGGTGGCCATTACGTCAACCTAGAGTGGAGCAGGACTGATCCTGAAACCAGGAAGTAAGTTAGCATGTTAGCACTTCAAACTATCACTAACTTTCTAAGAAGAAAGGCTTTTGTAGAAGAGCTCAGAGCTAAATGAAATGACCAGTTGGAAGCTTAGTGGTGGAGACGTTGACGTCATGTGACTGTGGTGTAGTTGGTTTATAGCCTAACATTAGCTTTTTACTTCTGGAGATTGGATTTAGGCTTCAAACATCAGAACAGTGGTGTTCATCTGTGAAGATTATCTGATCAACTAAACCTGGAAGGATCAGAAACTTTAGTTGGTCACAGTTTATTTTCTGGAATAATCCAAAACACAATGAAAAAATCCCATTGGCTTTTTGTGGAGGAACCAGGCTGATGCTGACTTCAGGTTGGACTACAGAAACACATCATCACTGTGGGACTGTGTTAAGTTGTTATGATATCTGAGAGTCCTGCGATTGTTAAAAAGAAACTACTCTGAACTTTCAGATTTTCTTTAAACCGCTTCAATCACTTTGTATCCGTTTCCATTGACTTTTTTTTGGTTGTAGAGGTGATAGTGATTCGGAGGCTGATCATTCTGCTGGAGTCGTATTTTTACCACAGAATCCCCATTTTCCTCCCAGTTCACTGTTGTTTAGAGTTTCAGTTTTACGGTAAGTTTGGAGGTAATTTGAAGGTGTGTGATCACTGCAGCTGGAACTTTAGAGAAAAGGTCCAAAACCAGACGAATTCAAGGTTTCTTAATGTGTTTGTTTCCTGTCGTTGCAGTGCACCACCTTCCTCTGAGAGTTAAGATCTTCGCTCTGACTTCATCCCACAAACAGCTGAGTTGAGTCGAGCTTCGTCGTCTCTGCTTCTGATTTCCTCCTGCACAAAGTCTGGGAGTGTTTTCTGCCTGGAAACTGTTTTTTACAGACGGACTGACGGACGGTTGGACGGACCGCCTGCCCGCCTGCCTGAGTGTTTTTTCTTTTTCCCTCCTTTTTCCTTTTTTTATTTCACAACCTCGCTGAACTTGAAAATGAAAATGAACTCACGTCACCTCTGCCTGCTGCCAGATCCTGCTTTTGTCCCAGTTTCCCTCTCAGAGTCTGTGCTGAGTTTACAGTACTGAGCTCACCTCTCTCTCTGCAGCAGCAGCATGTTGAGCTAATTCACTTTGAATAATGAGGATGTTTATGTGGTTTTGTGTGTGAGCTGCAGGGGCGAGTCAGGCCGCCGCCGCCTCTGCTGCCAAAAAGGTGTTTTGAGGTGAGCAGGTGACACGAGGCCGAGTCGTGTGAGGAGCTGTCAATCAAACCCTGATAGATGAAGTATCAGCATCACACACAGTGCGAATAAAAGCAGCTCTTTGTCTGCCTCTATCTCAGACAGGATGACGTATCGCCATCACCTCCACCTTCCCTCCTCCTCCTCCTCCCCTCCAGTGTTTGTTCATGTCATGATGATGATGATGATGATGGTGGTGGCGCGGCTCGACCTCCAGCCTCCTCCTGCAGCAGCTTAAAGGGTTAACATGCAGCCACAACAAAGGAGCCGGCGTGTGCATGAGTCGAGAGGGGGGTGGGTGGGTGGGGTTTGGGGGGAGGAAGAGGTGGAGGAGGTGGGGTGCTCCGGCTGCCTTCTAGCCCCGCCCTGGAATTCTTTAGTGGAGAGGCTGTTTACAACCTCGACGCATAGGAGTCCCCGGGTTCATCGGCCCCGGTGGGGAGGGGGTGAGGAGGAGGGGGTGAGGAGGAGGGGGGGGGAGTTGGACTCACAAGCAGAGAGGAAAATGGTACAGGAAGAAGACAATAAGAAAATATGTTGAGGGCCTCTGGAGCTGCAGGATCAGAGCTTTTGTTCCTTGGTTCTTTATGATTCTTTGTTTTCTGTCTTTAACTGTGTTTAACATGCACATGTCTGAGCTGATGCAGACACGTGAAGGGGAGAAACCACCACCACCCCCCCATCAAAAAAAAGAAGAAAAAAAAAGAAAGAGAAACCCTGTGGACTTTCCTCTGCTGCAGCTGATTCCTCCTCCATGCAGTTAGTTAGTTTGATTTGATTTCAGCTTCGTCTCCTCTGCTGCAGGAACAGGAACAAAACATGTTTGATGCATGTTTTCGTATTGAGGAGGTTTCTCTGCTGCTGACGGTTCCAGTCTGAGCTGCAGAGTCTGACGGTCGCTCTGTGTGGGATGTAGAGCAGCATGCATGTTGTTTATAATCTGCTGCTGTAGTTCACACACCCCTCCCATCTCCTCCTCCACACTTGTGTTTACATCTACATTTTACATGAGTCTCACATCTGTTTCTGCACAGAGCAACAGTAGAAATATATTTACACAGGGAGACAAAGAAAAAACACAACTTATTCTTATCTATTAATCATTTCTTGAGTCAATGTTTGGTCATAAATCAGTGAATATTTCCTGTTTGAATTTCCTGTTACCCAAGTTCACGTTTTGTTTTGTCTAAAACTCAGATATCTCTGTAAGATATTTTATTTTCTGAAAGAAAAGTGACAAATATTCACATTTCAGAGGCTGGACTGAAAAAGTGACCTTAATGACATTTTTCTGTCGACTGACTGATCAATCAGTGGACTAATAGAATACAAATAAGAGCTAATTCAAATGACATCTGTAGTTTTGTTAATTTCACGATAAAAAAAAACATGTCTCTACTATTATCTTGCATTTTACAAGACCATAATCATATAAATAGACTTTTAAAGTAGTTTCATTACTACCATAAAAAGACATCTTCAATACATACAAATAACTGTGTTTATGAATATGTTTGAATACAACACAAATATTTTTATTAATATCTTATATTCTGAGTGACATTAAAAGTTCAAATCAAAGCTGAATTTGTTTCATTTCATCTATAAAAAAACATAAAACCCTAATAAAATATATAAAGATTTTTAAAAGTAAAAGCATCAACATAAATGTTTGTAAACATAATACAAAATATGTGTTATTTAGTGTGACCATGAAAATCATGTAAAGTTAAAACATAACAACTTCATTGTGTTTTAGAATCTGTTTTATATGAATAAGACATAAGTAGATTAACACATATATTTAAATTAATATCAGGTATTTTTATGGTTCTAATGTTCCACTATGATAAAGACAGATTAAAGTTAAAGCTTCTTTGTCATTTCAGCCACAAACACAAAAACATCGAGTTAAATCTCTTAACGTGTTTTTATATGAATAATGATATCATTTTACATATTTAATGATTTCCTGTGTTCGTTTTGTCGGTCATTTATATTTTCTGAACATTATATTGTACCTGCAGTTGTTCACTACATGACTCTCACGCGCGTCCTCGCGGGTATCGCGGTCCCGCCTCGCGCCTGTGTCTGCTTCCCAACCTTTCCCCTAGTTCGAGCGCGCTGCCGGGTTCACCGGGTTTACTCTGACACCGCTGACTCCTCGGCCACGCCCCCCGACAGCCACGCACCCCGCCTCGGGCCAATCGCGTCGCGGCCACGTACTGATCACGCACCGCCTCGCCTCGGATTGGCCGGAGTCCGCTACACCTTTGCCTGTGATTGGCTGCGTGTTACCACCCGCCAGACTGCTCTGAATTTTTGTTTCTGTGTTTTCCCCTCGGGTTTTTTTTTTTTTTTTTTTGGCTCCACTCAGCTGAAGCCAGTCTGCTGGCAGAGAGCTCAGCTTATTAATGACTGCTCGCGCTCCTGCTGCTGTCTCTGCCTTTATTTTGAATTATCTGTCGCTGGTTTCGGACTCGTCCTCATGTAACCGGCGGGCCTTTGCTGCCAGGTGAGTCCGCTGCACAGCCGCTCAGACCCAGCCCTTTTATCAACTGTCCGACGCCGATATTTCATTAAAGTAAGTTGTTGTAGCGGAGCTGTTTAAACCTGCAGGTTCATAACAACACGAACTGGTCTCGGGTCGGGACCGCTGCAGGCTGCAAGTTGACTTATAACTATGACCGGCGGATTGGTTTCGTCTTATTTTGGCGCTGATGGCTGGTTTATCTGAGGTCATAAATGAACCCAATGGCTCCTGTGTGTGTGTGTGTGTGTGTGTGTGTTTGCTGTGTGTTCACAACAGTTTGCATCCTGCGGTTGCTTCGCTCCATCATAAAGTTATAAAACTGACGGAGACTGGACCCGGTTCTTTCTACTATCTTAACGGGTACGATCTGAACCCCGTACCAATTGAAGGTCTTTGTTGTTGCTGTGATGAGAGCTGCTTTTAATTCTGGGTTTTACCTGGACACGATGGCGCTGCAGCTGACAGGTATTTTCATTATCGATTAATGGCAATAATCAATTAACTGTAAAACATCAGAAAACAGTCAAAAAATCTAAATCTTTGTCAATATTCAGTTTAGTAAAATGAAAGAAATTCTCACATTGGGACTCAAATTAAATTCTGTTTTATTATAACTATTAATCACTGATCTGTTGATTAATTTTCTGTCAATCAATTAATAAATAGATTATTGCAGCTCAGCACAACTAATGAATAATAAAGTGAGATGAAACCCAGAGGCTGGTGTGATCTTCATGTGTTTAGTGTCAAATCATCAGACAAAAGAAGTGTCAAATAATAAAACAAATAACCTGCCTCATTATCAATTCTTCTTCTTATCGATTGAGTTAATCTGACAATAATCAGTTTCTGTTTAAAATGACAGAAACATCAGATATCACCTGTCTACCTTTATAAATCAGAGTTGACATGTTGAATGTTTTGTCTGAAAACACAAAATAAATTCACTGTTGTCAGAAAATAGACAAATATTAGTTCAGCAAAGCTAGAATCAGTGATTCCTGTTTCTATAAATCTATCTCCCCATGATCCAACACCGAGAGAAACTATTGCACATCAAATGTCTTCAGTCAAAATTCAAATGTCCAGCATTAAAAATGGATAAATTTCCTGTTTTATCGACGATCAATTCGAGCAGGTTCGAGCTCGGTTCGTCTGTAAAACTGCACCAAAAAAAAAACCTGCAGCTGAGCACAACAAAGAAACAGGAAACGAGAGGGAGAAAAAAAAAATATAAAAACCAAACAGGAAATTAAATCAAGAGTAAGTCAATGAAGTTCAATCAATAAATCCTCTATTGGTGAAGTCACATGTTGATGAGTGTGATAATAATAATTTAACAGAGTTAAAACACATTGGCTCCTGTTGGAGGTGGTTGTGGGTCCATGTGTTGTTACTCTGCATTGTGTCTTGTTGCTGTAATCTCATTATGTGCTGCTGTGTGATGTGTTTTGTGTGATGTTCTGCGTGAGAGAATCAGCGCCGGAGAATGATACTCTGTGTGTGGCAACAGATTGACTTGTTCTCCAACTACTTCCTGTTGAGGAGCTTCCTCTCTCTCTCTCTCTCTCTCTCTCTCTCTGGGTTGATGGTGCATGTAGTATGGAGGAGTAGGGGTGGGAGCGTCTCTTTTTTTCGTTGTGTGTGTGTGTGTGTGTGTGTGTGTGGGGGGGTGTGTGGCGCCACCTCCGTCTGTCTATTCACCAAATTTCAGAGTTCCACCTCGGCCTGAGCATGAGACGATGGGTGTACCCGCTGCGATGGGGCCTCTCTCTCTCTCTCTGTGTCAGCATGTATCCCGTCGCCCCTCAACGCCCTCCACCCTTCCTGTGTACGTGCAGCTGAGCATTCACCAGATGCCAGCCAACAGCGAAACACCTTTGTCCCCCCTCCTCCCCGTCACCTCCCACCCATATTTATTTATTTTACTTCCTCAACATTATTTTATTACGATCATTTTATTTTTCCTATTATTTCGTTGCGTTGTTTTCAGAGTCAGGAGAGTGGAAAGAACGACATCACTGGTGATTATAAAGAATTGGTGTTCACTTTGGTTCCCAAAGGAGTAGAAAGAAGAGAACATGGGCCATTACCTGAAATCACTCCTAGTTTCACTGTTCACTTTACCCTGTTACAAACAAGGGGCACGTGCGTTACAGCTCCACCTACAGCAGGGAGGAAAAAAGTGTGGCATTGATTAACTTTGAAATAAATATAACACAGTCCCACAGTGATGATGTGTTTCTGTAGTCCAGTCCTGAAGTCAGCATCAGCCTGGTTCCCTCTAAAGCCAATGGGATTTTTTTTTGTTGTGTTTGGATTATTCAGAAAATAAACTGTGACCAGCTAAAGTTTCTGATCCTTCAGTTTTAGTTGATCAGATAATCTTCACAGATGAACACCACTGTTCTGATGTTGAAGCCTAAATCCAATCTCCAAGTAAAAAGCTAATGTTAGGCTATAAATTAACTACACCACGGTCACGCAATCAGCGTCTCACCACTAAGCTTCCAACTGGTCATTCCATTTTGGCTCTGAGCTCTTCTGCAAAAGCCTTTCTTCTTAGAAAGTTAGCTGATAGTTTGAAAGCGTGAGTAGAAGGCGCCTGTGAGGCTGTAAAGGTGGACTGGTGAGGTAGATGGGTTTTCATGTTAGCGATCGACAACCCTCTGTAGTCTCTTCTTAGACACTTTCGTTAGCAACCGCCTTTTTTTAAGACCATAAAGCTTCAAACATCAGGAGTGGGGTTACGGCCAGGCTGTGTCAGAGAATAAAACCTGAAAATGTCTTGAGCTTGTGTTAAAACCACAGACCTTATTTCAGACGGCAACCAGAAACACACACTGACTTTGGGACGAGGGAACAGGAAGTGCTAACATGCTAACATGCTAACTCACCTACTCAGACTTTCTGACAAATCAGACTTTCAACGAAAACTGGCGTAAACATTCAGTTCTTATTTTGTTGTAAGCCAAACCTCTGCTACAAAAGAATCAAATTTAACGAGTATTTCTTCAGGAAAAAATGGCTAACAACTAGCTTAGCAAAGAAAACTCTTTTTTGATTACTGGCAGGGGGTGGTACCTGGTCAGGTACAGGCTTTCAGGATGTTCGACGATAAAACTAATGCAGCAACCCAAACGCACAGTAATCAAGTTGGGATCCCAGTTGGTTCCCAGCTCTGCTTTGTTCATTCCATGGATATGTTAATGGTGTGTTCCATTTACATGGCGTGTCAGAACTAGGAGTGACGTTACCTCCAAATTAAGTGTTCCAGTTGAGAAGTTGGAAAAACATGGCTACTCACAGGAAAGCTGTGTTGTTGCTCTTTCAGAGTATCAAAACAAATCTGCACTCCACAATTTATTTTCTAAAGCTGCCGTGAAAGAGACAAAGGCACCTTTGTTTATTAGCTGTTGTCAAAATGTGCATATTCACTGTATTTCCTGTGTGAGAGACTGTATTGTTAGTGGCAGGATGGCATACAGATATTTTAAACACTTACAAACCATCACACGTCTCTGACCCTACCTCTGTAATCAGATAAACCTGTAACCTGATCCCTCTGTAAGTGTGATCATGGAGTCAACATGGTTTCTGAGTCGACACAGTGGATGAATTCATGTGTTTGAAAGAACTGAAAGTTTGACTTTTTTTTTTTTTTTTTGTATTTGGAAACTTCTCCGCACCTTGGTTCTGATTCTTTTCGTATTTGAGTGGAAAATAATATTTAATATAAAAGACAAAACTTACAGCATCTTTTAACCTCCGTATCTGCCTCAGGTTGACCGGATGGACGGCCAGCCAGCGGCGATCATGGAGCTGAAGCCATGCATCGAGTACCACGACTTGGAGGCCGCGGAGGCGCTCGTCAGCATGAGCTTTTGGGGTCAAAGGTCGCACAAACCCCGCCCACTGACCCCCACCTCTGACTCCTGTGACTCTATCCATCTCCACCCAGATGGAGGGGACACTCCCAAAGACCTGATCGCTCTGTCCTCACTGGTAAAAAAAGACAGAATCTACAATTGGGTTTAAAACCAACCAAACAATAATTAATCTGTTTTAAATTAACTTTAAACTTTTGTTGTTCCCTCCTTCAGTGTATGACTCCACCTCACAGTCCGAGCTTCGCCGAGGCCTCCACCACCGCGGTCCTCACCACTACCACCTCCGCCATGAGCCCCACCTCCAGACCAGTCTTACCGGGCCTGGGGCTCAGCATCAGCCCTGCCCTCCTAAGTGACTCCCACACTGGCTTCCCCCAACCCTCCCCCTCGTCCTCTCCCTTCGCCTCAGAGACCTCAGCACTTCCACCTCACACAGAGTCGTCCTGCGTGGCTCCGCCCGGCAGAGCCATGGCCACCAGCGTCATCCGCCACACTGCCGACAGCCTCAGCATTCCTCCCCCTCCACCTCCCGCCCCTTCCTCCTCCCAGCCGACAGAAACCTCCACATCGCCTCAGCCGGGACCTCCACAGACACTTCCAGAGGAGAAGGACGGACCTCCTCCATCTCCCCACAGCCCGTCCTCTCCTCCCTCCTTGGCATCTCCTCATCACTCCTCCCCAGTGTCTTCCTCCCACTCTTCCTCTCCGGTCTCCTCCTCTCCAGTCCTATGCCAGGTGTTCCCAGTGAGCGGCCGGACGGGGATGATCTCCGCCTTCGTCCAGGCTCCGGTTCAAGTGCAGACTCAGGGGGGGCCCAAGCCCATCCTGCCCCAGTCCTCTTCTAGCTTTGCCCAGTCTCTGCTGGTGGGCTCTGCCGTGCCACAGGGGACCGTGATGTTCGTGGTCCCCCAGCCGCCTGTGTCCCAGCCCCCACAGGGCCCACAGACTGTCATGACCCTGGGCAACACCAAGCTGCTCCCCCTGGCCCCGGCTCCGGTTTACATGCCATCGGGGGCAAGTGGTGGTGGCGGCGCCTCACAGGCCGACTTCTCCCGCAGACGAAATTATGTCTGTAACTTCCCCGGCTGCAAGAAGACCTATTTCAAAAGTTCGCACCTGAAGGCTCACCTGCGCACACACACAGGTAGGAGGCGGAGTCACCACACAGAATCACTTGATTCTGTCTGCTGAAAACCATGTCCGTCCAAACCTGTTGTTGTTGCTTTTTTGTAGGTTGAGGATTTGTCCTGTTTGTGTGAATCAAGTTTGTTGTTTGTTTCTAACTCGTAAATGAATACATTTGGCACCTGCCTCAAACAATCAACTTAAGCACAACTTAGGCTGATGATAACGTCATTAGCTCGGCATGGTCAAACCTGATGATGGTGCTAGATGAGTTGGAGGATCACCAGAGTTATTACAATTCATCCTCAGGGGAACATGAACGTCTGAACCAAGTTACATCACAACCTGTCCAGTAGTAGTTGAAATATTTTGGTCTGGACCAAAATGGTTGACCGACAGTTACTACCATCAACATCACTTACTGTGGTACAGAAGTTTATGGTTGTTCCTGAAGAATCAAATCTGTTCTTGTTTCTTCCTCTGCAGGTGAAAAGCCGTTCAGCTGTCACTGGGAGGGATGCGACAAAAAGTTTGCCCGCTCTGATGAGCTTTCCCGCCACCGCCGAACACACACTGGCGAGAAGAAGTTCGTCTGCAACGTGTGCGACCGGCGCTTCATGCGCAGTGACCACTTGACCAAACACGCCCGGCGGCACATGACCACCAAGAGGGCATCCTCGTGGCCCGTCGAAACCGGAGACCTCAACAAAGTGGCCCTACCCAAGGGCCAAAACAGAGGCCCTGCACTTCCTGTCGGCGTGCTCGTTCCCACCGCCAACTAACAGACTCAGTCAAGAGCCCACAGGGCCAACTCAGGACCCTGGGAGGGGTGGGGGGGGCAACCAGACACTTAACAGTTAAACTTGCTGGTTGTTTCAATCAGCTCCACCAGCCACATCAGGACGATCTTTTCTACTTTACAAATCACATTCGGCTGGTGAACACAGTGAAGGCAACGACTGCACCCCGGCTACGTTTACACAAAGACCTCAGACCAGGGTCTTTAAACATGGTAAACTCTGGTTATCTGAAGTTAGGTTAAGATGATGTCTTGTTTTGAATTGGTTACTGAAGTATGGAAACCAGATCAGTTATCTTGCCTTTCCAAATAACGCGTCCAAGCATCTGATCTACAAGTCTGAAAGTCTGCAGACACACCAGCACCCCCTTGAGGCTGAAATATTTATTACACTCCAGTAGGACTGCAACTAACAATTAATCTGATGCTTATTTTTTAATTTTATAATAGGTATAATTTACCACAGACCAATGTGACATCTTTAAATGTCTGACCAGTAGTCCAAAGTCTAGATCTAGAGACTGCAAACGTCTGGTATTTATGCTTTAAAAAAAGAAGACGAAGACGAATTATAACTTGATTTCCAAAATAGTTGCTTATTATTAATTTTCTGTTGAATTCTGCATCGATTAATTGACCAATTGTTACAGCCCTACGCTCCAGTATTTCAGTTAATGTACCAAGTTCATTTTCACCACTGATGCTAGCGTAGCTTTTAGTAAGCTGGAGACTTTCGTTAGCTTGGTCGACTGTAAGTGACCAAGCTAATGAAAACTAGTGAAAACCTTTTTCCTCTTCAGTAACTCTTTACTGAACACAACGAACAATGTTAAAAACAGGATGTCAGGCGGGATCAAATAGTCTGGTTCAGAAAAAATACAAAGAAGTTCAGGGAGATATTGTAACCTTAAAGCAGATGTAAGTTCACAGCAGGCTAGTGTGTTAACCGTTAACTTAATTCAGACACTTTTTAGGTGTATTCATGCCACAGTAATTCAAATTATTAAGATTTAACACGTAAAATAATAAGTATTGTAATTTAATGTTGAAATCCAGATATTCTGAGTTTAGTTCATGTAGACGTAGCCGGAGCAGCCAGCGGAGGACAGAGCGAGATTCCCGCCCTGCTCAGGACATTTTATTTCCACCAACCACAAACTCACCGAGGAGGAGGAAGAGGAGGAGGACAGGAAGGCGACAGGCTGCTATTCATCCACGGACAGAAACCAACAAAAACCTGACATTGCACTGGATTTTTTAAATCTTGCTTGTTTTTGTACTCTCTCTCCGTGTATAATCATGTTTACTTCATGTGTATATGTCAAGTTTAGCAAAATGTATGCACTCTTTTTATTTTTTGCCAAAGCCTCTGTATTGTGCTTCTATTGTTAGCATACTTCTGTTTATTTGTCTGTGACTGTAAATATTGTAAATATATTGATATCTATATGAATGTTACGTGTATTCCAATCTGCATTTATGGACAGTACGAGTTATTGATATTTTAAAAATGTCAGTGGACAGTATTCCTCACTGTGATACTACCTACTATCTTTGCTTTACACATTATTATTATTATTATTTAATAAAGATTTGTTGAGGAAAAAAAGTGCTGTTTTTGATAGCTTGATTTGGCCCATAGTGTAGCCAGTAAGAAAATACCTCATGTTATTAAATGTTATTCTTAATAATAACTGCTTTTATCGGAATAATCCCATTTCTGAACATTTGGCTGTAAGCGATGGTGAAGAATATGGCTTTTATAATAAAACTTTACCACAAAAATAAGGGTTGCATTATAGTTTTTTTTTTCACTTCAATACACTATGAAGTTTCATTTTTGATGTATTTTGATATTGCTAACATGTAAAATTAGCATCCTAGCTAGGCTAACTCTAGTTTTTCAATTGATTATGAAAATCTTTGCTAGTTTGAGGGACTCTGTTAACAGCTAACTAACCATGTCCATGATCTGAAGTTTGATAACAATACTGGACTATCATTATAGTGTTTTACCATCAGCAGTTGTCCTTTAAAGGATTAAATGAGAGAAAACTGTTGGTGGTCAAATTAAAATATACAGTACACAGATCCACTTTGTTGAAACTACAACCACTGTTCCAAGATATGAGCACAAAGAGACACAATATCCCGCAAACCGCACAGTTTTTGTCTTCGTTTTGCATCTTTCAGTCTGGAGGTCTTGCTCCTGCAGTTATACGCCAGTGTTTGTAGGACGGCTCCATTTTAGTGTCCATCAAGTGAAGAGGTCGTATTGACTTATTTCACTGTCAAAAATCAATAATATATAGAATTTCCAAACTCTTGTATACTACAGTTTAAAGAGGTGGGGGACTTTTGCATATGTCCTGGGGCCCGTTCTTAGAAGTGGGTTTCAAACAGCAGACATTACATAGAATACTTAATATAGTTTTATTTCGCTGAGCAAACAACACATATTAATCACATACAGTTTATTATTGCTGACTTCCCACTTCTTTAAAACTTAAATCCGTATTAGATCAGTGTGAGGAATTTTTTATATGTTAAAAAGCAAACTGAAGTCAAACACAGACATGTATTATGACCTTCATGAGAAAACCTCACAGAAGTCCTTTGAGAAGTCGTTATTTTTACATTTTGTCCGCACTCAGCAGCTTCTTCCTCTGTGGATGTAGGTCAGAGACGTTAACGTGAGGCGGGAAATCTCTGCTCTGCGGTTAGATACCGAGGTTAATTCAGTTTTCTAGGCTGCGTCGCTTTATATAAACACATACATTGTCCCGTGAATGAAGTTTCTGCTCGGCGACAGCGAGGCCGTTACGTGTTGTGTTATACAACCGGAGCTCCGACCACTCTCTCCTCACACCACCCGGTAACAGCGCTCGGCCAATCACAAGCCAGCGCCGAGGGGGTGTGACCAATGGCAGGAGGGTGACGTTGCGCCGGGAAACGTGAGGGGGGCGCGTCATTGGCTGAGGAGGTACCCGCCCACTTGCCTTACTGACCGACATTCAGCAGAAGCCAAAGAAAATGAATAAAAATAAAACAAGTGAAAAAAAAAAAACAACAACAAAAAAAACACAGGAGTCTGATGGAGAAGAAGTAACCGGAGTCACAGCGACATCATGTGGCGATGAGCGGTACTGCGGCGCATCTTAAAAACAGGGAAACTGTATTTGTAAATTACTATATATATATATATATATATATATATATATATATATATATATAGTAGTTTGTTTAGGTAGTGATCTGTAGCAGGGACAGACTTAGAAACTTCTGAATGAAGAACATTTGCAAAATATTTTTTTAAGTTGTGTACTTTAGCACATAAATCTTCAAAAGTGTCCATGTTTTTCTTATGTTTTGCAAAAAATATTTGTATGTAGGATTTATACAGTAGTTTTAAAGACTTCTGTGGATTTTAAGACCCTTGATAATCCAAACTGTTTTTCCATTGGATATGTGTCCAATTATCTAATAATCTACTAGTAGTTGTTGTATCAATGGGACTGATACAAAAAAATAAGAAAGAAAGATTGGATCCATCAGGTTAGATCTTGAAGTGGCGTTATTAAGTTCCATAAAATAAAAATACAAAAGTAAAAAGCCTTTATTGTCATTGTACAATGAAATCAGTGAGTTAAGTAAAGTATAAGTAGCTAAAAAGCACAGTATAGGAGTAAATGTACTTAGTTACTGAATATCATATACACAAGTGATTTTCACCAGGCCTTTGTATAATCTAAGTGTTAGGTCGATGTTGTTGTGTTGTAACAACGTTAACTCATCTCGGCCACTAGGTGGCGACACCGACTGTTCACGTGCGTTTGCAGGTTCTGAAGTAGCCAATCAGAGCGCTTCTCTCCGGACACAGCTGATAAGTCACCTTCACCGGTTTAGAGGGAAAATGAAGCCACAACGTTTGTTTCAGATCCTGAAACCTGAACAAATAAAAGGTACAACACGTTCAGATCATCAGAAACACACACACACACAAGAATCCGGTCTTTAAATCTGTTGTGTCGAAGTGAAGCGAAGAAACCGGCAGATTACCGGGTTGTGTTCCTTTGTTGTCTGATAATTCAACAGTTTTTAGGCTAAAACCGTTAAAGTCAGCTCTAGTTTTCATACCTGACAACACATATAACAGATCTAAATGCAGAGTTATAATAATGTGTGGTGTCTAAAAATAGTTTTTGGCGCTAAATTATCGTGGTGACAACGCCTTTATGTGACAGTAAACAACAAAAAGCGCGGCAGCGGGAAACAAACAAAATAAACAGTGTAAAACACCGTCACATACACATACTGTCACTTTAATAAAAGCAGATTGATGTCAGACACGTTAACACACTGACATAAGAACAGAAACACAGTTAATGTATTTATCTGGTTCAGTTTGAGGGAATATGAACAGATGTGTAAAACTGGATTATTAAATATTCAGACCACTTTGTGTTTACGTGACAGTTTTATTCATGTGGAGCCATTTAAATGCAAATTAAACAACTGATTTCCATTTACAAGCTAATATCTCATTACGGAAATCAGATTTCCTTTTGTGACTTCAACATTATTTTTTAACTTTATGATCGTGTTTTAAAATGACAGTTTAACGGTTTGTAACTGTTAAATATTTGTCCTTTTTGTCAGTCAGTTCCGTAAACGCTCATTTTAATAGTTTTGTAACACCGGTTTCTCTGCAGTTTTGTAACCCCGCACAGACAAAGGCGTTTGAATTTCCCGCAGCACTGCAGGCGTCACGTGAACGCGGCTCGCAGCCTGATTGGCTCCGTCGTAGCGTCAGTTTAAAGAGCCAGCGCAAGCTGCGTTCCTATTGGCCGGCCGCGTTCTAGCGCCAAGATTTCAATAAAAAGGCGAGCGGACAACAGAAGCCGCTTCAGTCTCTGCTCTTCGTCTGTGTCTGCTGCTCTTTAGTTTAGATTTTCCTCCTTTTGTCTTTTGTTACTTTTAGTTTCCTAACTTGTGTTTTTATTTGTCTGAACTGAAAATGCTTTCCGCTCGCTCTCCTCTCTCCGTCAGGGATGAAAACACACTCAGCAGTCAGATCAACAACATGGCGCTGGATAAAGAAAACACGGTGAGAAGAAGAAAAACAGTAAAACTCCCGTTTCATCTGTTCAACGTTCAACTGTGTTTTTACTTGAAGTTCACAGTGTTTTTAACTTAAAACTCGCGGCAGCCATTTCCTGAGCAGCTCAGTCTGACTGACTGACCCGGATTTAACCTGTGTTTCTCTTTGGCTGATGTGATCAAATCAAACGTATCGATTCTGCGTTGATTCTTGTTTCTGATCACTTTAATGATTTCCGGTCATTTTATCTTTTCAGCCTCCGAGTCTGAACAACACCCGCATCCTGGCGTCTAAAACCGCGCGAAAAATCTTCGACGATGCTGCGGTAAGTGACTGAAATCAGCTGAAACCTTCAGGATTTTAAACTAATCGATCAGACAGATGATCGATACTCATATTAGACTCAGTGATTGGGAGTTTGTCTTGTTTATTTTGGTCATGTGGCGCCTAAAATGTCGGTTCTGGCGCCAACAGGGACAATCAGCTGATCCTCACCTGTCTCCTCTGCAGGTTTTATTGATCCGTGATTATTGGTGATTTTAATGTTTTGATAAAGAGTCTAAAGATTCTTATCAATAACAGCTGAGCTCAGGTGGAGAATATTATTGATCAGTATTGATCTGACTGTGGTGTTTGTCTCTAATGTGAGCAGGATCTTTAGTTTTTCTATCAGAGAGAAAAGTTAAACTGCAGCAGGAAGAAAATTAAACTGAGCTGTGACTCTATATTATTGATTATATCATCACTGATCAATAATATCGATTTCTTTCAGAAAGTTTCTCAGTTTCTTTGATTTTTGGGTTTATTTGTCTTCTTTAAGAGTTTGACAACATTTTCTGACAAATAACTGATCAATTGATTAAATAACTGTCAGATCAATAAACTAATTCAGTTTATAATGATATAAAACCACAGACAGTTTGATATTTGATTTGTAGTTTAATTGTTTCAGCTTTAATTTAAACTTCACCAATAAGAGCACATTAAATCAAACCAGTTATAAATCGTGCAGCAGTGTTTGTTTGTTTGTTTGTTTGTTGACGTCGTTGTTTGTTGTTTTTCAGCCCAAACCCGCGAAGAAGAGCAGCGGTGGCGAGGAGGAGGAGCCTCTGCTGAAGGACAACCCCCGTCGCTTCGTCATCTTCCCCATCCAGTACCACGACATCTGGCAGATGTACAAGAAGGCCGAGGCCTCGTTCTGGACCGCAGAGGAGGTACACGTCACCGCCGCCACCACGGCGCTCAGAAATCCTGCAGCAGTGAAGTGCTCGTGCGACCCTGACGTGGTCACGCGACGTTAACGTGTTGTGTTTGTTCAGGTGGACCTGTCGAAGGACCTGCAGCACTGGGAGTCTCTGAAGGACGAGGAAAGGTACTTCATCTCTCACGTGTTGGCGTTCTTCGCCGCCAGCGACGGCATCGTCAACGAGAACCTGGTGAGGACGACGACCTGAAACCCGATGATTATTGATCAGTCATCGGTTCCTGTCTCCTCATGTTGGTATTTTCACTCTGACCACCAGGTGGAGCGCTTCACACAGGAAGTGCAGGTGACGGAGGCCAGGTGTTTCTACGGCTTCCAGATCGCCATGGAGAACATCCACTCGGAGATGTACAGCCTCCTCATTGACACCTACATCAAGGAGCCCAAAGAGAGGTGAGCCCCGACACTCTTACTGGTCTGTACTGGACTCTGCTGGTCTGTGCTGTTGTCTGATGGTGCGTTCGCTGACCCTCAGAGAATACCTGTTCAACGCCATCGAGACTCTGCCGTGTGTGAAAAAGAAGGCCGACTGGGCGATCAACTGGATCGGCAACAAGAGCGCCACCTACGGTAAGCCCGCTCCCCGTGACCCCCCCATGTGATGATGGTGCTCCCGATCGATCAGGTCTGGTATTGATCGTCCGTATCCGTTATTGATCTTCCTCCAGGAGAGCGTGTGGTGGCCTTCGCCGCTGTGGAGGGAATCTTCTTCTCTGGTTCGTTCGCTGCGATCTTCTGGCTGAAGAAGAGAGGCCTGATGCCCGGCCTGACCTTCTCCAATGAGCTCATCAGCAGAGACGAGGTGAGGCCGCCGCTCTGAGTGACCGTTGGCCCTCTCAGGGTTTTTGGATCAGACGGTTCATATAAACTGTTTGCTGCTTTCAGGGTCTGCACTGTGACTTCGCCTGTCTGATGTTCAAACATCTGGTGAACAAGCCTTCGACAGAAACCGTCACCAAGATCATCAAGAACGCCGTCGCCATTGAACAGGTCGGTCCACGTGACGAACGCGTCGGTCCGTCTCCTCCTTCTGGTCGTGTTCGGTCGAACTCTGTTTGTTGACCTGTTCTGTTTGTGTTCAGGAGTTTCTGACGGAGGCTCTGCCCGTGAAGCTGATCGGGATGAACTGCGAGCTGATGAAGCAGTACATCGAGTTCGTGGCTGACAGACTGATGCTGGAGCTCGGCTTCTCCAAGGTAACGACACCTGAACAGAACCACTGCTCCGTGTCGGGTCTGATGATGGCGATGAGGATGAAGGTTTAAATCTGACTGAGAAACTGAGCGGCGCTCTGTGTTTCCTGAATGTGAAGCTGCTGCTGCTCAACGTTTCACAGCTCAGTTTCTCTAAAGTTCAGCGTCAAAGAAGTTTGGTTTCTTCATGTTTTTCTGATGTTACAGACGTATTTACTGGTTGAATTAGTCCCAGTGATTATAACGTCTGTCAGGTCCAAACATTCAGACCAGTTTCAGTTTCCTTCACTTTCAGGAAACACAAAGTTTCTCAGTCGTAGTTTTTGTAAAGTTCGAGATAGAGGCTTTGGTCGTTTTATTTAGTTGTCAAGTTTAGATTGATCTGGACGGACGGGGTCACATAGGCCAAGTCGGGTCTGTGATGATGAAGACAGCGCGGGAATTACGGACCTCAGCCCGGTGATGGGGCTGAGTGCTGCTGCCGACTCTGATCAGAGGGCAGAGTGGTTTACTGGCGGACGACAGCAGCGCGAGACAGGCGCCGCACTGAACAGACCTGAGCTACAGTGCAGTATTACTACAGTACTGCAGTATTACTACAGTACTGCAGTATTACTACAGTACTGACTTTTCTCTCAGGCTGTGATCTGATGTTTTGGTAGTGGTTCCAGTCTGAGAACAAACTGACCTCTGATCTGTGTCGTGTCTCTGCAGATCTACCGGGTGGAGAACCCCTTCGACTTCATGGAGAACATCTCTCTGGAGGGAAAGACCAACTTCTTTGAGAAGAGGGTGGGCGAGTACCAGAGGATGGGCGTCATGTCCGGCCCCACGGACAACACCTTCAGACTGGACGCCGACTTCTGAGGACAGAGGTGGACCTACACCCCCGACACTCAGTGACATATTTCAGAAACCAGTTGCTCTGACGGACGTCGACTCGGAGCAGAAACACTTTGTTTACTGTTGGACAGGACCTCATTTTATCAGACCTCAGGTGGACTGCTGGTCAGCTGACAGGTGGTTGATATTCTAATAATAATAATAATGAGGGATCTCTCCAGAAAACACACTTATTAAGTTATCTAGATAACTGAATGAAATTAAACTCAGCAGTTAACCTAATAACTTAGCGAAGCTCAGATCTGAATCCTGACTTTATATTTAATCTTTCTCTTTGTAAACTAACTTTGTAGAGTTGTTTTTATAAAATCTTGTATATTAGTTTGTTTTATGACAAGTTTTACATTGTTTGTACAGTTATTTAGTTTATTTGTAATAAAGTCACGTTTACTTTGCGTTTACTGTCCATCACTTTTAATCATGAAGTTATTTTTCAGTTTCAGCTGAGAAATTAAGTTCAATTTAAATTAAAATGAATTTTCATTTTAACTGTTACAAGAGATTTTCAGGCTGATGTTTCTGATGTTTCAGAGTTTTAAAAAATAAAAACTTGTCACTTGTGGACAAACTGGAACAGATACACAGTATCTTCAGTTTCTTTACTTAAGTTTCTTGTCACGAACTCACTGAGACAAAACCATTAAAAACATTAATGTAATTATGTTGATTATTAAATGTAGAGATTGTCGTTTATCCGAGAACCAGAGCTTTAAACTCCGAGTTATTGATCAGAGTGAATCTAATCAGTTTCTGATCACGCGAAACTCTGATGACCTGGTTCTGTTTGATAAACTGGGCGGAGGTTTAATTATTTATAATCAAAGTCATAGGACTGTTCCTGTTACAGACCTCTGCAGTCTGTAAGGAGCGGACAGCTGCGTCATCAGCCTGAGACACACTAATTTAAAATAAAGCGATTAAACGGTTCAAGAGTAGAACTGTACTAATGTTTCTACCGGGAGATTTTCACCGTGTTTATCTACGGTCAATATAAAACTTTTGCATCGCGTGCACTGACCGTATTTTCCCGGTTAGACGTTTCTCTGTCTCATCCTTGAAACTCTGAACCGTGCTGACGTGTGATGCGGAAGTAAACAAACGAACAAACTAGCCGCAGATCAAAGCTGCTCTGCTCCAAAATGTCGATTTCAAACCCGAGGCAGTCGTTTTTAAACCCGGTAAGACGCCCAGTGTCTTTATCTTAAACACTATTATAGATTTAGATTCATTTCATTTTCATCACGACCGTTTAATCGATTATTTATCGATGATTTGTCTTAGAGCGGGAGAGCTAGCATCTTGGCTAAGTGCGGACTTCGGCTCAGGTTACTGCGTTGTATCGGCTGTGTAAAATAATGAATATGTAACGTGACGTCTTCTTCTAAAACATAACTGAAGTGCTTTCTCACTTTGATATTATTCACGGTGAATTCGGCAAACATGTTATTTACCAAATATCTTTATATCAGCAAAAAAAAACCATAACTCTTTTGGTTTGGACTGCTCGGCACCGCCCTGTGACCCAGGTGGACTCTTTATTTACAAGTTATTTTATTAGAAAATGAACCCAGGTGGGTGTTTTGGTATCGGCCGAATTAAAGAGCAGTATAATTTAATTCATTTGCAGGATTAGCTCTGGTCATGTCGCGATTAAGGGTCTGAAGAAAAGGCTAAGAAAATCTAAAACGGCTCTGATTTCAAATAGAGTTTGGCATGGCGAAAAAAACGTTACCAGGCGCCTGCTCTGTTGTGACATGCTGTTTTTCCTGTTTTTATGTGCTGATTTAAATTACAATAATAAACTCTCTTTTGACCAAAGGACTGTCTACATGCAAAAAAGAAACGAATGAATTTATTAAGAATTAAGAATACTACTTACCACTAAATCTAGTTTTGATTTAAGACAAAACTGTAAAGTCCAAAGTTTAAAACAATTTATTCATGTAAATGCAGAAATTTTACCACGTTTGAACATTCAGTTACTTAGTTGATCAAAAGGAAATTAACAGCTACTTTTCTGATAATCAATGAATTGTTTTAGTTGTTTTGTTTAAAGCAAATATACAAAAAAAGTTTCTCACATGAGGATCTGCTGCGTGTGAAACAATGTTTTTGAGTTCAGACAGTTTTTTATGTTTTTTGTTTTTTTTTACATTTTACAGACAAAATAAGAAAAGAACCTTTATTTAGTCAAAGCTGAAAGAAAAGCATCAACTCTTCACATCTGAGGAAAAAAAAACAGTGAAAGTTTCTGTGTTTTTAAACGACAGACGTCAGTTTCTCCTGAATCTCCTTCGTTCCTCTCAGATGTCTCCAGGTGTTCAGTTTGGTCACATGACGGGTTTCTCTCCTCAGGTGATTCCCTTCGCTGGGACGATCCTCGGGGGCTTGTTGCCGGGGGAGATGGTTGTCATTCAGGGCTCGGTGCCGTCTGACGCTGACAGGTGACAATCCATCAAATACAACACCTGGTTAACCTGTTACACCTCCGTGACTCACCTGTGTTTAACTCTGAGCTGACTCACCTGTCGTCCCTCTGCAGGTTCCAGGTGGATCTGACCTGCGGCAGCAGCGTGAAGCCGAGGGCCGACGTGGCGTTTCACTTCAACCCGAGGTTCCAGCGTTCGCCGTGTATCGTCTGCAACACACTGCAGAGGGAGCGCTGGGGCCGAGAGGAGATCCTGAACCAGACGCCGTTCACCGCCGGGGCGGCGTTCGAACTCATCATCCTTGTCCTGAAGGACAAGTTCAAGGTGAGAGATGAGACGAGTCTTTACCTGTGATGCTCAGGTGTTTCCACAGGGTAACAGAAGAGTCTGCTGTAAACCTTTGACCTTTGACCTTTGTAATAGATTACTGTGTGTATTTCAGGTGGCTGTGAACGGCGCTCATGTGTTGGAGTATAACCACCGGGTGGAGCTGCAGAGAGTCGACACTCTCTTCATCTCCGGAAAAGTCAAAGTTGATGTGATCGGCGTCGTCCCTCCGTCCTCGGTCAGTTCCTCTCTGAAGACTGACATTTGTTTTTTCTTCTTCATGTGATAAAACCTATGACGACATTAACGAGCTGCTGTTGTTGTTGTTGTTTACAGAGTTCAGTTTCTCCTGAAGTCAGTCTGACCAATCAGAGCTCAGAGATGAACGTAAGAACAGATGAAATGTTTGTTCTCTGATTATAAACAATAAATAATTAAATATTAACCAGGTGTTTTTGTTTGTTGGTCTTCAGCCGATTGTTTCCTCGTCAGGTGACCTGGTGAGTTTCATTTTCTCAGAGAAAGAAAATCAGAAAATCTTCATATTTTTGAAGCTGAATTAACAAAATTTTATTTTTCTGTCTCTGGAATCATTTATTTTGAAATGTTGTTTCCTGCAGAGTATTCCCTTCAGAGGAGAGCTGGGTAAAGGTCTGAGCGTTGGGCAAAGCTTCACCATCAAAGCAGAAACCAAACACAACGCACACAGGTAAACCACACCTGAGGATGAAGTAATCAGATACTTTACTGAGGTAAAAGTACAGATACAACCCTGTAAAAAGTCTTTAGGTACATTTTTACTACACTTTTCCACTGCAGGACTTTAACTTGTAACAGAGTATTTTTACAGAGCGGTATTAGTACTTTTACCTGAGTAAAGTATTTGAGTTCATTCATGAAAGTTGTGTGACGATAAACGTTGGAATATTCTGCTTCAGTTTCTGTGTGAACCTGCGAACGTCGGGCAGCAGCGACATCGCTCTTCACCTGAACCCTCGTCTGAAGTCGCGAACCTTCGTCAGAAACTCGTTCCTGTCTGAGTGCTGGGGCCCCGAGGAGACGAAGCTCGACTCCTTCCCCTTCTCCGCAGGACAGTACTTTGAGGTACGTCGTGACCTTTGACCCCTGAATGTTTAGAACAAAACACCAGAGCTCTGTTCTCCATCAGGTGTTAACTGCAGCTGGTTTCACGTCATTGACCTCTGACCTTTGACCTCCTCCGTCTCCTCTGCAGATGATCATCCTGTGCGACTCTCAGCAGTTCAGAGTCGCTGTTAATGGGATCCCCCAGCTGGACTACAAACACAGAGTCAAAGACCTGATCCGGATCAACCAGGTGGAGGTTCGGGGAGACCTCAAACTGCAGGACATCAGGATCCACTGAACACCTCTTTTTACAGGCTGTTTATATGAAGTGCCTGCTGCAGCAATAATAGCCTCACTTCCTGTATCATGAACCTGAGTCAGGTGATAAAATCAGGAAATATGTTAATGAACCAAGTTTCCAACATATCAAACTGCTGACTAATCTACTGTCTGTGCTTCTGTAAGATCCAATAAACCACACGAACCTGTTCTGGAGTCTCATTCATGGTACGTTAACGTTCAGTTTTAGCCATAGGATGTTAACTTTTAACCACATGACTTTCAGTTTAAGTCACATGATGTTCAGTTTTAGCTAAAAAATAAATAAATAGATAAATAGAGGATGATCACTTTTGGTCACAGATTTTTTTTTTCAAGCAAGTCAGTTTTATTTTTACAGCACAACAAAAGTTATCTTGCATTTTAATATAGAAAAGTTATAGATTAAACCAAACCAACTGCAATTTTAAGTAAGTGATTAAAATTAAACCTAAATTTTAAGTTCTTGTCTAAATTAACACTTCTTATCGCGGGCTTTGCGCCTGAGAATGTGTCAAAGCTTGGTGGGGCAGCAAACATTTATGTAGGAGGGAGGTTTTGGTTTTTCCGACCCTCCGTGAACTATTAACGCATCGTGCGCACGCGCACTCAATAAGAACGTGACGTCAGACGCCGAAATTCAAACACCATGGTGAGCTCAAGGGAGGGTGTCACGTGCGTCACGGCGGGGTCGAGATTTAAAACCCCGGGAGCTGAACAGAGAAACTGCTCCTGTTTAAACTGTTGTTCAAAGTTCAGAGACACCGTCCACCGACAGGAGGAGCCGGGAAACACACCTGGACAGGTGAGTCATGTCTGTTAGCCAGCTGCGAGTTAGCATGACGCTCATGTCATAGCCGTCAGGTGTGTCGGCGCGTGTCAGGCTCGTTCAGTTTGTACCTTACTGTGTTTGTTCAGAGTCACGGGATTAAGTCGCTGAGCTGGAAACACTGATTGGTTCTGATGGGATTAAATTCAGGAGGAAATGAGTTTGGAAAAAACATTTTCAGATTTTAACCAACAACCGGAGCAAAGCGACGCGTCTCCAAACGCGCTCGTCATTTTGGATTTAATGAGAAAATAAAATGGTTCATAAATTATTGGTCTGTCAACTCTGAAACAGCTGAAGCAATTAAAACACATGTAAAGGCTTCTACAGGTGATACTGAGCACCAACAATAACAGCTGTAATTCAACATTTGTCCACTAAAGTTCTTGTTTTGTCTCTGACAGACTCAGATTGTTATTCAGTGTCTGACAACATGATGAGGGATTCCCAGAGACAGAGCTTTTATTAAAGAGGAAGATCCTTTAGTTTAACCAGAAATATCTCTATATTTGATTACGAGATTTTATTGAAAAATAGGGATTTATTGAGCTGCTGGATGCTGTTTCTCCACCAGCCAGTGTGTCTGTGTTACTGTGTGGTACTTTTACCCAGTGAAGCAATTGATTACTTCTTCCACCACTCAAAGTCACACAGTAACACAGACACACTAACAGATGGAGGCAGTGGTATTCCAGCAGCTCCCAGTAAAACTCTGTTTTTGTCAATAGAGTCTGGTAGTTGAGCTGCTGGAATATCACTGCCTCCATCTGTTGGTTTAGTATTCAGATCCTTAAGTAAACACTAAACTGGGAAATCACAGGGCCAGGAAACGTTAGAGGCTTGAGACTTTATTTATTTCTATTAACAGAACAGCGCCCTCCTGTAAGCTGTGAGGAAACGACACCTGGAGAATCTCATCCTTTAAAAGTCCTCCAGAGGGTAAGTGATGCCTGTAAAATGTGAATGTATATATTAATTTAACTACAAATATATTGACTGTATGTATATATAGACTAACTCTTCTTTTTGTTCTTCTTGTTCTTTTTCCAGGTAGATCTACGAACCAGTAAGTCTAATTTTCTTTTTATTCTGTGTGTTGTTTGAAGGCCGCTGAGCCTCTCTCTCACAATCACGCACACATGCAAACACACTGACTCTCACTCTCCTCTGTCGCTGCTGTGTGTTGAAGGTGTGTCATCATGGCCGCCGCGTCATGACTGTTTCTGTCTAATCAGCTTGAATTGTTTTTTAATGATGTGCTGTGTCTTTGCTCGGCCACTGTGCCGTCAATATCTATTTGTTTTTGACAACATGTCGTCGTCTAGTTAATGTAGCAGATCGTCCAATTCAACCATGGCCACCCATTAGTTCGCCGGTTCGTCCAACATGGCCGCCCACTGTCTGTTTGTCTTTCTGTTTCTCTTTGTTTTTCCTCTCTCTGCTGATGAACAGATATCTGACCACTGAATTGTGTTGGGACGGATGTTCCTCTCAACACAATTCAAACATTTAGTTTGTTTAGTTGTTTGGATAGTGAGTTTACTCACAACTGTAGAATAGTCAGATTTAAGAGAGAAATTCTCTGTCTCTTGTTTTTTTAGGCCTAGATACACAGTAAGAAATGGAGTGAGTTCAGTTTTAGTCTGATTTTGTTTGGACTTGATGAGCTGGTGATGATGTGACCAGGAAGAGTCAGATGTTGGATCAGGTCTGGACTGATGTGGTGCAGTCTGCAGAGACTCTTTCAGGACTCTGGAGGATCAGACAGGTTTAATGTTCACTGGTTCTTAATTCTTAACTTCTGTTGGCTCGAGTGTGTGAGATAGGGAGGATATTTGTTTTTGTGTGCAGTGATTTGATGGCGCTGTAGAAGGTGATGATGATGATAGGAACGGAAAGTTTTAGGATTGTTAAAGTCAGAAGTCTCTCCAGTCGGCCTGTTGGTTGTGTAGTGAAGCTGCTGTGCTCTGTCTAATGAGCTTGGATCAATATCTGTGCACTAACTTTTCCTTTTTAGGTAAATCTACAACTGGTGAGTCCCATTTTATATTCTCAAAATCTGTTGTGTTTTTGAAGGCCACCCACCGAGCCTGCCCTGCTTATGTCTCTCTATAGTAGTAGTAGTAGTATAACAATGAATTACTCCAAATATTATTGATATATTATTGTAATATGGCCAAGTGCAATATCCAAATCATAGAGGGAGAAAATCATGACTGACCACAAAATGTCAGATGATTTTATTTTATTTTTTTGTATCCTTCAGCCCTATTCTAGATTTGTTATATTTTTGACTGTTTTTTAGACTGTGCCATAAAATCCAGTAGGCTTGTGTCTTTTTCCTTTTTAATGGTTCACAAAACATTTCCACCATGTCGTCATAGCTTATCATTTTCACTACTTAGAAATAAAGTAGATTCTAGAAGCAAGTGACCATACACTACCTTTTATAGAAAACTTTGAAACCAGAACTGCGGTTTATTCAGTTCAATGTAAAACCAACCAGCTCACTGGGACTGCCCATCAGTCTGCGCGCTCGTGCGTTGAACATGACCATCGGCTTTTTCGTCCAACATGACTGCCGGTCAGTTCGCGTGTCTGTCATTTAATTTCACATTTGTTCCTGGTGGATCTCCAGAGGGAACATCCTGCTGGATCTCCAAACAGTAAGTCCTAGTAGACCTACAGTCTGCAAAAAGTAAGTGCTGTTTTTTTCTTTATGTGCTGGGTTTTGTTGGGCCACCGTGCCATAACTGACTAATCCATTTCAATTTCAGCCTTCACCTGGACTCCATCCTACAAAAGAAGAGGATTGCGTCTTTGTTTGTTTTTTTTATTTTTTATTTTTGGGCTGCCGCCCCATCTCTCATCTATTCCTCACACTTTGTCTCAGCCGCCGTGCTGATCTAACGATCTATCCATTTCCTCGTTCATTTGTCCAACATGGCTGCCGATCAGTCAACGAAAACAGGTTTGCGTTGTCGTCTTTTTTGTGTGTGTTATTTTTGTTATTTTGTTATTTCTATTTTTGAACCTGTTAATGTACAAAGAAAAACACTGACTGTTTGTTGTCAGTTTTTTCTTTGGAACTGTTGAGCTAGTGATCTGGAAGACCAGGAAGAGTCAGATGTTGGGTCAGGGCTGGACTGATGTGTCTGTAGAGACTCTCTCAGGACTCTGGAGGATCAGAGGTTTTATTTTTGCTGAGGGCAGATAGTTTACTTGTCTTGGCTGCTGTGGTGCAACAAAGCTTAAGCTCATCTATCTCTTTTTCTCTTCACTGTCCATCTTTTGTTTGTCCATCTTTTCGATGGCCGCCGTGTCATCTCTCGCGGCAGCACCTGTCTGCATCTTTATTTGTCTTTCTCTATGTCTATCGATTTATGTTTGCGTGTCCGTCGTCCATGTGCTGCGGTTTCGTTTAGTCGCTGTGCCAAACAAAACCACAGTACAACTGCTGCCTGTTCCTAAATTTTTCTATCCAAGAATCTACAAACAAGTAAGTCCCATGGTTTCTTTTTAATCATGGCCGCCATGCCAACCCTTTATTTCCTCTGTCTCTCACACAATCACACACACATGCACACACACTGATTCTTACAGTCTCTCTGTCCACTGTTTTTTCCAGTTGGCTTGTTGTTGTGTCTGGGCCGCCGCGCCTCACACAAACACGCACACATGCATACACACTGATACTGACACTAAGTGTCTGTTTATTTTTATTTGTCTCTATGTGTCTCTCGTTTTCTTTGTCTGCCTTTGCCTCTGTGTTTGTGTCTGTGTGTCGTTGATTTTGTGTGTCTTTTTGTTTCTGTGTCTGTCTTGGTGTCTCATTGTTTGACTTGGTGTGTGTCTCTGTGACTGACAGACTGACATTCAAATTACCTTTGTTGAACTGACTGACTTTGTCTCTGTCTTTGTGTATCTTTGTGTCAGTGAGTGTATGTCTGTCTTAGTCTTTCTGTGACTGACAAATTTGTTTTATTTGACCAACTGACTGTAAAATTAGCTTTATTGGACTGACTGAATGTCAAGGACTGACAGATCAGAAACCTGTATAGCAGTACCAAAAAGTAATGTTGAAAGATAATTGGCAAAAATCTTTTTCGAAACATTGTCCATAATGTATAGAAAGAATGGTCCTGAACAAACATGTACGATATTTCATCACTGTCAATCAGCTTGGATCAGCTTTGGTGCAATAACTTCTTACTTTAATGTGGATCCATAAAAAGTAAGTATGTCTGCTGTATAAAGGCAACAGAACTTTGCTTAGGGTTCTTGAAGATGTTTAATCTGAAAGGCTTAGCTAGTTCTGTCAGTTTCCTTTCTGATTAGCACTGAAAAACCAGGACCTGGATAACTGAGGATCTTCAGACAAAGTAAAAGTGTTTTTTCTTCCTGTGATTCTGTGTCTCTGTCTCTCTCTTCCTTTTGTCTGTCTGTCTGTCTGTCTCTGATAAATGGTTTCTCAGCAATGGTTATTCAGCCCATGGATGATGTATTGTGAATGCATTTTAAAATCTGTATTAGCATCTGAGTTACATAATTTTATATAAATAAACAAAGCCAAAAGCATTGCTAATTCCCTGGGTAGGGGTTATTTTACCTGAGTTTCAATTATTCCAGGTTTGATATAGACTGACTGGTCCTTCAAACAAAATTGTGTGATTTACTACATTGCCTATCGATATAGTTTTGCGCCTTAACTGTTGAAATCATTGCCACCCAAATTTTGATACCAATTTTATGTTTACTGTACTTCACATTTTATTGGGTTTTGAAGTTAAAGGCTGGCTTGTCTCTCTCTGCCAAGTTTAATTCCAATTGGAGACTCAAATAGAACCTTTTCAGTTCACATAGATCTGGCGCGGTAGAGTTGCATGTTTGTATTTATTTGCGCGGCATGTTGGGAGGCCTCCCAGCAGGGGAATTTTATCCCACCCCTGCAACGCATTACACCACTAGTTACAGTCGTTTCATTCGTACATTGGATTGTTCTCAGAATGTTTTATTGCTTGGTAGGCAGGATAATAGCATGTTTGGGTTCTCTGAGAGCGATCAAACCTGGCAGAAAGAGATAACTCAGATACCTCTGATTCTGATGAAACTACTGGACCCCGGATTTGGGTGTATTTGCTTAATTTTTTTAATCTACTAGTGATAATGTCGACAGCAGTGATGGCTATCAAAACCAATGGCTAATCTTGCTAAATAAATCTGAACAGTGATAAGCAGTTCAGATGTCAACTTTTCCACTTGGATGATAAAAAACTTGAACTCTGTTTTGACTAATTTGTATTTCAACATTTGTTTCTTCAGGCCCAAGACACGGAGCTGGCAGCCTGCTAACATGACTAAGAGGGATTTGATTCGTCTGAACTACAAGCTGGACGGTTGGATTGCACCTGAAACTCCCACTCCCCACACCTTTCTGACATCAGCTAACAGGTATCTGTGTTGCCCATCATCTGTAACTTTCCAGAATCAATGATCGGTCTGATAAACTTCACATCACTTTTGGCCAGCTTGGCAAGTCATTTGGGACAAAGCTGAATCCAGTATCCTGGTTTGTGACACAGGAAACGGCTATCACCTGGTCGTCTAGATAACGTTCTTCCTCTGCTCCTGATGCTGTAGCCTCCCTAAAATTCATCTCTCTGTATTAATCCTTGGCTGCACATAAACAATCCCACTTCATTGTACCCAGGTCTCATTTTCTCTTCATGTGGCTTTTCGACATTCACTGCTGCTGTTGTCACCTCTGCAAAGGGACTGTTTCCTAGTTCTGCATTGTTTTTACGTGTTTGGTAAGACGTGGCTGCAGACTACTGACAATGCAGACAGATTGAAATGTTTGACCCTGAGTTGTCTAAATGCTTGAACAGACTCATCTACACATTGTCCATTTGATTTTTGACGTGGTCGACAGCACGTCTTCAGAACTAGTTCTGAGAGACCCTAACTGACAGAATCAGCAAAGTTTGGAGCAAACTTCTGCACCGTTTTTCTGAATTTGGCAATCTCAGCCAGGAATGAGCTAGGACGTCTTAATGCCACAGAGAAAAAGGTCAACAGAGTCGACTCGTATCACATAAGAAGGCAAGGCTTTTCTCCTTCCCCTTCTTCTCTGTGTGTGAGGAAGTCTGGGCTGTAAGTAGAGTAATTGCTAATTTAGACGTTTTTGCTGATTCTGTCTTCAAGCTGCACATTTAATGGATAAGTGACTTTGAGATAAAGTGGAAAAACCTAGCCCTATCAGTCAGCATGAAGACTATGGGCCGCGCAGTTTCCAAAACCAGACAAGGATCCCTCTGGTTTTGTGAATCAGCTGTCCATGGTTGCGGTCATGATTTTACTCCAAGATTTATACAACAATTGGCTAAAGACAATTGTAGCCATCCAGTAAATGCTTTTGAGAACAAAAGCATGTTTAACATTACCACTTAAGATGACATGAGTCTGAAGCATATGGGACCCATATCAGGGTCAAGCATTTCAAGTTGTCAGTGTTATCAATGGTCTACAGCCACATCTTGTCAAAGACATAGAACAGTGCTGCATTAGGAGATGGCTCTTTGCAGATGTGAAAATGACAGCAGTGAATGTTGGAAAACTGCATGAAGAGAAATTGAGGTCTGGGGAAAATGAAAGTGGGATTGTTTATGTGCAATTAAACAAGGGTTAATGCAGAGAGAGGAACTTTAGGAAGGCTACAGAATCAGGAGCTGAGGTGGAGCTTTATCTAGATGACCAGGTGACAGTGGTTTCCTGTGTAACAAACCAGGACACTGGATTAAGCTTTGTCCTGAATGACTCTGCAAGCTGGCTAAAAGTGATGTGAAGTGAGTGTCAATGCCAGATCGGTGATTCTGGAAAGTTACAGATGATGCAACACAGATTCCTGTTGACCGATTGGAAAAGTGTGGGGAGAGGGAGTTTCAGATGTTATCCAACCATCCATCATGTAGTTCAGATGTATCAAATCCCACTTACCACCTTAGCTGTGTTTTGGGCCTGCAGTCACAGATGTGTTGAAATGCAAATTAAACTAAATTAAAATTACACCCCTGTTCATATCTGTTAATTTAAATCAGACACCAAGTGACACCAGTCTTTGTGGTAAGCTTCTGAATACACAATTTAATACTTGATTTCCCTGATATCCAAAGCCAGTTATGAAAGTTTTCAGATGTGCCCTGACTGTTTGGCCACAAATTTAGTATATGATGTACAATTGGACTTTCTCAACAAAAGAACTTGTGTTCCTGCAGAATTTGTTTTTTCCACCCAAAGAACTTGGAACTCAGATTAGTTAAATTATAGGGAAAGAATACATCTCATCGTACTTTCTGGATGATAAATTGCAGGATGCCTGAGCCGTATGGAGATGGAGGCTGCAGTAGGTTCAGCAGTTTCCTGTGCCTCCTGAAAACTCAACATGAGATGCTGTGACCCAGAGAAGTTGTGTCCTGGATAGTTGTGAAGAAGAGGAAGACGAAGCTGTACCACACCCTCCTTGGTGATGATGCCTCTGTGCTACAGGACTGATGTCTTCAGGTGTGTTCTCTGACATATTATCCACTTTGTAATCTTTTGCTTGACACTAAGTGTTTTTCTTTGTTTGTGACAGATGTCAGACCTTCAGGAAAACTGGAACATTATGGCCTGATCTGAGTTCACCAGACCCTGCCTTGACCTCAAGACCCTACAAGTCTGCAGACCTTTCTGCAAAGTGGTTTGTCAACTTTGCACAACTCAGCGCTGATTAAACACAAACTATGGCCAGTCATAGACGATGTAAACCTCAGAAGATGTTTGTTCTGGGAACACAAGTTTTGCAAGCTTTTGTGTGAACTATTAACCAACAAAAACAACCGGAGACTCACTCACCCACATACCTCAGTGTTTTGGAGGCTCTTTCAGGCCATCAGACTCTTCATACAATAAAGGAGAAACTGGACACTCGTCTCAGGAAAGTGCAACCAAAACATAACTGCGAGAAGGAGAGTCTTTGGATGTTGTGGCTGTATTTGTGATGATGTTGTGATGCTGATGTTCAAAGATGATATACAGTGATTATATTTAGAATCTGTATTGGTGTCGTAGCTACATGTTTGCTCCTGTGTTGGACATCAAGTAAAATCATTACTTATTTCCTAAGCCAGTTTGCCTGGTTCATTTTTCCATCATCATGCTGATGACAACAAAACACAGCTTCTTGTAGTTGCACAAACATGTCAAGCTGCTGAAGTTTTCAGGGTTCAGTATCTTGCCCAAGGATACTTCGGCATGCAGACTGGAGGAGCCGGGAATCGAACCACCGACCTTCTGATTGGTGGGCGACTGCTCTACCTCCTGAGCCACAGTCGCCCATACTATGACACCATTGACACCTTACTATACTATGACATTTTGTGTTTTGATGCTTTTAGCTACTTTTGAGCCGAATTAGGTTGGGTCATGATCCAGTAGACAGGGGTTAGGGTTAGGGTTAGGGTTAGGGTTAGGGTTAGGGTTAGGGTTAGGGTTAGGGTTATGGGTTTTAGCCAGGATTAGGGTTAGGGTTAACCGCAGGTTAGGGTTAGGGTTATGGGTTTTAGCCAGAGATTAGGGTTAGGTTTATAGGTTTTAGCCAGAGATTAGGATTAGGGTTATGTGTTTTGGCAACATTTAGTCGGAGGGTTAGGGTTAGGGTCACAGCTTTCAGTCCCCATTTAGTTGGCATTTCCACATAGCAAAATCATATTTTTCATATGAAAATAGAGAAACTCAACTCAAACGTTAGGCTTCAAAACTTTATTGATTCTACTTTTGACAACGTTTAATAAACCACATCAGAGATAATGACAGATGTTTGACCACATGGAGACGCTTAGATATATTCTCTCAACCCACATTTAATGTACATATGAAGATAAGCATATATGAAGCACATACAAGGATATGCTTCTTAAAGCCTTATACATTTCTAAAGTTGAAGTACTTTTGTTGTCTTCTTCAGTTGATGTGGTCTTCTCCTCCTACAGACAGAACATGTTAATCACAAAAACTGTCCAAACCTTCAAGTCTTGTTACAAATATAATTAAAGAACAAAAGAACTATTTAATTTTCCCTCAAATGCCTCTATTGCTACACACAACTTTTCCTATTCTTGTTGCTTGTAAGATTATGAATTACTTCTTAGTGAGACAGTACAACATTTTAATGGGTTTGACGCCTTATTACACTGACATTTTTTGATGGTTTCTGACATCTTACTATACTATGACATTTTTTGATGGGTTTTGACACCTTAGTATACTATGACATTTTTTGATGGTTTTTGACACCTTACTATACTATGACATTTTTTGATGGTTTTTCACACCTTATTATACTATGACATTTTTTGATGGTTTTTGACACCTTATTATACTATGACATTTTTTGATGGTTTTTGACACCTTACTATACTATGACATTTTTTTTAATCATTTTTGACACTTTACTATACTATGACATTTTTTGATGGTTTTTGACACCTTACTATACTATGACATTTTTTGATGGTTTTTCACACCTTATTATACTATG